>LQNS02000137.1:14761631-14801226 GCA_001587735.2 Parhyale hawaiensis | reverse complement strand
AAAATGAGACGTACTTTGCGCCCTGGCGGCGCACGAGCCTGTGGATAACCACGGGAATAGTTCGGCGCGATATAGGCATTGTGCCACTGAAGCGCTAGTAAAACCTTTACTACTACTACTACTACTTGAAGACTGAATTACCTATCATAAGGTGGAGTAAGTACGCACAGCCAGGGGCTTGTGAAGGCTTCCAATAGGTATATATAGGTACTTGATAAAATAAATATTGTGTTGCTACTTCTTGGATTTTCGCTTGTTGCTGGTGGGGGGGGGGGNATCGTAAGGTGGAGTAAGTATGCACAGCCAGGGGCTTGTGAAGGCTTCCAATAGGTATATATAGGTACTTGATAAAATAAATATTGTGTTGCTACTTCTTGGATTTTCGCTTGTTGCTGGTGGGGGGGGGGGGGGGTCTGGCATCAATTAACCTCCATAAATGAGAGATTGTTGCACTGTGTTTTTGCAAATAATTTACTTCTCTAAACTTTAACTCTGAATGTTTGCAGTTGAAGAAACTAGCTGTTATTAGCTAGTAGTAGCTACCTAGAAAGTAGTGGCTGTAATTTACTACGGCAGTAGTGAATGTGCGACACTATTAACTCACTGGATTAGCCTTTTCCAGCTTGCTGTTCCCATGTGCACTTATTGTTGGTGGAAACACGTTTATGAATGGACTCCATGTTTCGGTCAACATCCTTTATTGGGGTGTTGGCTGGGTGGGTTATAGGTAGAACCCGGATTTATTGCAGTTTCCGGCGTAAGTGCAATAAATACAATGAGTGCAATAACTGCAATGAGAGCTATAAATGCAACATATTAGGCCGTGTTTACGTGCCCTTCACTCAAACTGATGGATACGGCGCATTGATTTGAGAGAAGCAGCCGCAGCAAGAGCTGTAGACTGAAGAATGAAGCATGCCTCCCTTTTTTTAACGCGCTGCGTTATTCAAGTTCAGTAAACTGAACTTATAAATGCTAAATTTATCCTCTGCAGCGTTCACAGATCATGGACACGTCGGCAAAACATCTTTTTTATTTTCACTTTAATGATCAGAATCAATGTACAGTACCTACTCCCGTTTAAGAGAAGAACACAAGAAAACCTGAAAATTTGATAAGAACACGGACACCATCTTTGATTTGGTAGTCCAACTGATTGCTCTGTGCTGAGTTCTCTTCTGCCTGTTTATCAGGCTATAACTATTTTGAAATTAGGCTACTTTTATCAAAATCAGTCTAGAAGACTATGGGAGACAGATGTGATTTTAAACCGACACGAAATATAAGCGAAAATGTAAAGAAATGATACCATAACTGAACGCGCAGCATCATTCATGTGAATGAAGCACATTTCTACGTGTGGACAGATCAGAGAAGAAAGAAATAGTTGCCACACAGCTCGTGTTTATTTTCGTGATTGAACGCGTTACATTGAGGGACATGTAAACTCATGGCATTTATTATCACTGCTACGTATCACAAAACTTCAAATGCCATGACAATTGATTCCCTTATCAATAAATTTTGTTCCATGTATTTATTGGGGTATAAATATAATTGAGTTGAGCGCTTCTCAAAGTCTGACTATTAATTTATTATAACCTTTTTCGTTATGGGGAAACATCATGGGAACAGGTAAAGCGGGATATTTACAAGAATCATTCTCGCCATTGGAAAGAATTGTCAATTAGCACAAGGACAATGTATACCTACTGATAGTTCGTATTTGGAACTGAAATAGGTGTCCGTTGATTCGCTGACATGCTATTCCCCTTTGCTATCCGACTTTTTTTTGGTCCTTTCAATTTTTTTGCTGTATTTGCCTTTTCTTTGCTTCCTATTTCTTCCACACCTATTGATTAGGTGCAATGTTTAGATGCAATAAGTGCAGTTTTTAGGAGCTATAACTGCAATATTTTAAGCGCAATAAATCCGGGCTCTAGTTATAGGCTTTAGGGCTAGGGCTTGGTCATCCTATGCTACGGGGGTAGTGCTCCAAGGGGTTCCCATAAGTTGATTGCCTTGGCCCCTAGCTAGGCCTTTGGGACGTGTGTTGCTGATGCTCACTTTGTTTCATTCGATTTTCATATTCCTGCTCATGATTCTTTTTTGTTCTTCTTGCCCGACTTGCTCTTCTTATTCACATTGATCTCGTGGGAACACCCTCATGCACGGGATCTGCGTTTTTCTTGGCATACTGTACCCCCTTCTTTCTTCCTGTTTTTGGATCACCATGTAGTTGTGGAAAGGGAAATTTGAACCAGAAATGTGGCTAGTGATGAAGTTTTGTCAACAGATTGCATGTCTCTCCCTTTTCCTTCTTGAATATCGTAGTTTTGGCTAGGTGGCACAAACCGTTCATTCCTTCATTCACCAACTCTTGAAAATCGGACTTATTTACATATATTGTACTGCCTAATTTTGTGTAATTACAAAAATATTTTTTTTGCGTCATTTATCTTGTTTTACTGTACTAAGGTAATTGTCATGTTGATGTGTACAGGCAATGGAGCATTTGCAGTCGTTCATCAATGACTGTGACCGACGAACAGAAGCTTCCAAAAAGCGGTTGGAGGAAACCCAGGAAGAGCTGAGCGCCGAAGTTGCCGCCAAGGCCAACAAAGTGCACGATCTTGCTGAGCAGATTGGTCAGAAGCTGGCAAAAGCTGAACAACTGGGTGCTGATGGTCTGGTAGAGGTAATAATATGACTACACATTGCGTTATACTCCACCTCTTTGTTGCTTTCTGGCTTGTTGGAAGTAACAATCGTGACGAGTAACGAGGTTAGTCTACAACATAATATAAGAGGAAAATGGGTCTTTTTAGGCCTCATCGGTGAATAGGGAGGCCAGGGTTGCGGAGTCTGAGGATTAAAGTCCGACTTCGACTCATGTCCCTCCAAATATTCCGACTCCCGACTTCGACTCCTTGTCACAACTAACATTTAATATAGCCATATATTTTGTCCAACTACTTTTTACCAATCTATATAGATATTTTCAGCTAAACAGAGTAGTTTTCTGACATTTACAGTGATGATATTTGCATCATTAGCACCATTTGGGACATTTTATTTTTATGTATTTATAATTCATTACTAATTATCTTGTGCAGAAAAACTGTTCATACATGCAAAGTACTGAATGCCAAAATACACCAGCTTAGGCTTCAAAAAATATTTTGTCAGTTTTTGAAATGGTATCAATCCTTAATTATTTACAAAAGCTTGAAAACATTTCAAATTACATATACCTACAACTTGACAGAATTAGCAAGCTTCCAGCTAATTGATAAAGAGTAGGCCTAATGAGCTAAAAAACGTGAAATAGCTATAAAATCCTCTGAAAAACCCAGCAACACTCCAATATACAGACATTTTGATGCAATAGCTACCTACCTACTAGCTAATTGAGAGGAGAGTTCTATTNATTGATAAAGAGTAGGCCTAATGAGCTAAAAAACGTGAAATAGCTATAAAATCCTCTGAAAAACCCAGCAACACTCCAATATACAGACATTTTGATGCAATAGCTACCTACCTACTAGCTAATTGAGAGGAGAGTTCTATTGAGAAATCCACTTGACTGTTAGGACAGTTAGGGTCAGCTATTACTTACGTTTATTAAAAACCTATTGAATTTAGTGTCATTTTATTTCAGAGATACATTTCTAATTATATTCTGGTATGCTAGGCTTGCTAGCCGCTACAGTAAATTAGTAGTAGTAGTAGCAGCAGCTAAGGTTGCTATTGGATAGCTAGTGAGCTCATGAGAAGGATATAGACATAAAACCATTCATTTTCTTTAGTTCAATTCTCCGCTTTTAATTAGCTAGTAGCTAGCCATTTCTATCGAGTTTTCTTTGTATTTTGAAGGGTTTCTAAGTTTTTTCACAGGATTTCATAGCTATTTCACTTTCTTCAGTTCATTACTCTGTTTTTGTTTAGCTAATTCTGTCCAGTTGTATCTGTAATTTGAAGTGTTATAAAGTATTTCAAAGAATTTTATATTGCAATAATTATGAATTATCTTATAGCTATTCTGCAGTTTTGATATTAAATGTAGCCATAGCAAGTACAGGGGCAATGCTAGTTGCTTTTTTAAACCCTTTTCCTAAAGTCATTCTTCTACAATAGGAAGTTGATATGAAGTGACTGAGGTTGTTGATGATTAGCTAACTACATGTTTACAAAGCAGAAAACCCTTTTAATGTTGGATAAATTTCTAGCACTAGAAAAAACAACAAAATATCCAAATAAACCAAAAAACCATATTTTTTTTCTTGTACCAAAAAAACCATGGCTTGTGGTTTTAACCAATAAGACATGGTGTTTGCCAACCCTGGACTGCAGGCTACTAATGATTTGGATTCCTTGTCTTATGTTACTGGATTCTATTTTCTTTTGTGCTCTTCAGGAGAGTATGAAGCTTATGGAGGAAGTAGAAGACCTTCGCAAGCGGAAAGCAACAGCTGAGCAGGAATATCGTAACAGCATGCCAGTATCCAGTTACCAGCAGCAGAAGTTACGAGTTTGCGAAGTGTGTTCGGCTTACCTCGGCATCCATGACAACGACAGGCGTCTTGCTGATCATTTTGGTGGCAAATTGCACCTTGGTTTCATCAAGATCAGGGAAAAGCTAGACGAGTTGAAAGTAAGCTGATTGAGAGCCTGCTCTGCTTGTAGCGTATTTTCAGTTGTAATTAGTCGAATTGCACTTTCTCGAAAACCGTCATATCTATTTTTAGGGATTCGCTTTGGTGGTCTTAGGGCAATTGTGGACAGTTTGGCAGCAGTGCTGTTGAAAACCGCATTGTGTGAGAGTATGATACTCCTCAATATACACCCCTTCCTGGGATCCTAGGACGGGCCATAGCCCATAGGGCTAGGTTTGTTAGGCTCGCGTGTTCTGCATTATGGGGAGCAGCAACCCCAGGGAGATCCATTGGTTACCTTAGCCGTAGCTAGGCCATCGGGACGTCTTTCCTCTACGCCCACTTTGCTTTCTGAAGTTTTCATACTCTCGCTGGTGCTACTTTTGTCTTCCCCCTCAGGGGACATAGATGGACCATAGGGTTAGGTTCTCCCATCCTATGTTATGTGGAGCGGCGACTCCAGGGAGATGGTGCATGTTACTTAAGCCATTAGTTTGGCGCCCAGAGTGTACCTATGTCTTTCGTACCCATTTAAGTTTCCTTCCATTTTCTTGGTCCTGCTGATATTTTGTTCTGTTTTTCCTCTTCTATCCCTGACTTACTTTCATTATGCGCTTTAATCGTGTTTGGAACACTCTCATGCATGGGTTCTACGTGTAGATCGATATTCTGTATGTCCCTTCTTTCTTCCTCTCAGATCGCCTTTGTAGTGAAAATGAAAGCTTCACACTCAATACAACTAGCTACGGAATTTATATTTTTGTATGAAAAACGAGCCCTACGCTCTAACTTATGTTAGATGTACAACCTCGTTGAGGCAAAGTATTATGGTTGTCCACAGTCGCCCGCCGTACACAGAGGAGCAGCTTCCCTGTTTTGCTAATGCTCTGATTTTACTTTACTTTTAACTGTATATTGTACATCTGTGGACAGTTCCTTGCCATTATTACGAAAAAAAAATCACCTGACTTCCTTATTATAATTAGTCCAGCTGACGCACTTCTCTGAAGCCTTGCCTGTTCATTTTAATGGATGGATTTAATTTACCTTCTTCTGTGCAGACAAGTGTAGAGAGCAGAAAAGAGAAGAGGAGGGAAGACCGAGAACGTGAGCGCAGCAATAGAGATGGCGACGACTCCAGTCACAGGTACGACTTGAACCATTTACAGCGGCCCCTCGTTGTTTAAATTTGATTTGTTGTAGAGTTGCGTTGGACTAATGGAAGGTCCCGTCAGAAGGGCATCAGCTGGGTCGTCAGCTATGGTTCCAAAGACGAAATGCACTGTTTACGACTGCAAATTCCCCATCTGGCCTGCATTGTTGGATAGATAAGTCCGATCCCTTGTAGTTTGCTCAATTTGTCAATCCAACTCTTTGGTAAACATGTCTCATGGCATACTAGAGGATGCCTAGGTCTGTGGGATATCCTGTTTGACTTTAGTGCTTACTTGTGGTTCCTTGATTTTCTAGCTTCTACTAAGATATTAGCTGCATTTCTTTCCAGACTTGCCTTGCTCTTGCGAGGTGATTCAGTGCTTGAGTTTTCTGTTTTTCTCAACTTTTGATATTCTAGGTCTCTTCTATTTCCCCTTCTAGAAACTTGGAGTCGTGTGTGTTGGCCGTGTAGTGAATGTATTACCACTTCATCCCCTCCGGGAGCATAGGATGGGCCATAGGGGGAGTAGCGCCCCCAAGGGGTGTGTGTAGGTTACCTTAGCCATTAGTTACGCCTTCGGGACGTCTGTCTTTCGTGCCCACTTTGCTTGCTTCCGCTTTCATACTCCTACTGACCTTACTGTTGTCTGTTCTTCCTCTTCTTTCCCGACTTACTGTTCCCATGCGTGTTGATCCTGTGTGGGAACACCTTCGTGTATGGGTTCCCTGTTTTTCTATCGACATACTACAGTATGTTACCTTTGATTACCTATGCAAATACAATTTTTTTTTACTTATTTGTCCAGATGAGTGTCAAACATTTAAAATGTGAATGGTAAGTTAGTGCACTGATATGTTGTAACTATAAAAACAATTTGAGAAAAAATAAAACGGAACCATTTCCCACGTTTTGGCAACATTTGCTTATCGCACGGGTTTCTGCTGTTACGCCAGATTATACAACATCACTCTCTAGTCAACATGGGCAAGACAAGCGGTCTAACTAGTGAAGAAAAATCAAAGTAACCTCGTTATTTGCTTCCAAGGAATTACAGCGTGAACACCGAACAATTAAGGCTTATGCAATTGGAAGTAAGGTCAACCGGAAAACTCCGGATAGAGCCTCGACGAGGAAATTGACTGCTCGGGATATGCGACATTTGAAGGTTTCTATGGCTAGAAAACAACTTTCTACAAGGAAGGCGATATTTGAAGACGCTGGAGCCCCAATACTAAGCAGAAAGACAAGATGTGGGGTTCTGCAAAAGCTAGGGAAAGTAAAAAGGCAATTACACGACTACTGCTAACAAAAACTCATAAAAAAATAGGGTCAAGTGGGCTGAAGAATACATGAAAACTGATTTCTCCAATGTCATATTTACTGACGAATGCAGAGCCACTCTTCTTGATGGTCCAGATGGATGGGCATCTGGATGGGTCCTCCATGACCGATCTCAACAGACATGGCTTAAGCGTCAACAATGTGGTGGTGTTTTGTTTTGAGCCGGGATAGTAGGTGACGCCCTTATTGGTCCATTTGAAGTGGCAGAAGGAATCAAACTGAATGCAGAAAGGTACTGCCAGTTTCTTGAAGCCAACTTTTTTACATGGCTTGATGAGCAGACTATCGCACGCAGATCCAAATTAGTATTTCAACACGATAACGCTCTCTCACACCGAGCACGGTACACTGCTAACTGGCTTGCGGATGGAGGATTTAAATCAAAAAGAATTATGACCAGGCCAGTAAATAACCCCGATTTAAATCCCATTGCGAACCTGTGGGCAATGATCAAAAGGAAGGTCTATGAAGGTGGTCGGCAGTTTTCGAGCTAAGTAATCCTCTGGAATGCAGCAAAAACAGCTGCAAATTCTATTCCACCGTCTGAAATATCAAACCTGACAGTCTGTTGATAATCGCCTTATTAAATATTAAAATCATGAAAAATGGAGGTTTCCATGTTCAAAATTATCTTGATAGGTTTACCTCTACTGAACACTTATTTCACTGTATTTAGCTTATTTCCTCTTAATGACGTTTTTATTGACTTGTTGCATAATCTGAGGTAACAGAAAAAAAAACTCATAAAGAAGCAGATTGTAAGATAAACTTAGCAAATGGCTAAATATTTATTTCACAAGTGCTGTTTATGTTGGCAACATAGCCATACATTTAGTTAATATTGATATTTCAAAGTTAGACACTTATCTTTAAAGCTAATGTAAAAAAATGTATTTTGCATAATCAATGGTAACATACTGTACATGTCCCTTCCTTTTCTCCTCTTAGAAGAGCTTAGTACTTATTTAGGGAGGCTTAAATCTTCTTATAATACCTAATACCTTACCACTTGATAGTTGCTGCTTACATATATTCTGCTAAGCTTGATCGTCAGTAAACAGTACGTGTTTATTGTAGGGATCGTGGTGACCGCTCTGACGATCGGCGATCAGATCGCTACTACAGTGGCCGTGACGATGACAGACGGGATCGCCGGAGGCATCGACGATCAAACTCTCGGTCACGATCGCGAGATCGTGACCGTCGACGTCGAAGATCTCGATCTCGCGATCGCCGCAGCCGCCGATCGAGGTCACGGGAGAGCAGTAGGTAAGATTATCCCCATTATGCTCTTAGTTCTTGTTGCCTTTTAATGTCTACTGTGATATCTGTGAAGTTACAGTTGACGATGAAATTATTCGTACACTCTCGACTTCTCAACAATATAATCTTCAGTAACTTGAACACTAATGTTTGTACAGGCCTAAGTGTGTTTCATGGTAAAAACTATGTAACGGGGAAATATCGACCGCAATTTTCTGAGCCATTGGGCATATCATGGTACCTTAACAAGTTGTTGAAACTTCACGTATTCAAAATTATTTATGGTTGGGAAAATTGCCTTAACTTGAGAGAAATGGACCATANTTTTCTTTATTATTTTGAGTGTGTAAAGCGTTCTAGAATGTTCCAGATGGAACATTCTAAAAACTTCTACTAAGGCTAGTGTGTTGCAACTTGCTAGAAAACTTGCTTTGTCATTCACAAGCTAGCGCCACGTCGGGAAAGACAAAGGAGCTCAGTGTGGGCTTGAAGAAGGTTATAGGATTCCACAAAGTAGAAAATAGTTATGGCGATATCTCTAAACGCCTGAATATCCCAAGATATACAATACAGTATAAACTGTTTTAAAAAGTTTGCTAATTTTGATACTGTAGAAACATTGCCTGGACGTGGCCGGAAACAAAGACCATCGGTAAGAACTACGCGAAAACTGTGCCGTGAGGTCAGTATTGATCCACGAGTGGTGCAGGATACCATTGGCGAGAAATTCCTTACTGAGGGAATTAGCGGCAGTAAGCGCACAATCCAGCGCTGTCTGAATAAGGATGGCTTGCACGGTTACCGACCTCGACCAACTCCACAAACCAGATCATCTTGCTGCTCGCTTGAACTTCGCCAAAGCCCACTTGTGTAAAGAGAAAGACTTTCGGCATCGAGTGTTATGGAGTGACGAAACAAAAATCCATTTTTTGTACACCAGGACGTGACGATATTGCGTATGAATGGTGTGGCTTTCCTGCCGAAAAACACTGTACCAACAGTTGAATACGGAGGTGGGTCAATGATGTTTTCGGATATTTTCTCTTCAAGGGGTACTGGAAAAGTAGTTGCAATTGAAGGGATAACGAAACATGAATAGAATGCCTGGTATCGTAAGACCATCTACCGCGGTAGAGGGCAAATTCGACGGAGTCATTTTTGATGAATGAGGTTAGGACACAGTCCCAATCCCAAACAGTAGATCTTTAATAATAACATAGGAAAAAATAGAACGCCTCCTTGCGTAAGACGATCTGCCGCGGTGGAGAAAATTCAACGCCGTCATTTTCGATGGCCAGCTAGACCTAATTTTTTGGCATTGGTCACATCTAGGTCAACCCACCAAACTTGCTACAAATAAATTATGAAGATTGCTCAACTCTAACCTGTTTTTGGGTGGGCAGACAAATATACAAATATATATACATACAAATCATTTTCGAGATGGCATAAATGTAGATTTCGATAAGAAGCAGTTAAAGAAAGTTTGATACCACGACGCGCGTTTCGCCATTCTCCAGCTCATCAGGTGGGAGGGTCAAAGTTGGTAATTTTAGTTTTTGAAATCTTGCAAAATTGAGAGAGGTTACCATAGGAAGGTGTAACTATGATACCGGCTGTTCCAAAAGTATAAATGAAATATCGAATCAAGCAAATGTTTCGTCAATTCTCAACTACAGTCCTCTGCGTAGACTCCAATTACTTCACGTTACAGACACACAGATGTACCGATGGCGACAGCTTACATACAACCTGTCGTAGGTAAAAGGCTGGCACATCAGCATGGTGATCCTCGTAGTAAATACGAATTCCACAATTGGCGAAAACACACACATAAAAGCTGAAAGTTAACTTGAAGCGTTGGTAGGCCTCTGATGATGGTCGAAAATCTTTAAGCTGCAGCATCCATATAAAACATTTGCAGTTGTCCGCCGTCTGCTGCACATATTGAATTAACTTGCCATGGCTTCTGATATATTATTTTCTTGAGGTGGCACAAATGTAGATAATCTGATTTCGATTCGTATTTATTACGAGGATCACCATGCTGATGTGCCAGCCTTTTACCTACGACAGGTTGTATGTAAACTGTCGCCCTCGGTACATCTGTGTGTCTGAAACGTGCAGTAATTGGAGTCTACGCAGCGGGCTGTAGTTGAGAATTGACGAAACATTTACTTGATTCAAAATTTCATTTATACTTTTGGAACAGCCGGTATCATAGTTACACCTTCCTATGGTAACCTCTCTAAATTTCGAAAGCTTTCAAGAACTAAATTTACCAACTTTGACCCTACCACCTGAAGAGCTGGAGAAGAGCGAAACGCGCGTCGTGGGTATCAAAATTTCTTTAACTGCTTCTAATCGAAACATACTAATATGTATACTTAAAGCTACGAAAACCTTATCACCTCTCACTTCTTTCGCGGGTGATAATGCTTAAATTAGCATGAAAATCCAAAGACATAGGCTCAGAGTTTGGGGCATGGAAGACGGTGGGTCTTTCAACACAACAATGATCCGAAGCACAAGTCCAAGTCTACGATAACCTGACTTCAGAAAAATATGGTAGCACGCTACTATGGTCGTGGATGAGTCCTGACCTGAACCCTGTGGAAAATCTATGGCGAGAATTAAAAGACAAAATCAATAATCGAGCTCCAAATAACCTCCAGGAATTGAAACTACTGTCATTGAAGAATGGAGCAATACCTATCTTACCTGAATCGTCAAATGTCAAAAACTAGGAAAAGACTTGAACGTTATCAAAATGAAATGTCATGCTATTGATTAGTAATATTGCAATTATCATTTTTCAACTGTACGAATAATTTTGTCTGAACATTTTTTGTAAGTTTCGTTTGTTAATCTTGAAAATAACATATTATTCTGATAATTGCGTTTTATTTTAACTAATACATTCTTTTTACTCTGTGAAAACCTTAGAGCTATAGTAACAATTGATTTTGAGTTACTCAAGAAAATATTGAAAAGTGGAGGTGGTACGAATAATTTCGTCACTAACTGTACCGTATCTCAAGACTGTGTACCGTTTCAATGTTAAATGTTGACCTGGAAACTAGATAATTAGTGACAGGTTCTTATTTGCTTTCATATATTGGCGTTTGCTAAACTTTACGTTTTACACTTAATACTGGGAGCACACTACATAATTGCGCTCTCTTTATGAGCGGACATTGTGTGCGCTACCGTATCTTTTGCTACAGACTTCCACAGTGCATTGTTATAACGCATGGGCTGCACATCTCAGAAATTGCGCGTGCGATCGTGTAGTGTGGTCCTGGGTTAGCTGAGCTTGACACACTGGAGGTGCATCAGACCTTCGAGTGCATGAATGGCCCCAAGGGATGTCCGTGTGCGTTTTCGCATGGATGTTGCAGCTGACTGACTTGTGGCGTTACCGTGATTAAACAACTGGTCTTAGTGCAATTCTTGGGCTGAGATATTGAAGAAAAATACTATTGTGTGGAATTTCCACAGGGTCTAGCCAGTGTATAGTAATGATACCATGTACAGCTGACGCAATAATTCCAGGAAATCGGCCACTGACAGTAATGACGGTTTCGACCGGCGCAGCAACCGTAGCAGTCCCAACGGGTCCTCGTGTGACGGCGGCCTCCAAGCTAAAAGGTACTCCACCAAACGCAGCTCTCCTCCTTCTGCCAATGCTACCAATGAGGAGTGGTTCATGTAGCAGTTGCATTGTCCAGCGACTCGACGCTGAGCTTTTTCTTCCGGGTTGTGCATTCACATTCTTGCTCTTGTCGTACAATGAATGGCGTATCCGTGCTACCAGTTGCTTGGTTAATTAATGCAATATTGTGGTCCTTCCGTCAAGTAGAATAAAATTAGCTGCTGCATTCTTATGCTCGATAGTTAGATTCGTCTAATTGCCATAACCAAATGATCTAACTTTAAAGCTTTTCTAGGGAGCCTGCGTTTATTTTTTGCGATGTCCCTATTCCATAATATTTTTTGAAACTTTTTCGTTTAGCTTTACCTTCCTGTATGGGACTGAAAAATGATTAGAAAGAGGTTTGAGCTATTACTACTAGCTTCATTTGTAAATTAGTTGAAGCTATTCTTGCAATATTAGTAGATCAACCTTTTCTCTTCAAATGCTCAGCAGTTATTATAGTAAAGCTTCTGTCAGTGTTATGCCTACCTTGATTCTTTGCTAATTATTGGACACACTCGTCTCTTTTTGACTGTATTGTTCTCTACTGATTCTACTTTCCAACCCGCCCTTGATGTGAAGTGAAATTGTTTGGTAGCTTGCTACATGTTTACATGTAAAATTTTGCTGATGCCGTCCATTTTTTTTGTCTGAAGCTTCATTCATAGCAGCCTCTATCTTTGCTGTTTATGTTTGGTGGAGAGAGAATCCCCACTCTCCGTGCTGCCTATGTATTGCTCCCACCGTGGATTAATTGACGCTGCA
Source organism: Parhyale hawaiensis (assembly GCA_001587735.2). Classification (NCBI taxonomy): domain Eukaryota; kingdom Metazoa; phylum Arthropoda; class Malacostraca; order Amphipoda; family Hyalidae; genus Parhyale; species Parhyale hawaiensis. The sequence goes on along the minus strand of LQNS02000137.1, from coordinate 14,788,349 downwards.
TTGTGCCGTGTTTGGAGCCTAGGTCAGGTATTCCCTTCCGAAGATGGTTCCTTTACCGCCCCCAGTAAATAAATGTGCCGTATCTTACGAAGCATAAAAATATATTTGTGGAATATCAGAATGAGAAAAGTGAGGTGCTATGAATGCTAATGATAAGTGCAAAAAAAGGATAATTATCAAGAAAACCAGTGACGCTGAAATCCTGTCAAATGTTACAAATTTCGGAAAATTTATTGACAGAAGGATATAGAAATAACAAAGTCGTGCGTGCGTGGCAAGCTCGTTGCTTATCCTACTGCTGCTGCAGTTTCTCTCGTACGGTCTTCCGTTGCTAATTTAAAAGGATTTTCGGCACGAGGCGGGCGTGATGCCTGTGGCGCTAGTAACCCAACCCACTATAATAATAATGATAATAATAATAATTATTATTAGAAAGAAAGTACCGTAGTGTCATAATTGACCGTCAGCGTTTTAACTTGTGCATTTCATAATTATTACCGTAGAAATCTACAAGAGTACCATGCAAGTATAGTGCGGCGTGTTCTACTAGGGATAAATCTATAGGCAGTAATTTTTCGTTGAAAAAATCTGTTTTGAGTTACTGCTATTTTTACTGAAGTTAAAAATATGAACTATAAAATTTTGAGAACTGTCTTTAACGTTGTGAAAAGCACATAAAATTTGCCTTAGTTTCTTCACTATTTGTAGGCAGTACAAACCTTACGCGCAACAGCATTTTCCTCTTGAAAAAAGTGGTCAGGTGTCCCCTCTTGAGTTTTCTTTGAGTGAAAAAAAAAAAAAAAAAACATTTGTGTGCAGCTTATGGGCTGTAGACTGCAAAGTGTTTATTACCAATCATGTATTTTGAAGCACCACAATTTTTCTTATTTTTTTTTCTACTCCGTGCTATGGGTCGGTCCCCTTTTATCACCAGTTGAAGAAAGAAGAAATGAATGCTGCTGCACTTGAACGAATGATCTATCCTCTTGCAAATGCAACATGTTGCCATAGCTAAATAAGTTGCTTATTTAACAAGCTCTTATAAAAATTTGTTCTCGAGGTTTGTGATTTGCGGGAACTAAATCGTTGGTACTTTTTATGATGAAGCAGCTTCGTTGAAGGTGCGTAGTAGGAAGAAAGATTGTGTTCGGTCAGAACAGTTGAATCGTGTTTTCAGTTTTTGTTCTTACTTTGGTGGGGGTACCAGTTATTTAATTACCGTATCTTATCGAGCTTATATAATTTGGTTGTATTATATGTGGCGCCAGTAATCTACTTTCTCTGTCTGTATCTTCACATAGTTTTCTTGAAAGCCTCAATAGTAAGAATGTCGTAATAAATTTGAATAAGCTTCATTAGATAACGTTCGAATGCGCTTCCCGACAGTGTTGTAAATCTTGTACAAAATTCTATAAGTTGGTTGTACATGTTCGACATTGCCACTGACCGCATGCCTCAGAAATTGACTAAGGCATGCTTTATGTAATGACTACCTACCATTGTTTAGAGTTTTGATCTGATCGAATAGTTTCTGTTTGCATAAGTCTGATACGAACTGTTAGTAGCTTAGTGCACTTAATCATAAGTTCCTTTTGTATAATTGCCAGATAAATGCCACTTGCTGTTAATTGCTTTCCCTTCATTTATACCTATCATTGTTTTGCATGATTTATTTCTCACTCGCCTGGTAAAGTCAATACGTACCTCCTCTGCCCATATGATCGCACTCATTCACTTAAAATATCACCCCCTTCATTTGCTCCTACGATCACATTTTGATTTCCTTTTCTCCAGTGATTCAAATAGAATTGTCGCTTATGGGAATCTTTAATTTACCCTTTGAGCTGCGCCAGGCTTGCGCTTCGTCATTGATGATTCTGTGCGTAATTGGCATGTCGGCTTATCTAATTAGAGCATGATTGACTTGCAGGGAAACCTCGATGTGCGCCACATTTTGCGAGCTTGTCAATAAGGAATTTTTCTATATTAGGGAGTATTGTTCACTCCGTATTTCTGATATTACTGAGTTCAAGTTTTTTAACTCCATATTACCAGTGCCATAACTCTGTCCCTAGCTTATCTACTGAAAGTGTTTACTTTTTTCAAGTACATTTACACCAGTGGAAAATTTTTCTGAACGCTTCTGTGCGTGGATCATATGATATGCATCTACATAGTGTTATTCTTACCGGCAAGCCTGTACTAGGTACTTAATCTTGCATTTCCGGTAGGAAGAAGGCTATGCAGGTGTTTATCATGTGCGGTAAATGATATAGTATAGGTTGAATTCTAGCTGTAATTGCTTGAATTTGCTTCTGTGAAGTACAACTTAATTTATTTTAAAATTCACGATTCATGTTCATACTTCCTAGTATCCAGTCAAAGCCTGTCAGATGTAAGCTCTGAGGTGATTGAGGTTTCCCTATGTACCAAAATTGAAGCTTTATAATTTACCGTGTAGTTTAAGACAGTCTTGATTGGAGCGATCGTTCTTGCACGAGTTCAGTGTTCGCACCTCAACCTCCGTTGTGCTCTATCGGACTGTTTTCCATATTGTGCAATTACGATTGCTATGGATGCTCTCCCAGCAAGAAGCATTTTAGACCATCTAATCATCAAGCAAGTTAAATTACTGCTGAAGTGAACTCAGTTCGTACTAGTCCATCTTACTGTTGAATTTTGCCCATTGTTGTAGTCCGTACATTGGGCGAGCTCATAGACTCACTTCATAACCACTGGAGTCCCAAGCTCTTAACGCACTTGCGTCGTATTCTGAACTGTTGACACAAAGGTTAAGGAGTCGACAGTTGGGAAGTCCGGCTTTGGGATTTGCACATTCTTGACTGCCAATCCATGCACCTAAAGCACCTCCGACCCCGTAACGAAATTAAGGGTCGACGTGGGCAAACTATAAATTTATTCTCTCAGGATCTGCGCAACAGATTCCTACTCCTAGGACCAGCGAGTGTAAATCGAAGAAAAAACATAAGTGCACGTTGCTGGCCTGGCGTAACGTAGCACTGCACGTTACTAATTGGACGATTTTTATCCACCAAAATTACGTGCAACAGTGACTGAATTTATTGCTCCGTAGTTCTGGGTATGTTTGAACAAACCGTTTGTACAAGTTGAGGATGCATGCTGTACATACAAATGAATGTTTCCATAGTAGTCGGCTTACTTTACGTTCCTTGGTAAGGTGGAGACCATGTAAAGGAAACTGTAGTCTAGTTGATGTGTTAAGGTAAAGTCAGTTTGACCGCTCACCCGTATTGGTAAACCTTCTGGAAATGGTTTGTGCTGCAACTCTAATAAGCCAACTGGGGAGTGTACGGCTACAGTCGATCTGAGATCGTCAAGAGCTATTGCGTCATCGATGATAGGCTCTTACGCCACGACCTCTGCCCCCTCCATTTCTGGCTAGGGTCATTACTTTCGTAACAGGCCTGCAGGCATCAAATACTGACTAAGCACGAATGATACAATAGCTCGTCTGCTTATTGAAATTGAAAAGTGCTCAAAGTCTGTCATTTACTGGAGCATCTTGCTGCAAAACTGCTTTTTTTGTAATTTCTCTGTGCTATGCTCAACGACGAGGTTATATAAGAAACTAATAGGCAACTCGGCAGATATTTTATAGGTATAGCAGCCGATTTGATTCACATAACAGATGATGGCCGTACACTTAAATTATACNTTTTGTAATTTCTCTGTGCTATGCTCAACGACGAGGTTATATAAGAAACTAATAGGCAACTCGGCAGATATTTTATAGGTATAGCAGCCGATTTGATTCACATAACAGATGATGGCCGTACACTTAAATTATACACTGGTTAAAATTTCTCGGCGGAAGTTTCTTCAATAGTAGTCCCTATTGAAGTCGGACCCACTTAAGGCATCTTCTTCCCAGTGCCTTCTCCTCAGGGGATGTTGCAACTTGCCGCAGTTCCTGCTGATACGGTTAGTTTTGTAAAGTTAGGTAGGCTCTCAATGCTTCCCCTTCTGTTTTCGGGAGGTGGGCTGCCGATAGAGGTGGCTGACCTATTCCCGCTAGACCTTCTTGTATTTCGTTTCCTTCCCTGTGCGGCGTAGCTGAGCGAAAGCGTTCAGTCGCGCCCGGGGGTTGGAGATGCTCAACTTGCGCCTTTTTCGTGTCAGTAGCGCACTGACCACTCTGAGACCTACCGGCAGAAAAGCAGAGACAAAATCATTGACAATTTAAAACACGCCCTAGTCGGCGCACGAGCCTGTGGTTAAACATAGGAATAGTTCGGCGCGATATAGGCAATGTGCCACTGAAGCTCTAGTAAAAACTTCTACTACTACTACTAAAGGCATCTTCTATTTGCCTATTTACATCATCATTCGGTTTCGAATTACTTCACCCTAAACCGCCGAGAGTCTACTTTTTTCTAAGTTTCAAGTAGTGCTATTCCTGGGCGACACTTGAGTTTGTTCCATCGGTTTTGGGCTAAGCCGTACTGCATCCTAATCCGGTTTCAAGTTGGGTAAATTTGCCACTTTTCATTATAATCTGATTTCGCATTATGTACGGTACGCAAGTTTACCACTTTATATCATAATCCGGTTTGAGATTATTCCCGATTGTCTTCAGTTTACATTATTCGATGTAGCTACCGTTATTTTTAATATTGATCCAGATTTGAAGTTGGTTTTGCCGGCTACAAATTGAAGACTTCAGAGTAGCTCAAAAACAGGTTTACGACTGTAAGTTGTTATGCAACTGGAAAATAATTCCACAGGCCGTATCCGGACTCTGATGATAAAACTCAGTCGTCTCACGATGATGCAAATCTAACGCATAGTCGATTAATCACAAACTGGGGTGCGATTCATAGCAGATAGAGGAAGGATGGCTTTCTGTGCAGTTGGAAGTTACTATCGAAATGTAACTTGGGGGGGCCATGCACTTAGATGGAGTGTGCGTTCTGCCGAAGTATGTTGTATTACGTGCTTTATGGCAGGCTTGCGGCTTTGTAGGTCTGACTCCGACTCTCCTGTCCAGCACTGCAAGTACCGTCTCGGTGTCTCTACCTATCTCCCTTTACTTCCCCGCCCCTCGCCGAAGCTCATCGTGAAGGAAGTTACAGTAAAGCGTAAGCAAAACTGCTCCGACTCCCGGCACCCACTTAATGTTCCCAAAAACCTCCTGCTCCTTGATAAAATAATGCCAGGGATTTTTTTGCTTCAGATTCTAACTGCTGAGACCATCGGGTTTCCGACTAGCAGCCTTTGCCCTCAAAATCCTCTCGGCACAGTGCCTGAAACTAGAAATGTTGCAGTCGATTGACTCGGTGAAGTTGACTGAAACGAAGCTCAAGAGCCATAACTTGTCTTGAACTTCAGATAGATTGCTTGGTTTTGCCACAATGCGATTATGCATTCGCGTCCGAATGCACTGATGTGTTCATTTCAGCAGCCCTCACTTGCAATGAATTTTGAGTTATAATTTCCTTCAAGTTTGAAGAGGTCTGAAAATTAACGGCACTTTCTGAGCAAACTGAACTGACAGCTAACATCTTTGCATCTTTTTTGGTAACCTCAAAGCTGTGTTCGGATGATTCGCTGAGGAGGCTCTTTTTTTTACTAGCGTGTGTACCAGTCAGTAAGGGTAATCGATATGAGGTTAACGCCTGCCGCTTGGTTGAAACTGGCAAAAGCAACTCTCCTATATGAAATACCAGGGAAGTGATGCCCAGTGGACTTAACTCGATTTTGTCATGCCAATCGATGGCGCCTAAAATGTGCTGATATTGAGGTAGTCGTAGAGATGTTGCGACTTGTCACCGAAGGCTCACATCTTTGTAAAGGTCAAGGGCACGTTCCATTGGTGGCCGAAACTAAGCTATCGAGGCCTGACTTATCTGAAACATAAGACAGATGCAATGGCTTCGACCCGCTGATTCGAGTTTCAGGGGTTAACTTTTAATCGGATATGTGTGAGACCTCCATGAACTCGATGTTACTATTTAAAATAGAGACCTTAGTCGGCTGAGCATAAGCGGGTCGCTTCCAAGCCACGGTAGCAGCATGCTTCCGTTCTCAGCTGTAACACCTTGTATCGCTCGCACGTTCGATCCCAGCCAGGCAGCAAGCTCATCGCAGATCTTGGTGTGCTGACTCGGCAGTTGTGTGTGCATGCACGACGCCGTGGCGGAAGTGCCTTCCTCAGAGAGGAGGGGGGGGGGTCTCGGGTCATTTGTTCCATCCGTCAAATTGGCGCCATAGTTCTTGGTGACCCGAAGTCGACTGCAACTACACTTATCTGGGGCCAGTGGGTCTATACCCGCAGCACAAACCAGTGCATGTGGATTTCCCAGGTGAGGGTGTGGTCTAAGTTGACTTTACCTTTACTTTAAAAGTATTAATTTTCAAGGTTGTGATCAGTTTGTATCACATTAACTTAACAATATTTCAATACAGCACGCATTGGAGTTTGTCGAAGTGCTTAACAATATTTCAATAGAGCACGCATTAGAGTTTGTCGAAGTGGTGTGACTGAGTTATAGATTATAGACGCGGTGAGAGTCGGAGCAATTGACCGCAATCGTCACGCTTAAGTACCAATGATTTTAGGTATGCACGTGCGCCAGTATGGAGAGCCTGTATCGTGCATATAATTCGCGTAACTGGCAGGCAATATGTTGTCCACCGAACCATGAGTCACCCTATCCAATGTGTTGTAAAACGAACGAGTCAGATGGACACTGCTTTGGTACGAATTTAACCTGTTACTATGTAAATATTTAGGTCAAGTAACCTCTGGGTTGGGCGAGAAGTCCCCAAGGTTCAAGGACTTTGATGAAACAGAAAGTCATTCTGTAGCTATATGCTTACTAACAATTGAACAAGTAGAACAAACTTTCTTAATCCTGGATTTAAAATTTATCATATTGAATTTATTTTTACCGCTAATCTGAAAAATTGTTTATTTTCCCGCAGGTAGCTTGAAGGCGCCGCCCAGTAAGCTGTTCTCATATGGGTCCCTCCTCGGTGTCCAGTCTCTGCATTTATTTGGCTCTCTACATGAACCCTTTCGCTGCACAGATAACCCAATTCCGTCACGTCTACTGCTTCTATTAGTGGATATTGGAAATCGTGCTGATGCTCTAGCCACAGCAGCTGACGCTTGTTAGCTTGAACTAAGGCTTCAGTTGCTCCGATTGAAGCAAATTTATTGCGAAAATTCTATTTCCTGCTAAGTTAATATGACGACCTGGTGTCGGTGTGCTTAATGCATACGTCACAAGCCTGGCGAACTGGCTTGGTTCTTGCTAAATAATTAAATCGAACAGTTAAGACTTTACTGGATGTCGATAAAACCATCCGAATCATGACTCTTTTGTGTTGGGCTGAGATTACTTGGGGTTGAAAATGGTTTGAAATTTATGGTTAGTTTCACACGGACAATAGTTTACTCAGTGCTGGGCGTTTGAATTGATAGTTCGCGGTTCTTGACCGTGGATCACCAAAATGCAACACTGTATTTTTTATTGATTTGAATCAATTACCCGATCGCCAAATTCCTTTGCGTTAATTCTGCGTCAAAATTTTTGCTCGAAAAATAATTTTTCTGCATATAGCTATATTTCAACTTTTTCTCTCTATTGTCCAGTAAATACTTTACCAATAGTGCTCAGTTATTACTTGATAGGTTGAAGATTATACCCTCAGGACCTGAGATGAAACAAACATTTCTTTAAAACGAGGTTTGATGGTTTATTGCTTCATTTCTTCAGAGAAAATTTTGCTACAGATTAAAAATCGAGGAATAATAATTCAATCCTCTGTAAAATTCTGCGCGACTTCCCGTTTCAGGATCTGGCGCCCAGCACTGCGTTAACTAGAGACTGTATGTCGTATATTTAACATTTAGAAAAAGAAGATAAGGGCATCTCATTATCTATTACCAGCATATCCTAATAATAAGTTATTCATTTCTGACCAAAAATATTCAAAGAGATTGGGTGCCCTGCAGCGAGAGGGTTGAAAATTATACAAGTATTTTACTTTCCTTAAACTACCAGTGGCTAAGGTTCTCTAGTGAAGTTTCCTTTTCGACTATTATTCCATTGCTTATCACTTCACTCTCGTATTAATTTATGAAAAGAACTTTTACTCGTGAATTACTGAGAGTATTTCTTAACATTAGAAGAAAAATTGCCTTCTATTTCAGAAGCTGTTACGAGGTCTGCTGTAGACAGTACAACGGTTTTGGCAAACTTTGTTCACATTTTAGGTTTGTGCATGAAAGACTTATCGCTAGCGGAAAGTATTTTGTTAGATAATGTGGGAAAATTGTAAATCACTTCATGGGGCATGGCATGGGCCATAAAGTTAGACTTGTAAGGCTCGTTCATCTTATGCCATAGGGAGTAGTGCCCCAAGGGAACCCAGAAGTTATCTTGGCCTTCGAGACGTGTCTTTCGTGCCCACTTTGTTTCCTTCCATTTTCATATTCCCACTGATTATTATTTGTACCGTTCTTCCTTCCCGACTTGCTGCTCCCATGCATGTAGATTCCTGTATGGAAGCACCCTCATGCATTAGTTTCTTGTTGCTATCAACATGGTACATGTCCCTTTCCGCTCTCGCCTTAGAAAGCGTAATTGTGTCTAAGAGACGCTTAAACAACGGTTTCGCTCACACTTTATCGAGTGCAGTTAAATTAGGAAATTGCCAGAGTGAGCTTCTGTTACTAGAAAGATATGCTTATACTTAACTGAAACGCTACAAAAAATAGGAACTTGTTTACCTTACGTCAAGTTGGTATTTGGCTCGGCAGATTGGTGAAGTTGATTCCTAATCATTCCTTGGTACTGGTTTATTCAATTTTATTACTTAGGCTTAAAATATTTATTTCCAGGTACTCGATATATTTACTCTTGATTAGAGTATATATTAATCGAGCACCTGAAAATATTAATTTTGAATTTAAATACTACAACTGCATACAACCTAGGGCTAAATGTGTTTATGCGGTAACGCTGTCAAAAGTGTCTCTTGAATGGCTACAAATGATCTACGGTATTATTGTAGCTACTAATATTTATTTTGTTATAGCCAACGTGTAAAAAGCTGCCGTTTATAAAATATTTACATCGACGACCCTCTTTGTTGAATAAAACTAAATTATGTTTAGTTTAGTCGTGGCGCGTACGCTGTAGCTTGATACAATAAAAGCGCTGTAGTTGAACATTCCTAGACTAGACTACGTAAGTTCGTTTGCATATTTTGTTTCACAGGCAGAGTTCTGCACGCCATGCCGTGCAAGTACGGTTAAAAGTACAATTTTGAAGCCAGTTGTTTATTTTTGACCCAGCTATGCATGTCTTATATGACTAAAAACGATTCATTAAAGCCTCTACTCATACGCCATCTATACCCTTGGTAACGTACATAAATATAATCAATTATATTGCTGCACTGGTAAAAATGCATTAGCTGAGCCACGCATCGTTGACCGGTGCTGAGGGTAGCGATTATTAGAGTATGTATTTCTCCTTTTGTGAAAAATGCAAAATATTGACGGAGTGTACTGCGTTCTATCATACTAAAGTAATATGCAGGATTACATTCATTTTTGTCATGAGAGAAAACCAACTGGTATATTTTAACACAGGGAGCAATACTAACTTATTTCGTAATAATTAATACTACTATCGTATATCATCCAGGGTCGATATACTGACGAATGTTAAGTCGTCACATTAGGAGGTGTGTTGTGGCTCGCGTCCCGTCCTTTGCTGGAACTAATCTTGGTTGGTACTTGGTACCTTTCATATAGCCATGGTCCAAAGTTGCAGTCATGTTTACCCAGCAATTAAGTCACTCTTCGTATTATATTAGCCTATAGGTATCGTCAAACGACGGGATGCGGTGTGCTATAATCCCCCCCCCCATGTTGAGCATGACGCCTCTACGATGCATCAGAGATCTTGTCTCTACTTAGCTTCGCTCGTATCGTGTAAAGCTGCAATAAGATTAACAGCTCTACTTGCACTTACAATCTCCTGTAAACTTAAAACCGCAGCTACCCCAAGATTACCCAAAATATTGAAAAGAATCCTCAAATTTTATAGCTCCACTGATAAGAAATTTTCAAGACATCCGCTGTAGTTAGACTTCGGCTGTCCAGCTGTGCAAAAGCAACCATAAATTTTGCACCTTGACGCACATGTTTTATGTGTAGTCTCCTGTGGACTCAAGCCGACACCCAGCCTGCGTGCCTTAGCTTGGCTGGCAGGTATACTGAAGTCAGGAAATCGGGCGCAATGTGCACCAAATTTTGGATTTCTGCTTTGTAGCCAAGTCGGTGCATAACGCTGATCTGCAAAGGAAAGCGGAAACTGTGTAAATAGAGTTACTTCCGTTTTATTGCCGCAAAGTTATCATTTTCTTAACCTTCTTGTTATTGACGGTATCTCCATAATGAATGAGTTGATAGGGTGGATATGAGCAGGGTTGCGGAGTCGGAGGGTTCAAGGTCCGACTCCGACTCCTGGCCCTCCAGAATTTCCGACTCCGACTCCTGGTCCTCAAGATTTCCCGACTCCGACTCCTAGGTACAACAAGTAGATATTTGATGTAAACATTAAACATGTCCAAATAATTTTTGCTAATATAAACATACATCAAGTTAAAGATGTTAAGTGCTTTGTACATATAGCTACAATGATATTTTGCATCATTTGGAATATTAAAGTGAGGCCATGAGGACATAAAACAAATTTTGGTAAAACTTTTGCACCTGGTTCACNTTCTACCCAACATTTTCTCAATGGCCTCATCACATAGAATAGGAAAATACATGGTAGCTATAACTGTAAAAGAGAAATGTGCAAAAAAAATATCCACATTTACATTTTTTTTAAATTTGTGACTGAAAATTTAGATATGAATGATATTTGTTTATAAATGGCTTCCCGGAGTCGGAGTCAGACTAAAAATTCCGACTCCGACTCCCCCTCAAATCCTCCGACTCCGCAACCCTGGATATTAGCACACATGTTTGAACAATTGATGTGGCGCATGCAGTGATGGCGAAATGAAAGGACAAACCAGAGGTGCCATCGAAGGAGACGGAGCTATCGAGCTAAGCCCAGCTCCTGAGCTATCACTTTCGAAAATTCGGGTTACCAGTGTGGGTTTGTTAACTTCGGATTGAATTTCAGAGATAAATGATTCCCAACCGATTGTCCTTGAGGAACCCTCAAACGCAATCCCAATATGCAGGAGCTTAAGGATATACCAAAGGTAATCAACGTACGATTAGCACCTGAAACTCGATCCAAAATAGCGAAACCAACTCCCATGACTGATGTTTCCGGCAAAGTAAAGCTAATGCGATTGTTTCATGTGTACGAAATTGTCCCAGTTGGGAACACCCAGGAAGCAAAGAGCGTAACGGGAGGACTCACGACAAATTAGCATCAAAAAGTGACGTCATCATCGACGAATCTATGGCTGAGCAGCCTAGGAGTATTTTAACTAATTTAACCAGAAAAATAGTCCTAAATTGCGAAATTATCTCTAGCGTATAGATAAATTAAGAGAATGTACACTAATTTTGTAATTATCTCTAGAAAATTGCAGTGCATGCTGGTGGAAACTTTCACAGCACTAGCGCCAAATTTGGTCCCTTTTGGCGACCAGATTCAAGTTCATTTTCTTATTTGAAGCCTTGTTTACACTTCATATTTAGTTTACAGTGCTCGTCTCAGAACAGTTTATCCCTTACCAACAAATATAAGCACAGTCATAGTCAATTCTGTACGCGAGAGAAACCACAGCAACAGTGAGCCTATTGCTCGAACTTCTCTGTACTTGACAACATTTTGTAGTATTTTGCAGCTCAAGTAACCGGCCACTCATGAGCGGGAGATTGAATGAAATAAATCGAAAAAATACGGTGATATGTTCACGGAAACCTCTTACGAAGGCCTGAGGTCACACACTCAAGTACTGCGACTCGTCGATGTGATGTAAATTTGCTACGTGCGGTCACGGCTAAGTTTTATTTTAGCCCTATTTAGCCCTCCCGTTGCATTCTTTGCTCCTGGGAACATTTTAAATGCCCGACTATTAGAGCAGTCGTGCATTTGAACCAGCGTAGAACAGCAGGGTGTCGTGCGACTCAACATGAACACAACATACGTTTGTGACACATGAATTGCTTGTATTTTTGTTCCAACACGGAAAATTCAGTAAAAATAAAACATCTCTTTGCGCGTACTGAGTTTGGTTGGAATAGTCTGCAGAAGTCAGGAATCAATATCAGCCAGCTGGCAACATCAGCCTCTGCTCCTTAACCCTCTCTGCCCAGGCTGTGCTGTTTTTCTACAAGGGTTTTTTCACTCACTGCATTTCTTCGGAAAAAGTCTGTAGCGAGCTATCACAGCGTTGTTGAAATAGGGTTAACTGTTTTCTGAATTATTTATATCAGTGGACCTGTGTCCGAAGTAACAGTTTGCAGCCTGCTAGGCGAAAATTTGTGTTTGCTAGTACTGGGATTGAACTAACCTTTTTATGCTCCAATTAAGCTCGATTTCATAGGAATAACACTTTTGTACTATCTTCAAATAGGTACGGTAGCCATTAGCCCTATACCTTATTCAGGGTGTTCTACCTCGCTACAAAGGTTTTTACTCCGTATTAATACAATCGGACAAAGTACTCTTGTAGCCAGTTAACACTGCCTAGTTAAATTAGGGTTAAAAGAGTTAGGACTGCCTGAACCAGGCTCATGCTATTCTGTAAACAAAATGTTTAGAACTCTACGTTAAAGTCACTGAAACTGACTCATATGCCGAGACTACGTACACTATCCAATCGCTCTCTAAACTAATGTTAAGAATCTCATGTATTTCTCGTGTGGATGTTGTGTCAAACATATTTAGGGCACAGCACCCTCAAGTTTTCAGGCTTAATACTAATGAACGGAAGTTCAGGTTGCAGGTAGCTCAAACTTAGTACTTTCCATAGGTATTACAGTGTTGCATTAGGTGCGCTGTATCACGTAATGGGAAGCGCTAGCGCTTTTGCGACGGAAAAACACATTTAAGGCGCGTTGCAACCGAAACCGAGAACCGTGATGCATTAGGAACTGCTTACAGCTACAGGATTTCGTTGTTAAGGTTAGCATTCTTCAGGTTGTAGTAAGATGTTATTACAACACGTCTCTGCTACCTTTTTATCAAATGTAGATTAATCTCAGCTAACAGTTCTGTGTTGATTCTGCGTAAATAGCACGTCGTGAGTCCACAGATCAACGTGTATAGCGCGTTGATCTGTGGACTCCAGATAACGTAGTTAGCACGTTGTGACGAGCACGTTGTGAAATAACGTGCTGACAACATTATGACAACCTCCATACTTGACGTATTAGGTTAGACCATGACGTCTTTCGACGTGCTGACAACGTTGATGGCTCGTGCAACAGCACTACAACCTTATTTCAACGCGCTCACAACGTTGTTTCTTCGTCGTATGCCTGTTGGGTTGGCTCACCCCTTGTAGTCCATAGTTTCATGTCTTATTATTACATACCTACCCTACAGGCAATTAGTATTTTGGATACAGTAAAACTCCTAAAACAGAGACTTCAGGAACTGAGAAAGCTCCTGGAAGTGAGACCCCTGAAATTGAGAAAACTCATGAAGGCGAGATTGTATACAGCGCCGTCTGTTGTGAATTACAGTGCATGCGATGACATATAGAATCATCAGCAAAAATGGGTGGTAAAACTCACTTGACAGTATATTCAACTGTATAACTTAACAGTATCCTATAGTTTCACCCTTAGGAAAAAAATATGTTACGAATGTAAGGAAAACATGCATACTGTCGAACTGGTCATCTCAAAACTTAGACTCCTCTCAAAACTGGAGACAGCATGCCTACCTCCGTTACATGAGTTCCTCAGCATTAATATCTATTATTAGTAGGTATTATTGCCTATTATTGGTAAAGCAGTTCTCCACGGAAGCGCTAAAACCGCGTCGCAAAGGCTGTTGTATACGCGCAAGCCACTGTTACGCCATGTTACACACACACACACACCTGGTGCAGCCATGCCGGGTTGGCTCTGATGAGAGGATCAGCCTCGAGAGTGGCCAATTTGCCATAGTCAGTGGGGAGCAGAGGCAGCAGGTGGCGCTGTGGGAGCTGGAGACTGGCCAGGTCTGTGGGCAGCACGCCCACCCATACCAGCCCGTCCACGCAGTACTCAGGCTCGTGGTGGCTCTGCAAGCAGTGACTAACTACAGCGTTTTGGAAGCCGGGTTTTCCCAGTGAACCCTCATGTAGTCCCAGCTTAGATACTGATCCTTCAAGACGGTGCAGATTTGTGAACTAAAACTAGACCTTCATAGGACGAGAAAGTAATATACAGTATATAAGGATACATAGCTTGCAAAGCGATGATAACCAACTGATTCAGTGAAGCACTTTTTTTATGCATGAGCTTGTTAAGGTATATTGACCAAAATTGTTGGGTAAACAAAAATTGGCGAGAACTTTTTTGGGTAGCTGATACAGTGATACTTGGTACCTGTGAGCCAAATTTATAGACGGCGGCGATGTGCAGACCGTGAGGGTCAGCGTCGGTCAGGGCGAGTATGGGGAGCTGAAGCTCTCTCCACAGTCGGCCACACAGCTCCCGGGTGCACAGGTCGGGGTAACCTTTGCCCTGTCCACATGAAACGAAGATCAATGGTCTGAACCTAATAGTTTAGCCATCACTGTGGCAGTATTGGCTTAAAATGTTGACACACCTGCGTTAACCCTTATCGGGCTGCGGTAAATGTTTGCCTTCTACAGCTGGAACTAACGTTGTTAGCTTAAACCTTATATTTTAATTGTTACCGAGACAGCGTTGAACTGAAATGTTAACTCATCAAACATACATGGACCTTTCAGCATAGCAGTGAAGGTCGACTTCTGTCTCGCCCAGTCGGAACAATAGTATTGATTTAAACTTTACATACCGTCCGTTTCTCCAGCAGTGTTGGCGTGAATCACTAACTCAACCCAGCCATCCGAGCTTTAATGAACTCCAATTGCGGAGAATGTCAGCTAATAGTCATTTGAAACCTTGGTACAATTGCAAAAAGCCAGTTTGTTTCGGGGATTTGGGGGTTCGTTGAATTAATTTCGGTATGGAACATTAACTAGTTTTTACCCTATTCAGTATTAGTCTAAAAGCATCATGTATCAGCTTCTTTAACATTACTTTAGCTAGCTCTGAACTGTGTCACTGTGTGCGTCTATGCAATTCATAAGCAGTCATACCTTCTGGGATCAATACAAATAATACTCAAGTAGCTCGCATACAATGGATACACTTCTGATGTTGTGCTATTGACTGAGTCAGAACGTTGAAAATCTGGTATTCTGAAGAACAGGCGATATAGCCAGAGCCGAGGACCAAATTGAGGATCCCTGTTATAATACTTCTTTTTGACTCACCGATATCTGGTGCTCCACTGAAACCAAGGAGGTTTAATAGCTATTAGAGCTCCTATTTGTTGTTATAATTAACCCTAAGTGTAACATGTGCAACTTGTTCCAGCCGACGCCGCACTCGCTGTTGCTTTCGACCACCCGGCTATGGATCGAGAAGACGTTGCAATAACATTAATATATTCCCAATTTTGCTACTTTTCTACGCAGTACAACAGCGTGACAAAAAATTTACGAATATCACACCGTGATCAAGATGGCGGGCCCGTACACTCGCAGAAAATGGGCGTCTAGTATCTTCTGGAAGGTGCAATCCTTTTCCACGACGAGCACGTACCGCGCGTCCGACCTGAGCTCCTGCAGTCCGTTGACACAGTCTGGGATGAGCAGGCCTGCGAGTGTCATGTAATACATTTAATTGCAAGTAAAAATGCATATACAGTATGACAAAAATATGAAGACCTTACAGGGTATTTTCCCATTAAACAGTATATTTTTCTACGTACCGTACTGTTGGTTTTCCACGTGGTACAGTTACTATACTTTTATTTCATATATAGTATATATAGCATACATTTTTTCATGCACAGTGCTATTGTTTTTTATACAGTTGATATGATTTCTAAATGCAGTAAGTGTCTTTTCCTATGTACAGTACATCTTTAAATTAATTTTAGCTCTACTAATTACGTTGACTGCATCACCCAACCACAGTTCACCCTAGGGGAGCACTATGAAATATTTCTTCCGACTGTGAAGGCTTTCTTACATGTATATATTGGGTGCCCTCAATAATTTCTTTCGGCTTTTATCGACTGCAAACCGCAACTGCTAACAACTAACTTTAACTTTCGCTTTCCATGCTCAATTATCGCAGTCATTGGGCACTTAACACATTACAGCGAGAAAGAAGCCAGGCTACGGCGAAATCGATTTATTTTTATGGGTTTAACTTATATATTATGCATACTAGAATCGTACAGTGGAGTGGCAAATTACCATTGTTGGAGGCTGAGACGTCCACGGCCACACCGCCCTGAGTCACAAACTGCAGACTGCCGGCCACAAGCCCTTTGGCTGTAACAAATAGTTTAGTAGAAGTTCAATCTTTTTTTCCCCATGTTGATCACAATGTGTGTCGTACATTTTTATTATTATCTGGTATTCCAGCCGCATCATTTCGAATACAACGTACGGGTTCGATACTTGTACAGATGTGAAGGGTAGTTTAGTCCGTGGTTTCGTAGTATGTAAATTAAGAAAAGCGGTTCAATACCGTGCAATGATCGCACATAGCCATAGATATACTATATTACATTGCTATATCGTGGACTAGGACGAGAGGGCAGCAGCGTATAAATAGAACATGCACCGTTAGTGCCGAATGCTTCAAAACGTAATTAAGATTAGTACTACAGTACTCCCATTACGTCAGATACGGTACGACGCAATCTGGATATCTGCGGTAGTTGATCTGTAACATCTTATAAAACTCTTCGTAGCTAAGTAAATTCACGGATGGTAGACCACTTTGACGTTTGCAAAACTAGCTATATCACATAAAGAACTCTTCATGAACTTCAGTGCACTCCGTTTTAACTTTGTGAAGAAATTTTTGTTTTATCCAATTGACTCGGGAAATAGAAACGGCTATCTATTCATATGCATGTACTATGTTCACTGAAAAAAAAACAAGAATTAGGAGGCTTGTGAAGCAATGGTCTAAAAATCTATCGTGCTAGAGTTTCCTGTATCACTTACAGATTTGGCTAAACACAGCTACAGCAAGAATAGCAATATACATGTAATTAATAGTTTATCAAAGAAATATACGAATTAATATGTAAAAACCACGAGTTGCCTTTAGCGATGAAATGGTTGCAATGCAACCAAGTGCATGTACAGATAATCATTTTTCTCGAGTTTGCACGAGTTGAAAAAAAATATATATTTTTTATCATTCTTATGAACCTTTGCAAAAGGGTACGTATATCAATATTCGCTGAAGCAGTTATTTGAGTTCTATACGTCATAGCACTTGAGTTACATGTCCTGTGTACGCCACAGCACCTGAGTTACCTAAACTGTGTACGCCACAGCACCTGAGTTACCTGAACTGTGTACGCCACAGCACCTAAGTTACCAGACCTGTGTTGGTGAGGTGCAGTACCCGTCGCGGCACACCCAGCAGCAGCAACAAGTCGTCTGCGCTACGGTTGAGAGCCGTCTGAGTATCATACACCCATACGCCTTCGTAGTACACGTCTCTGTGGCATACATTTATAGCTTAGCAACTACGTGCTAAAGGCATTATTGCTGTTATTAGAGTCCAGTTTAAAAACGGCGCTGTCATGAAGCGCCATGTTAGCAATGATCCGCAGTCAAATACAAACAGCATGGTGACAATGAACCAAGATTATATCGGTAATAGTGAAAATAGTATAGGCCCATATCATGCAAGCAGTACGGAACAATGGGCCATTGTAACTAACATAAGAATCATCACCCAAGCGTGAAGGTAAGAAACGTATAGGTGGTAATTTGTTAGTAGGGAAATGTCGCGGTTCTCGGGCTTCCAAGGCCGGAGCTCCATCGACACAAGTGATGCAATGGGATTTTTGCGGGAAGCATGGCGTCTGAGAGTGATGAGTGTGTCGTGCGATCTGGGTTGCGTCGGTGGGGACAGTAGATTGCTGTACCTGATGTTACGTTTCTTCGTGCCAGAAATTTGTTGCTTAGCACGTCACTTGCTGCTTCCATGGGGCCCCGGCCTAAGAAAGACGGACACACAACACAAAAAAGGATAACCAACATGAGGACAAGCCAGGCTACATAAAAAGGAACAGCTGAAGTGTTCATTAGTTGCTGGTTGGTCTACAGAACGTGGTCCGAACCTAGACGGCTCAGTTCAATATATCCAAGGTGCGGTGGAGAGATTGAAAGCCAGTATCAAAAGCCATCCCATTGGCATTGCTGCGTGTCTTCGTAATAAATATATCGTTCCAGGCGAAGCACAATCGATGTAAATCGCAAAATTGGTTTTATTTTTGTGTGAGATAGTTATATACTTATGGACTCCTGTTTCGCATATCTTGAAAAATCTTTCAAATCTAAGTGTTGTTTAGGAAACGCATCCAACTTTAGTCCTAAGCTACAGAAATAATGGTATGGCTTATCGTAAAATTAGCGATTGCCACCCACGTTCTCCATGGAGAGTAGTGGGCAGTACAGCGCTTAAGCAACATTCAACTTAGTTTTGTGTTTATTGTTCAACCTCCCAGGGGTGGAATCTAAGCGCCGCTCCCACAGACCCCGGGTAAGCTTAGCAGCTACCCATCAACACACCCCGAGCTGCTATAGACTCATCTAGGGCGGCAGCGACTGGAGATTCATACCACCTTGCCGTAGCCAGGCAATGCCACTGCATCCAGAGCCAGGGTCTGAGGATTTTTGACCGCCGGAAGGGAAGGGTGAAGATTTTCGAGCATGCGGCATAATGCTGCAGGTTCTGGTCAATGATTAATAGCGAGGTCGTAACTCAGTGGAACCAGATGTCCTGAAGGTACCAAGAATGGAGGGGGAAAAGTGTAAGTGGGAGGGGAAAAAGTAAAAGTGCAGAGGGTTTTACGGCATCATTCTTTGCTACATGTATGAGAAAGTTTAGTAGCACCCTGTTGCTAGTGGTCCATGCAGCAAGTATTTTATCGTTATTTGGTATCCCGTTACGTTACCATCTTTACAAGTAGTGGAATACTCCCTCTTGCTTGCGAAGGTTAAAATTCAAGAAAGTCACATTACTCTACCTCTTGGGAGGTGAGACCTGTAATAGTCTGCATGCCTGTAGAATCTCACATATGTGGGATCAATTTAGTAGAACTTTGCCGCTTTACAGCAGAGCGACCAACGCTCTCGCGTCTGGCTAAAAGTAAATGAAATATTCGGTGCACATCCCGTAGACTCAATTTTATATTGTAATTATCGCCTATGCTGATGGGAGAGTAAAATTATGTAGCTGGCAGTAGCGGACCAAGAGGCCTATTGCCAACGAGCAGCAGGGACCATCGCTCCGGCCCTCTGTGAAATGTTAAAAGTTCCGTCTTACCTACTAATACTATAGGGAGTCGCATCCCCATAAATCAGATAGGGTTAACTTAAACCTGAGTTAAATCTTCGGGACGTTTTCCTCTTCGTGCTTTAAGTGCTTTTTTTTATCTTTCTCATTCCTACTGATTTTTAGTATTTTTATTTGACTGCTCTTCCAATTCTTTTCCTTATTTTCTGCTTCAACGTATATAAGTTCCTCACTTTGCTTGACATTCTACAAGTCCCTTTTTTCTTCTTCTTTTTGGATCATAGTGCGCACAATATAACAAAAGTAGTAGGGAAATGTCAGGCTTTACACTCAGGATTGAGGAGTTGTAGTTCCATGCGTGCACTGAAATAGAAATAAAAGCTCACAAAGCACCAGCCATGCGTGCATTGCTGAGTGAGCAGCGATCACGGGAGCTTACAGTGAAGGTAAAAGCATCATCAATATCTATTATGTATCGTTACGCGTCATGTGCGCCTTCACTGCACTTATATTCGCAGCGTTGTGTAAGGCGAGTAAATCCTGGGCAGTGCTCGCCTGGCCGTAGCAAGACGTAATTCTTTGCAACCGAAGAGTTCGCCCACTTATATCTTTGTCGCATGGTTATACCGGCAGGTTGGTTTTGTTCAATGTGATTTACTGATTTATTTGTACAATACGTTGATTCAAAGCGACATTTTCTCAAATAACATCCATGGGTGAATATCAAACAGAATTATATACAAAACTACATAAAATAACATTTAAGGCAATTTTTATAATCCCATCCAAGATTTTCTAGCGCATAATTATTGCAGATATTACCATCAGTAACTGTTGTTGCTCATTGTAGAATTTCTCCAGGCAGGAATCTGTAAGCATAGTTTTCTATGATTTTTTTTTGCAGTATTATCAGTAGCTGCATTTTTTGTGGTGAAATAGGGAGCAACGTTATATCTTTAAGCACAAGCACTACTGCCGTTGTATCCAAAATTCGTTTCGTGAGCAGTGCTACAATCTAAGCAAGGCACAGCTTACATGCGACACGTACTATACACGATACATGGCATCACCTGGAAAATCCTGTAGCTTATCCGATTTGCGACGGCTCTTGACGACGTTTACAAGAGGATGAAGACGTCAGTACTATAGTATTCTTTTATACTGGTGAGGTGGGGGCTGCTTAGCACTCAGGCTAAATGGACCGGAAATGGAGAGATGCTCGAGTAAAATGGAGAGCATGTGACACTGAGAGTGGCTCAACTTCAATGGAGAAAGTACGAAGGGACACATGCTCAAGAATAATAGAATAGGTATGTAGAAAAGCCGAGACACGCTGAACCTAAATTGAGTAAGGATAAAGAGGAAACATGCTCAAGTAAATACTGTGAAAGCTATGAGAATCCAAGACAGGCTGCAAGTGAATGGAGTGAGTTCGAAGTAGAGACAAACTCAATATGGTGAATGAAGGACATGGAGACAAGTTCCATTTAATTGGAGTTAGTGCGAGGTAGAAACATTCATCAATACTAGAGCACTCTGAGAGCGCATACCTCCGCCAAGTGAGGCAACGGTAGCAAAGAATTCAAGTTGACTCTAAAACCATTATTTTCTTTGTATAAACTCCAAAATCTAATCATTTGTGCCTTTTGATAGTAATAATAGCTAGTGCAATTTTCTTGAAGATCCGTTCATAACTTTTTGAGTTGTACTGTTAACAAACGTAATGACAAACGTGAGTCAAACATACAAACGAACAAACCGATCTGCATCAAAATTTAATCATTCATGTCTTCAAACATTACTGACAACTCCAACAAATTTCATAAAGATCCATTCATTATTTTTTGAGTTACTGTGCTAACAAGCATACAATTAAAAACAGTGACAAACGAACGAACGAACTAACGGATCATTAGCTACCAAAATTTGGTCATTTACTCTTTGTTATATACCTAACAACTCATACAACTCATGTTAATTTCATTAAAATCCATTCATAGCTTTTTGAGTTATGACATTGAGAAAAATGAGGCAGACAAACAAACAAACAAACAAACAAACAAACAAACAAACAAACGGATGAACATATCTTCACCAAAAGTTAATCAGCTGTTCCTCTTAACATACCTAACAATCCCTGTAAATTTCATCCAAATCGGTTAATAACTTTTTGAGTTATCTTGGTGACAGACAAACACACAAAGAGACAGACAAACACGACGAAAACATAACCTCCTAGGCGGAGGTAAAAATGGGGAATGTGGAAAATGAAGACAAATTTGCAACGCAGAGACTGTCTCATCTCAAGTAAGAAATGTGCTCTGCGGAGCGGAGACTCGCTTTAAGAGAATGGAAAATGATTTCTGCACCAGAAGCTAACATATCGATGATACAAAGAAATGCATGCAGCTGCTCTACGACTGATCCGTTCATCGGTCTGTGTATAATGTAATAACTTTAGCAGTTGGAAATACAAATGGTGAAGTGATCAAAATTATCTGAGGATCCTGGTATGGCATAACACTGGTTAAATACTCTAACTACAATATCCACGCTCTGCTTATATGGATTACTGGCGTTGCCAATTTCAGGTTACATTAAAAGCTAATATGTGATAGCCTTTACAAGGCTGCAAATGACGATGCACTTTACCTAGCGATAATCAATGAGGATGGATATTATCTCTTAATAACCAACCATGAGTAAGTCTCCTCATGACGATGATTTAGACTGAAAATTGCGTCACAATAACCGGACCTGAGCTGGTCACGTGATCGGCCTAGGGTCTGTGCGGTTCCCTTGAGGTCTACAAAATAGATTTTTAACGTAAAGCGTTACAGTCGTTACATCAGCATAGATGCAAATTGCATCATAATAACAAAGAACAGTGAGGTTTTTCAGGTTACCTCGTGGCTGGGGAGATGCCCATTACGTCATGGCAGCCACGAGTAGAAGTGCAAGTTACATGGTAATAACAAATAAGGAGAGACT
Source organism: Parhyale hawaiensis (assembly GCA_001587735.2). Classification (NCBI taxonomy): domain Eukaryota; kingdom Metazoa; phylum Arthropoda; class Malacostraca; order Amphipoda; family Hyalidae; genus Parhyale; species Parhyale hawaiensis. The sequence continues at coordinate 14,765,800 of LQNS02000137.1, read as the reverse complement.
GTACCTCATGGTAGCGAAAGCATTACGGCGGATGAGTCCGTACACGCGGCCCATGGTGTACAGTAGCTGCAGAAACCGTCTACAGCTCACCGGAGCTCCCAGACTTACTAGGGACTCCGCTCGGGCTCCTGATCTAAAAAAAATCGCTAATATTGCAGTGTTTTATTTAGAGGTCATGGTGCGGAGACAAAAGGAGGGTCATATATATATATATATATATTACATTCCAGTAGATAATATAACTAAATTGGACTTAACTTCTACGAAATTCCATTGCTGTTTGTTGGATTCTTCACAGTATATATCGTTTTAGGCGTTAATCATAAACCAATTACGCTGAAGAAGGAGTCACATCAGCCTCAATGCAACTCACGAGAATTCAGCTTTTTAGCCTTAATTAATGCCTGAAATTCGATCCAAACTAGCGAATCCAACAATCAGAATCAAAGCGCTGACCAACATACAGCCTATCAGATATTATGACCTTGATCGAAGGGTCGAATTAGAGACGCCTTAAGACGAAGGTTGGAAAGCAGGAGGCGAAATAGAAGTATTATTTGTGAATCCCATAGCTAGAACATTGAACTCTTCCCTGAGAAATTTTATTGTTCTAGGTCATCGGGTCAGTTTTTGGTGGAATTCGCGCCTTGAAGTAAATAATGTCTTAAAACAGCAATCGACTTAACTGTAACAAACTATACAGCTAACCCATATTTCTATAGAATTCTCAACGAAGCGAGTCATTAGCATTATAAAATTTATTTCCGAGAAAGGAACAGACTTAGGTATAGAAATGACGGGAAATGAAATAGTTCCTGATAATTCACTGCCAGATATAAGCAGTAAACTACCAGGCAAAATCCCATGTTCGGACAACATGAAATCGTCAGTGAGTACTACTGAATAGCTTGTTTTGAGTACGCAAGCGTCTCACTGTAGAATAAATGACATACTAAGCTCAGTGCATACCACGCTGAACTACAAATACACTGTACACTAAGCTACTCGCATACAGCGTCGAGCTGCAAATACACGGTACACTAAGCTACTCGCAAACAACGTCGAGCTGCAAATACACGGTACACTAAGCTACTCGCATACAACATCGAGCTGCAAATACACAGTACACAAAGCTACTCGCATACAACGTTGAGCTGCAAATACACGGTACACTAAGCTACTCGCATACAACATCGAGCTGCAAATACACGGTACACTAAGCTACTCGCAAACAACGTCGAGCTGCAAATACACGGTACACTAAGCTACTCGCATACAACATCGAGCTGCAAATACACAGTACACAAAGCTACTCACATACAACGTTGAGCTGCAAATACACGGTACACTAAGCTACTCGCATACAACATCGAGCTGCAAATACACAGTACACTAAGCTACTCGCATACAACATCGAGCTGCAAATACACGGTACACAAAGCTACTCGCATACAACGTTGAGCTGCAAATACACGGTACACAAAGCTACTCGCATACAACGTTGAGCTGCAAATACACGGTACACAAAGCTACTCGCATACAATGTCGAGCTGCAAATACACGGTACACTAAGCTTCTCGCATACAACGCCGAGCTGCAAATACACGGTACACAAAGCTACTCGCATACAACGTTGAGCTGCAAATACACGGTACACAAAGCTACTCGCATACAACGTCGAGCTGCAAATACACGGTACACTAAGCTACTCACATACAACATCGAGCTGCAAACACACGGCACACTAAGCTACTCGCATACAACGTCGAGCTGCAAATACACGGCACATTAAGCTACGTGCATACAGCGCTAAAATAAAAATACAGTATGGTTAGGGAGCGAACGTCGAGGCATCTAATCCACTATATGCTCGAACTACAGTATTCAAGATTTTGGGTTTTCCACTAAAGGCGTCTACACTTCACTGTTCGACTAGCTACAACGGTTGGTAGTATTTCTTAACAAAAATGAGAATGCCTGTATAAGTTAGAACATAATGTAGTAATACCTCAATGCTCCAACAAATAGCCAGTACATGGTATGATACGCACTTGTTATATAAACAATATGCAACTGTTATTGGACGAGTTTGTACGAGTAATTTTTTTCGCTTCAAGTGCTTCATAACGCCGCCTACAGCGTAGTTTTTGGAGGTCGGCAACGAGCTAATTTAATTTACAAAATTTCTTATTAGAACAGTTTGCTCCGTTGTCGTTCAGATGGAAGGGGCAATTCAATTTAAGGTATTTCCTGTATTAATTGAAATAGAAGACGTTCAAATTTAATATTTTAGAGAAGGTCTTTGACGTCGACAAAACTTTGTTCGGTGGACGTCAAAGAATTTCTCCCCCCAAAGCGTTTCTCTTGGAAAAGTTGATTCAGTTTTCGCACGGCTGGAACGAACTAAACCAATTTACAATATTTTTTACACATTAGTAAAAATGATTCGACTTTCCTATACCAAGAGAGAGATGAAATGTTCTGCATTTATTAAGAAAGAAATTGATTCGTATTAGCAAATTTAATCCGTTTCTTAGGAAAGAAGTTGATGTGTTTTGTACTCGCTACACCTGGAATGAAACACCTTTTTTTGGTATTTCTTATGGAAAAATTATTTGGTTTCGCTCATATGGAAGGCTACATCCGAGAACCAATCGCTGTATGGTTGTAATACCTACCTGCGTTTTTTGGGGACTCGGATGATTGGAGATTCTCCTGCTGCTATGCTCTTGATGATCTCCAGCATCAGTAACTCCAGTTTTTCAGCAGCTTGGGCTCCCCTATGATGGAAATAATGCAGCTAAAGATATAAAAAGTGGGACATGTGAATGTTCTATTGTGCAAGAGTGTCATTCTTCACTGATGCTAGGTCATGTGTCATGGATACGAAGCGTTAAAGTATAGTCGTGGGAAGACACCAAATCTACGACATGCGGGGAGTAACTTAAAAACAGTGCTTATATGTAATTGTTCCTGAGCCCGTAGCATGGGTAGATGATTTTTCCTTATGCAATACTGAAAGAGTAACGTGCAAACGGACTCACGGGACAAGCAGAATAAAAATAATAGATGTTTTCCATTCCGCATACATCAAAACTTGTTTGTATGAGAGAGGATTACATTAACCGTATTCAAGCCCAGGGCCTCATTTGGAAAAATAGAAATAAGGTTATTTTTGTAAGAAAATACAGGCTAAGTTGGGAATGAATTATCCTTAATATGTACAAATATAATCTGGTGGTCACTATTATCAGGCCTATCAATTTTACAATTGGGTTAAAAAAGAGGCCCGAAGAGTGCAGTCATAACTCTGATCCGATCAATGTCAACAGAGATATTTAAAATGACAATTCGAACGTTACGAACATAGAAAGAAAGAGATATAGACACGAATAACCAGCGTCAATTGCCGTGGTGTCGCTCTACGAGCGTGAATGCCAGGAGGTCATCTAATTGTACAATCTTCCAATTTTTTCCGGTATTCATCGACAGATAAATATCTTGAACGTTTGTTGCTTAACTAGAGCTGCACTCGTACAGCTGGCATCTCTTCCAAGCTACTCAACTATCTTAAAGACAGAATGGTAGACAGACAAATAAACATTGTAACTGACTGACGTATCATCATTATACTTTAGTGACCTGTTCTTCCTGACATTTTTCACAGTTATTGTGAGTTTTATGAATATCCCTCCATAACTTTTTGAATTATGTTGCTAAAGGCAAACAGACCCCGCATAAACCTCTTTAGTGGAGATAATCATGTGTACATAATAATATTATGTATTCAGTATAGGTAAAATCAACTAGATCGCACCTCCTACTGAGAAACTCACACGCATTTTTTAGTTCGTGCTCTAGATATAGGCCAACTGGCCCCAAAAGACTGTACGGCCGAGGTCGACCACGGATCGTCAAGAGTCATGGTGCCATTGACGTAAGGTTCTTATGGAATGACCCGTGCCCCCTATCTCTCTCCATGCATGGGAGAGGTAAGTACCCCTACGGCAGCTCTGCAGCGATCCAACGATGAATCAGAGAATCCAGCGCTGCAAGAGCTCGCTTGCCAGGTATGGTATTCGAACCTATAACGTCCAGTGTCTTAGCTGCCGCTCCTGCGGGTACATGTAAAAGGCATATAATGATTGCATAAAAGATATTGAAATTTA
>LQNS02000137.1:14740240-14751430 GCA_001587735.2 Parhyale hawaiensis | reverse complement strand
ACTTACTGAAAGTGCCAGATAAACCTGTTGTAAGCGGTTACGTGAACTGTGGGGATAACTCGCTGTTAGCCACCCCGCTGGTCACGGACTGTAGCATCGCCTCTACGCAAGATGGGTTGCGTGCATAACGCCACTTGGACCTCGTCCGAAGTATCATCAAGGTAATCAAGGTAAGGTAACAGCAGTAGCTCCGAGAGGGCCAGAATCTGGGCCTCGGCTTCTAACTGGGAAAGGATTGCTTGTTCCCTCTATTGGTAACTATTTAAAGAAGAAAAACGGTGACATTGTTGCAAAATGGGGAAAAAAATATTTCGGAATAAATGTGACATAATATGACATTAATTATTGTTAATATGTTTTGGTATATATATGAATAATTGACATGGTCTACGGTATTCTGTTGATTAGATTAGAATGTTGTGCAGTGAACGACAGGTGAATAATTACTTTCTGAATAATCGTTGAATTTCTTTCGACATCCTCAAAATATTTAGACAAACTCTTATTTTAAAATGACAGCCGTCATTTAACTTCAAACATGTCAATTAATATTTGGCATCGTGTTTTAAAAATAAAAAAATTATTTGCCTTCGACAATTTAACAGTGCCTTTGATATCATTTTAAACTTATAAACCAGTTCATCAACACTTTCGACAATCTTTCAGTCAACTTTAATGAAATAATTCACAATTTAACGAATATATATATATATATATTAAATTCTTAAATAATAATGTAAATTATCACACGCTGCTTGTAAGCTGCATTTATTGATGAAAATCTTATCGACGACATTTGTTCATGTAATGAATCATGGCTCGGAGCCCCCAAGTAGAAACAATGAAGATGAGACTCGTATGGTCGCTGCCTATGAAAGGGATGAAGATTTCCAGATGCCCTGCGTGCATTTTTACCTCCGTCAAGGAGGTTATGTTTTCGTCGTGTTTGTCTGTCTTTCTGTCTGTCACCAAGATAACTCAAAAAGTTCTGAACTGATTTGGAAGAAATTTACAGGGATTGTTAGGTATGTTAGGAGAAACAGATGATTAACTTTTGGCGAAGATATGTCCATCCGTTTGTTTGTTTGTTTGTCTCCCTCATTTTTCTCACTGCCATAACTCAAAAAGTTATGAATGGATTTTTATGAAATTAACATGAGTTATTAAGTATATAACAAAGAGTAAATGACCAAATTTTGGTATTGACCCGCTTGTTCGTTCGTTCGTTCGTTTGTCACTGTTTTTAACTTAAAAAATAATGAATGGATCCTTATAAAATTTATAGGGGTTGTTAGTAGTGTTTAAAAAACATGAATAATTAAGTTTTGGTGCAGATCGGTACGTTCGTTTGTACGTTTGACTCATGTTTGTCATAACGTTTGTTAGCAGGATAACTCAAAAAGTTATGAGCGGATCTTCAAGAAAATTGCACAAGCTGTTATTACTGTAAAAAGACACAAGTGATTCAATTTTGGAGTTAATACAAAGAGAATTATGATTTCAGAGCCAATTTGAATTTTTTGCTACCGTTGCCTCGCTTGGCGGAGATATGCGCTCTCAGAGTGCTCTAGTTTGTAGTGTTATCTAGCTGATGTTTAGCTCCGTTTTATATTTTTTGCTTGATGTATTATATGAAATTTATAAGTTTACCGCTGTTATGCAGCAGCTAGTGAGCACTAGTGCTGAAGAGAGTGTAGACAAGTGTCGCAATTTTGCAACAGTTGGCAGTTTCGTCGAATGTCGAATAAAATGTTTTAAATGTTTAAAGTTAATTCAAAGTGTCTACAAGTTTTGACGACTGTCGAAAGCAATTGAAGATATAGTCTCGCGTCGAACCATTTTGAAGATTGTCGCATTGTAAAAGCTGGAAGGCTAAACTCATTTGAAGCTTGTTTTAAGCGAATAACAGCTGGTCAAAAGTTTTGAACACTGTTGAAAGTAAGTGCAGCATTGTTCAATCTCTTTTGGAAAAGGCATATTTAGGTCACTGTTCAAACACATAGATGAAATAAACGTGTGTAAACGGTGGTCGAAAAGGCGGAATACTCATTCCTAAGGAAACATGTCTGTTGAACGGCATAGTATAGTCCTCGCCTTAGCATTAAGGGCATGTTCGTATAGGCACAAAACTTAAGCCTTTGAGGCTTGATTTGCATGAATCTTCGGACAGGTGCGCTCTTTTTGACGCGATGAATTGTCTCAGGTAGTATAACTGTCAATAGGTTACCCTTGAGACTTCAAAAAACTCAATCTTGCTCCGTAAAATATAGTTTACAGCTGGGTCAACGTCATTGACTTGCTCCTTACACTTGCAATAATTTTTCAAGTAACGAAGCCAAAGCTTTTGTCTCAAGTTTCAGACAAGTCAAGGCTTAAAGGCCTAATTTCAGCGCCGAGACGAGCGTGCCCTACATTTTGAAATAAATGCCAGTATCGGTACAGTAGCGTACATTGCACAAAAACGGACATGCATTATGTTGGAACGCATGAAGCCCAACACGCTCGCAACGTGTTCGTCAATTGCCGGGTGATATGACTGACTTAATCTTGGCTTTCCCGAATCAACTGGCATCTCTCGCAGCAATAACACTGTATAATGTGTAATATATACGTAACGTTATAAAAAATAGTTAATCCTGCAAGAATCCAAGAATATAATAGTTTCTCGTAGGAATAAAGTTGGTTTGAAACCCTAATTATAAAGAACGTTGGCGGTTATAACTTAGGTACTCTCAATGGCGTAATTTTTGGGGATGCTGCCTCGATCGTTGTCACAAAGTTGTACGTACTATTCCCAAGCCGGAGAAAAAAGTCTTATTGCTCAGAAATGCAGCATCAGCACTTCTGTCATTCATGATGTGCTGACGGGGCACTGGCCTTGCGGTCGGGAGGCGTCCTCGTCATATGAGCCTTTCGTCTATGATGCCACAGGCCAGACAATCTGATTAGCTGTGATCGACTGTAGCCGTTCAGTCTTTTGAGTCCTGGAGGGGAATATCCTTAGCACGAACAAATGCATGTGTATTTCCTAGTTGGGTGTACAGTAAAGGTGCCTTCATCGGTACGGCGCTAAACTACTTGAAGTGAGGGAGACATTTCTCTCAGTTTCTTCAATGCTTGGCTAAACATATAAGAAAAATAACTAAAAGTTCTTCAACAAGAAAAATGCCTTAAAATAGTCTTTACTTTGACTTTGCAGTGCAGCAGTATTGAACTTGTAAGATTTGCAAGGGTTTGGCGAAGGATTAAGGATCAATCATTCATTCAGAAATTTGTCTGCAAGCAGTGCACCCTATAAGGAACACATTACCATATGGCCTTTCACATAGAGTTGTGCGCGCTAGTGAAGGAAGCTAGCGACGCTAGCGCTGGACTAAAAAATACTAGCGGCGCCAGCGCTACACATTTCAAAACCTAGTCAAAACCTAGCGGCGCGGGTGCTGGTTTTGGCGCTAGTTTTCGGCATATATATCTACTACTTGTCGAAAATCTGAAAACCATTATTATAGTGCTAGGAAAATCACGAAGAGTAAGATAGAAATAAAATACAATTTTTATTGCATTGCATACGGAAAAAGAAAAAAAAAAGTGTTTCACTGATTTTCCATATAACGACGAGAAGATACATGGATGTAAGTAATTTACTATATAATGCAAAAAACTAGCGACTAGCGCTTGACATTGGCTAAAAACCTAGCAACGCTAGTAGCGGCGCTGGTGCTTGCGCTACTAAGACACTAGCGCGCGCTAGTTCTAGCGCCGTTAGGCACAACTCTGATTTCACACACTATATGCCATCAGCTGGAAGGTGTAGACGAATGCTTGGAAGTTGTGAGAATAAATTGTTCGCTTATTGTACACGGTACTGCACACATGCACATAATATGAGCCATGAACCTGTGAAATTATTACCGCTACGAGGTTCTGTAAGGATCTGGTGAAGGTAAAGTCAACTTGACCGAACCCCCAACTGGGAAGCCCTTCATCCAAAATAGATAGGTTGTTTCCGTACAAAAAAAGTAAGCCACTTCCACACCAGCTCTATAACTGCAACAGAATCCAGCTTTATTAAATCCAGCTAAACTTGGGTCTGAAGTAAGGCAAAAATCTCAAGGTTCACTTCTCGCTGGAGGTGGCTCTCCAAAGAAAGACTTTCTACCGTTTTTGTAGCTGCTGTTCCCGACAGAAGACTTAATTAAAAACTTATACAAGTGCTGCCACCTGTCGCCGCCCGCCGTCCTTCTCAGGGGCCTTACCTCTCCGCCTCCCTGGCAACACTGTAAGAATATTCTTCTCTCAACCTTCCCAGGCATGATTTAATGATACTATCTCTGTGTGAGCAACACTTTTAGGAAAGTGCTTCATATGATATTGTATGCAGTGACGGGTGATCATGGGTTGCTGAGTCGGATGCCCCAGGCCGAATCAAACTCTTGGGATAAGCTAGAGTAGATTAGATTAGATGTGCGGCAGTACACTAAGACACAAATCCGTGGCCTGCAAAATTGTCTGACGCCTATCGACGACACTGACTCCGAAACCTGCATTGAAGCGTATTTTTTTCGTTTTTTTTTTCTAGGCAAAGAACACGTTTAATTGGGCGGGCGAAGTTAGTCTTTAAGGCTTAACTTATTCGAAACTTTAGAGGTGCCCTGGTTTCGGCCCGGTGATTCAACTTTCAAGCGTTGACCCTTAAGCAGCTTCAGCTGTGTGACTTCCATGAACTCAATCTTACTTCGTAAATGGATATTTCAGTTGATCCAACATAATCATTTTTTTAGCACCTGCCACACGATTCAGAGTGACGAAGCCAAAGTTCCTGTCTGTAGTTCCATTCAGACTAGCTCTGTAAAATTGAATTATTAGTCAGTTTAAATGTAATAGGGGTGGTTTCAGCACTTGCAACACGATTAAAAATTACAGGGCCAAGGCTTCTGCCTGACGTTTCGGAGATGTTAAGCCTCGAAGGTTGAATAACGTCGCCCATTCGAACACATTCTTGAACGACCTCTAGCCAAATTGAAATCTAGCATCCAAGTTATAAGGTGCCAGTCCAAGATTAATTTAGCACTCCAAATTACAGACTTTTCATGCTACAGCATTATAGCGTGTAGATTATAATCAATTTAATTGGGTTTCACAGTCTTTCTCTGTATCAGATTTTAATGCGCTCTTGTAGCTATAAAGAAAAATTGTCACCGTCTTGTCACAAGGAAGGGTGCTGCTATTTTTTAGATTTAAGATAAGGGCAAAAGAGAAGGCTGGTGTCGACATCCATTAGGAAAAATGGAAAAATTGTAACATTGAGTAGAAGCTTAAAGATCGACAGTTGTAAATCAGTAACCGCACCAGGAAATTTACATTGGGGACTGAGGAGGCTAGAGTAAAATGTGGGAGGGGGCTTCGCGATATATTTATGATGGTTGCAATATTGGGAGCCTAAGAGGGCTTCTTTTTCTTCTTGGGGAGGGGGGTTAAGCTCCCAAGCCCTCATTAAAGGCTACCACTGTTTCAGATATAGAAACTGTTCTTTAACTATTATCATGAAAACTTAAAATGGCTCGAACAAATCATGAGAGAAAATTTCCATTTGAAATTTATAAAATTGCAAAGGTTTATCTAATACGAGAAAGAAACATTCCCATGCCACAGCAGAACTTCATACAATTCGTAGGAGAAACGCTCGTTTCAGAAATTAATACTGAAAAAATTTGTACAGTTCGTTCAGCAAAGTTCCCACAGCTGCTTGTCAAAGCCAGTATTTACACAATTTCGACGAAGAAACGCACTTGTGGGACATTACCACAGCGAAGGTTCAGACAATTCGAAGGAGATCACAACTACAAAACTCCCGTAATTTGTATAAGAAAGCTCCCCTGACAAATTACCGCAGCCAAGATGAACACATATCCTAGAAAAAAAAAAACATTTCCATTAAAAGGTGTGCTAAAGACACTGTAAAGAACAGCTCCCGCTTCTCAGGCCATCCAAAGCCTTGAGACGCAGGTACAGAGGCTTCTTTAAAGCCACGATTAGGTTTTGTCTTGGACATCCCCAGCTAACTTCGCTAATTTGTGGCCAGATTAAAAAATACAGGCCCAAAATTCTCCCGCTACTTTTGGTTAGCGTTTTTAATCAGGAAACTACAGTCTGTCGTTTGAAATTCAATGAGAAAGCGAGACGCAGAGGGGAAAATGAAGAAGGGAGAGAGGGGTGGCTGGAGCAAGACAGTTGAGGTGATGAGTGGTTAGTTTAAATGCTAAGATGTGTTTGACTGGCTCACTTCGGTCGAGATCATCTACTTCGATTAGCATTGACTTATTCGAAACTTCAATTCTAAGCAGGAATTGCATTGAGGTTCTGGTGTTAATTGCAAATTGTTTGCTTTCCAAACGACGGCCGGGAAACTCAGCTATCAGTATTAGGTTATTTCGCTCAAGGTGGGCGAAGCGAAAACACTGTAAGTTCCAACGAAGACAATTCCTATATTTTTTGGCTGAGGACTAATTCGTGAGCCTTTGTTTTTTAATTAATAATATGTATGGAGAAATGGAACACCGTGGGAATGTCTTATACTTTCAAGAAAACTTTTTTGCTCCGAAAGATAACGTAATTGAGTTTTTTAATTCATTCGTTTTAATTTACTTTCCGATCATCAGTATGGATGAAGCGGCCCAGTTACAGAAGTCTGCAATTGCGGCCCAGTCACAGGAGTCTGTTATTACGGCCCAATCACAGGAGTCGGTTATTGCGGCCCAGTCACAGGAGTCGGTTATTGCGGCCCAGTCACAGGAGTCGGTTATTGTGGCCCAGTCACAGGAGTCGGTTATTGCGGCCCAGTCACAGGAGTCGATTATTGCGGCCCAGTCACAGGAGTCGGTTATTGCGGCCCAATCACAGGAGTCTGCAATTGCGGCCCAGTCACAGGAGTTAGTTATTGCGGCCCAGTCACAGAAGTTAGTTATTGCGGCCCAGTCACAGGAGTTCGTTATAGCGACCCATTCACAGGAGTCTGTTATTGCGGCCCAGTCACAGGAGTCGGTTATTGCGGCCCAGTCACTGGAGTTAGTTATTGCGGCCCAGTCACTGGAGTTAGTTATTGCGGCCCAGTCACAGGAGTTAGTTATTGCGGCCCAGTCACAGGAGTTAGTTATTGCGGCCCAGTCACAGGAGTTAGTTATTGCGGCCCAGTCACAGGAGTTAGTTATTGCGGCCCAGGAGTTAGTTATTGCGGCCCAGGAGTTAGTTATTGCGGCCCAGGAGTTAGTTATTGCGGCCCAGGAGTTAGTTATTGCGGCCCAGGAGTCACTTATTGCGGCTAAGTCATACAGTGCGTTACCTTTGATTATGCAAATCGAATTTTTTACTTAATTTTTCAAGACGAGTGTCTAACTTTGAAATATCAATATTAACTAAATGGCTATGTTGCCAATATAAACAGCACTTGTAAAATAAATATTTAGGCATTGGTCAAGTTTATCGTACAATTTGCTTATTTACGAGTTTTTTAATGTTACCTCACATTATGCAACAAGCTAATAAAAACGTCATAAAAAGGAAATAAATACAGGTGAACAGGAATATTGTTATTAAACGTCCAAAACCAAGAAATTATAACCAAAGCAATTCAATAAACACTGAAATAAGTGTTCAGTAGTGGTAAACATAAGTTAATTTTGAACATGGCAACCTCCATTATTCATGATTTTTCAAGGCGATTATAAACAGACTGGCAGGTTTGATATTTCAGATGGTGGAATAGAATCTGTTGCTGTTTTTACCGCATTCCACAGGCTTACGTTGCTCAAAAACTGCCGACCACCTTCATATACCTTTCCTTTGATCATTGCCCAGAGGTTCTCAATGGGATTTAAATCGGGGCTATTCGCTTGCCAGGTCATAATCCTTTTCGATTTGAATCCTCCATACGCAAGCCAGTTAGCAATGTACCGTGCTCGGCGTGGGGGAGCGTTATCGTGCTGAAATACAAATTGGGATCTGCGTGCGATAGTCTGCTCATCAAGACATGGAATCAAGAGGACTTCAAGAAACTGGCAGTTCCTGTCTACATTCAGTTTAACTCCTTCTGCCACTTCAAATGGACCAATAAAGGTATCACCTACTATCCCGGCTCAAAACATTATACCTCCACCACCTTGTTGACGCTTAAGCCGTGTCTGTTGAGGTCGGTCATGGAGGACCCATCTAGACGCTCATCCATCTGGACTATCAAGAGTGGCTCTGCATTCGTCAGTAAATATGACATTGGAGAAATCAGTTTTCATATTCTCTTCACCCCATTTGACCCTATTTTCTGTATGAGTTTTTGTTAGAAGTGGTCGTTTAATTACCTTTTTCACTTTCCTTAGCTTCTGCAGAACCTTACATCTTGTCTTTCTGCTTAGTATTGGGGCTCCAGCGTCTTCAAATATTGCCTTACTTGTAGAAAGTTGTTATCTAGCAATAGAAACCTTCAAATCTCGCATATCCCGAGCAGTTATTTTCCTCGTAGAGGCAATATCCGGAGTTTTCCTGTTGATTTTACCTTCAATTGCGTAAGCCTTAATTGTTCAGTGATCACGCTGTAATTTCCTTGGAAACTTCGAGCGTTGTCTTACCAGAAGCCAATAACGAGGTCACTTTGATCTTTTCTTCACTTTTTAAACCGCATTTCTAGCCCATGTTGACTAGAGAGTGATGCTGCATAATCTGGCGTAACAGCTGAACCCCGTGCGATAAGCAAATGTTGCCAAAACGGGGAAAATTGTTCTGTTTGCTTTTTCTCTAGTTGTATTTATAGTTACAACATACCTGTGCAATAATTTACTATTCACATTTTAAACGTTTGACACTTATCTTGAAATATAAGTAAAAAAATTGTATTTGCATAATCAAAGGTAACGCACTGTAGAAGGAATAAACAATGTCCGCAGAGCAGTTGTGGATGGGTAGCAAGTGGCCACAAGGGCCAACATTATGCCTGCTTTCTTAGACTGCAGGGCAGACACTCTCCAATGAAATACAGTTGAATTGAAGAATTCGAAAAAGCTGTAACTATAAACAATTTTCGACTCAAATATAACGTTTCTTGTGCACTACGCCGTCATTTATCTTCCTGAAAATATCAGCTATTCCTATGGTGCAACCACTGGGCGCTACTGTGTAATTACTACAATTATCATTGTTATATTTCTAGTGCAATCGTCTCCTGAATTCATTAGTATGGCACTCACCTGAGAATTCCGAAAAAATTAGGAGAAATCTAGGTTATAAGATACTTCCGACATCAGCACGGTAAAAACGCATGAACCTAGAGGAAGCTGTGAAGGAAAATGCCGGTTCCCAAAAGCAAGTACAGTAATACCCCTAAAATTGGAAACAGCTGGTAATTTCGTAAAAAAACAGAAAGAGGGGCCCACACGTGCCTTACACTTTCTCCAGAAAAATTTGGAGGAATGTTCAACAATAAGTAAGGTATTAACAAATCCTCCCGATTATAATACAGTAGACTGGTATTCACAGTTAGTAAGTAAATGTACGGGGGAATTGCCGCTCTCAAAAACAAGATGGAAAACTCTAACTATGAAAATGTATTGTTACAACTTCATAGGCCAAACTTATACTGCATTTGTACTACCTCTAGTAAGGATTATAATTGCGAATAAAACGATTCATAATGGAAACCACTGAAAATTTTGTAAAAAAAATCACAAAAAATGGTTGGTGTATTCTTCTTAATATTTTGGAAAATTTGAGTTACCGGACGGTAGAGAGGTACTAACAATGACGTACCTGTGCGGGGGAATTTTGGGTCCCAAATAAAATGGGGAAAATCCGAACTATGACAACGAATTTTAGCAATTCTGCGGACAAAATCTACATTTTACAATATGCTGTAACTTCACACTGAAATTTAAGAATGCCATGTGGATACTGCTTTCACGCTAACTATACATATGTAGTACGGACTATAGCTACAAGTAATGCCACTGAAATCGACAAAAATGCATTTCTCGTAAAGAAAAACGTTATGGGACTGTTTTGCATTTTTTTCGGGACGCACACCCGATATACAGACATATTTTGTTGGTCACAACATTCATCTAACGCTTGGAAATTAGTGACAAAAGCAGGATGGTAGCCAAAGCATCCCTACAGGCTGCTATCAATAGACAACACGCGAGAAAGACTTTTTAGTTCAATAGGGTATCGCTAATGCGTAAAAAAGGACTGAAAGAAAAATAGTATTTCGATATCGATTACATGCATAATAAATGAAAGCTCCGCGTTATGCAGTGCGGTAGCAAAAAAAAAAAAAACTTTAGTGTATTCCAATAAACGTGGAACTCAGAGGTAGAGAAGCAACGCACGTAGGGAACAGCAACTCAAAGAAAAGGAGCAGAATGGAACAAAAGCCGTCATCAGGAGAGAAAAGTAAAGGAAGAAAGGAAGTAAGAGCGCAAGAAAGGTATGTACCAAAAGCCTGAAGGTCTCGTCACACGTGCGGCCAAGTTCGTTAAGCAGCGAGCACAATCTCAAGAAAATATCGACAAAGATTAAAAATGAAATTAAACAATGTTCGGAGTATTTTCGAACCCGTGGCGGTAGGGCAGCTCTAAGTAACATACTTTTTATTTAAATTGATTACGCACTGAACGCAATTTACGAGTTTTTGAGTGCCATAGCTACCATAACTATTTTGTCAAAGTAAGAGAAGCTTAAAGTGCTGGACTGATGACGTTCGTTGTTCAGGGGGCAAAGTCCACGCACTGGGCAAACCGCAGGCAGCGCCGAATGTTTACCGAACAGCGCGAAAAATAAGCGGCCCAGCCGACAAAGTCTGTTTGCCGAGCAGTGTTCGCTTGTGTAACTTGCAATTTCATTGCAAGTAGGGCTGACAAGGGCGATAAAAATAGTTGCGTTCGTTGAAATGTCGACCGACGTTGAAATTTCGACTAAAAAATAACATTAGATTCGTCAGTATTTTTTTTTTTTTCAGAGTAATTATTCAATTCTCAGCTGTCTGGGTGTATAGTCCGGACAGACTCTTTTTAATTTATTATATATCAAAACACTCACCAGAGCATGTCTTCCTCCAGACTCCGCTGTCGGTGAGGCTCGGCCAGTTGCGGGTAGCGTACCACTTGGGAGCGCCGCAACTGATCCAACTCCCGCCAGAAATCTTCTCCA
>LQNS02000137.1:14545673-14582739 GCA_001587735.2 Parhyale hawaiensis | reverse complement strand
CACAAATGATCAGATTTTGGAGTTTATGCAAAGAAAATTATGGTTTCAGAGCCAATTTGAATTTTTGCTACCGTTGGCTCACTTGGCGGAGGTATGCGCTCTCAGAGTGCTCTAGT
The DNA here is from genome assembly GCA_001587735.2 of Parhyale hawaiensis. Lineage (NCBI taxonomy): Eukaryota > Metazoa > Arthropoda > Malacostraca > Amphipoda > Hyalidae > Parhyale > Parhyale hawaiensis. Next base: position 14,582,623 of record LQNS02000137.1, on the reverse strand, counting down.
TATTTTCTACAGTCATTTAATAACAACGGCGGCCATTAGAAAAAGCTCTGTCAGTTACTTTTAGGAAGTAGCCTCGTATGACAATGGCTGCCTTCATAAAAAAGATTGTGTGTTTTATGACAGGCGATCTACTACAGCTTGCGTGAAGTACTGTACGAGTAAGCAGAGCAGAAACAGTGACCCAGCTACAAAGGAGCGTCAAGTACTTAGCCAAGTTTTAAGGCAATTCTGCCATTGAAATTACCTCAGCAGGCAGGCATTTTGTCCACACAATCGTCAAATAGCTGCCAAAGGAGGACTGGAATACTTCCAGCAGTAAAGATTGAATTTCGTCTGTAGCAAACAACGTGTAATGCTTTCGCCATGACCCAGATGCATTCTCGTGGCACAGGTCAGTGATCTAGTCCCAGATTGAACAGCTGACAAGTGACAATTCACCTTGGTAGATTTAAGATAGTCACAGAGGTGGTCCTTTCCTCTTTCAAAATTACTGTTGTTTCCAAATAGTTCTGTTTATTACCAAATTATTCTGTTTTTGTCAATTTGTTAAGCTATTCTCTTACAATTCACTTATGCATTACAGTATAAATATCAAATTAAGGGTAAATAATCATATTAACAAATGTCGACATTTAAAAAAAAGTTGACGTTTCGGAAATAAGTTCCAATCTTTAGAACTAAAAATAAGGATTTGAACGCCTAGAACCAGAAATTTATTTTGATAGCCTAGCTGGAGGTGTTGTCGCGGGGAAGTGTAACAGGTGAATGACGGGAATAAGCTCGGGGGGTCCTGATATCAGTGTTTGTACAGTCGGGCAGTTAAGGAACGTCGTTAGCGGAAGCCGTGTACAGTCTGGGAAAAGACGTCCGTTGTGAATTGTAGTGAGGGGAATTGCTCCAGTCCTCCCGCCGCTGGCGAAAGGAGTGTACAGTCAGGGAAAAAACGCCAGTTGTGAGTTGTAGTGAGGGGAACGACTGAAGTCATTATGTTGAGGCTGGATTAGTTTTATGAATGTACAGAGATTCAAAATTTGTAAGTTCTATTGAGTTGGAGAAGTCGATAATGGAGAAGTCTTTCCTGCTAATGGGGTGGTCGTTTTGCTTTGCATGATGACGGGGAGCTGAATGTGAAGGTTTTGCTACGGGTAAACCTGTTCTACTGGATATGCCTAAATGTTGGTCAATGCGGGCTTGGTATAGCTGCCCAGTGCTGCCCACATACGAAGCTGGACAACTTCTGCAATTGTACCTGTAGTCAATTCCGGACAGCAAAAGTGTGGGGGGCTTGTCTTTGAATTTAAAGTAAGATTCTATATTAAATATGTTTTTGAAAGAGAATCTAAAATCTATAAGCGGGTAACTGAATGACTGGACTAAACTGGGGGGGGGGGGGGAGTGGGTGTCCTGATATCAGTGTTTGTAGAGTCGGGCAGTTAGGGAACAGTTAACTCTTTGAAAACTTTCTTTCCCGAAGCCTACCCGCATATAAATTTTAGATTCTCTTTCAAAAACACATTTACCATAGGATCCTATTTTAAATTTCAGGACAAACACCCCACACCATCGCTGTCCGGTGTTGTCTATAGGTACAATTGCAGAAGTTGCCAAGCTTCGTATGTGGGCAGCACTGGGCAGCATTACAAAGCCTGCATTGACCAACATTTAGGTATATCCAGTAGAACAGGCTTACCCCTATCAAAACCTTCACATTCAGCTCCCCGTCTTCATGCAGAACAAAACGACCATTCCATTAGCAGGAAAGACTTCTCCATTATCGACTTCTCCAACTCAATAGAACTTACAACTTTAGAATCTCTGTACATTCAAACTAATCCCAGCCTCAACATAATGTCTTCAGCCTTTCCCCTCACTACAATTCACAACTGACGTTTATTCCCTGACTATACACTCCTTCCGCCAGCGGCGGAAGGACTGGAGCAATTCCCCTCACTAGAATTCACAACGGATGTCTTTTCCCAGACTGTACACGGCTTCCGCTAACGACGTTCCCTAACTGCCCAACTGCACAAACACTGATATCAGGACCCCCGAGCTTATTCCAGTCATTCACCTTTTACACTTCCCCGCGACGACACCTCCAGCTAGGCTATCAAAATAAATTCTAGTTTTAGGCGTTCAAATCCTTATTTTTAGTTCTGAAGATGGAAACTTATTCTCGAAAGGTAAACGTTTTTTTAAGTGTCGAAATTACAGTATAGTTATACTAGTGTACTCACTTGTCAAAAATAGCGTCAAAAATTCATGATAATACTTCTCCAGTGTCACACTCTCGTTGTTAATTTGATTATGAAGGATGACCACCTACAGTCAAATAAAAGGAACGTATAAGAGATGAGCCTTCTTACGTTCTCGCCTGCTGAACAGCGCAACCCTTGTTTTCCTTCGATGACATGTAAAAAATAAAAGATTTTTTTTACCATGAAGTCAGGTATTTCTACTTCCCAGCTTAGGCACGTCATGATATATTAATCAACAGTTTTCCTTCTAGCGATTATTTTTTACGTCAAAGGAACAATCAAGTTGAAAAAATATTTTGAATTCATCACGGCAGGAAACATACAGTATTGACAAGAAAACAATTGGCTCTATAGCTAAGTAGAGCGATAAGAATCACGATGCATGAGAGTGTTGAAAGAAGCTGTAGATATCGTCACTGCTTGGATTTCAACGCTGGCAAAACAAGAAGTTCATTCAAATATTTAAGGTTACAATACTTCTATCTTCATCTAGAAATTAGCATAATTTTTACTCACCTGTTTTCTTCAAGCGTAGTAGAAAATGGTCTTATAAGCAGATAAATTTAATTAACAGATGAGCAAATAAACTAGAGGAGCGTCCTATCCAAGAAACACAATGTTAATACGAATCAAATTTATCCTAAAACCAGGATGTCTATTTTCTCATCACAAAATTTGGTGATTTATAACTCTTAACATTCCTGATAATTCCTGTAGTTTTTGAAGATATGTTCACAACTTTTTGAGTTATGTTCTGAATGACATTATGACCAACATATGGTCAAGCACACAAAAGGATCAACCGATCATCACCAAAATTTGGTTGTTAGTGCCTTCTAAAATTTTTAACAATTCCTGCAAATTTCACGAAGGTTCACAGCTTCTTTGGGTTATGCTACTGACAAACATAAAAAATAAAGAAACAAAGAGATAACTGGACAAAAATATCACGGCAAAAATTTGGTCATTTGCTCCTAGTAGCCTAACATTTCTAAAAATTCATGCAAATGTCATGAAGGTCCACCCATAACTTATGGATTTAGGCTATGTCACCTACAAAAAAAAAAAAAAAAAAAAAAAGAGGCAGATAAACAAACAAACGTGTGAGCGGATCCCTACTAATAGTTTATTATCTGTTGTTCCTAACAATCCTAGTAAATTTAGTAAAGATCCGTTTATAACTTGTTGAGTTGTCTTAGTGACAAAAACAAACATACAAACAAACAAATTCTAAAAAATATAACCTCCTTGGTGGAGGTAATAAACAAGCAGTTAAACAGCTAATACACGGTGATCTTCATGATATTGTTTAATTACAAAAGAGTATTATTATTGCCAGTGTCTGTACCTTTACCTACATTTTTCAAAAGTAGTCAGTGATAAGGAAATGGCACTGGGGACACAGATGAAATAGGAGAATTGGCATCACTTGCGGGACTGGTCATTGCGTTCCTCTAACGATGCTTGAAGAAAGAACAGTCATGAAGAATCCCCTTTGAGACCTTCCTATATATAATATGTTTAAACAGTTGGCTATAGTAAACTAGAAATGTCAAAATCCTGTTCAAGATGTCGGTAGATATCGCACAGGAACATTTTCTATTTATCTGAAAAGCGTAGATTACGCTTCGATGCAGAGTTCACTGTCAGTGAATGCACTTCCTGTTGATAGTTGTTGGATATTATTACCTGAAGCATTGTTTTCAAAGCGTAAATGAGGTGCAGACTTGAGACACTGTCGTGCAAAGGATAACCGAGTCTATTTGATGTTTTTCCGATCTTAGATAGAGGCGCCATCGTTTGGTGCAGCGGCCGACAGAGAACATAATGAGAGTGTCGTGTAGCCGATACGGCGGCAGCTCTGCTGGCGGACTTAGTCGATATGCCGATGTCTCCTGACGCCGTTGCATCGGCCTGCGCACGCTACCGGACAAGGGACATGGACGGTGGCGTGAAGATGTGCTGCATTGCTCGACTCAGGCGCATCGAAACAGAAAACGCAAAAAAAAGTAGTTGGTGCAGTGGGATGTAATTTTCCAAGGCAGTTGAAGAAAGCTGCCCACCCTACCTGACACAGAAAAAAGAGCAGTAGTAGTGGCGCTCCATTTCTCAACAAAGCTGTATCAAGCGGTGGACGCTACGGGACACACAAGAAAAGCACTGTAGAATTTTTCAACGTAACTGCAACGAACTTGACCAGTTATTGTAGATGGAACAGGCTCCTTATACCGACCGCATCATAGGGCCATACTACTCTGTAGCTTCCTTTGACTTGAAGCCTGAACGCGGGGCCCAATATGAGCCAAGAGTGCAGCTATACAGGCTCAGTGACGTAATAAAAGGAGGTCAGCAGAGTAGTTTTGGCACTACTCTGGCATATAGAGTGATTCTGTACGTTGGTGGCCTCGTCTGTTGATGGGTGCGGTGACGTCATAAGAAGAGGCCAGCAGTGACCTCTTCCTTCTGCCGTCAGCTGCAGGAAATATTTGACTAGCACCAGCTGAAGGAGGCTTTTTGTACCAGTGGGGTACATGTAGGGGCTGTATCTACTACCGGCTTTAGGTGACCACTGTCTACACCCATCAGTATGAGGCACTATTTACCACCGGCCGTAGGGAATCCCAGTCTGTAACCGGCTGCAGAAGCCTTTACCTACCACCGGCCATAGGGAACCCCTGCCTGTAACCGGCTGCAGAAGCCTTTACGTACCACCGGCCGTAGGGAATCCCTGCTTGTAACCGGCTGTACAAGCCTACATCTACCACCGGCCGTAGGGAACCCCTGCCTGTAACCGGCTGAACAAGCCTTTACCTACCACCGGCCACAGGGAAACCCTGCCTGTAACCGGCTGTACAAGCCTATACCTACCACCGGCCGTAGGGAACCCTTGCCTGTAACCGGCTGTACAAGCCTATATCTACCACCGGCCGTAGGGAACCCCTGCCTGTAACCGGCTGCACAAGCCTTCACCTACCACCGGCCAAGAAGAAAACCTCTGCTCACTCCGGCAACTGTCAGCGAGATGAAAGGTCTGTCAACAGAGGACTCAGACCAGAGGAGTGGCAGAGAAGAAACAATTTGCTCGTCGCAACAAATGGAGCCGCGGAGATCGTCAGGGCTTGTCAACGCTAGCAGCGATTCCGCTGTAGCAATTTGTCACACCTCGCGGCTCGTGCGTATTGGCGAACCGAGGGAATGATTGCAATTTTCGATCACGGCCAAAGGAAACCCAGCGTCTGAAATACAAGCATGCTGAAATACTGGCGTAGTGATGCGGCCAAGTGCTAACACTGTCGACTGCTGACATGCTGATATACAAGCTGAATTATTGATCTATCCAAGTATTGATATGGTAATACGTGCTGATAGTTTAACAAGCTGGAAAATTACATTAATTTAAAAATTGCCTTACTGAAATATAAATATAATGCTAACGTACTTATTAACTGACTTGCTGAACTGCTGAAATACTAACTTTCTGAAATATTAACTTTGCGAGCAACTGAAGCGGTGACATACTCTCTACAATCCTGGATTAAGGGAAATGTCACTATCAGTCTTACTCTCAGCTTAATTCTATACAATCTCAAGCTCAATTTAGGAACAGATGTTCATCTTGCACATCGTCCCAAATGCAGAGTGAAAATCGGTAGCTAAGATACCGATGGGAAGTACTTAATTCGAACGGTGAGTTAGACGGGCACTGATAAATTGAACGTACGAGTGGTTAGTGTGGACGCGGTATAAGTTTGCGGCCAGACAAAGAGCAGTACAGTTGCGGCCATTGTCTCGAGCAGCAGTTTATTGTACTGACGGTCGCCAAACATAGAGCTGGCAGCAAGGCAGGTATATACTTATTGAGGGAGCCACTCCCTGCCTCCAACCGGGACAGGTTAACTGCCCTTTGTCTGCTCGAGGCCTTACATAAGTACAGATGGATCATTACATGAAGAAGTATTTTAATAGCATCGGCATTGGCAAATTTTCTGGTTTCCGTGAATCTCTAATTAAAATGTTTTTGGTTCTGCTTCAGTCCACCAGTTGCAGACGCATTTGGTTACAAAAGATGTCATGAAATGGGACGATTTCATCGAGGAAAACGCATCCCCATAGCGTTAACTTGCTCGGAACTTCAGCCACGAACGTTGGTTTCAGTACCTTGGATCGAATTTCAAAGGCAATTTAAAACCGATTTCTCTTGCTAGATACGGAGGTAGAGGATGGAGTATGTGGTCTTCTCATGAGTAAGGGGACTGGGATTAACGCTTGAAATTCTACCCATATCAACAACACTAACGAATAATTTAGAGCTAACTTAAATGTCTGTTTTAAATAGAAATACGCATTTTTCAATTCTATTGGTCCACTTTTTATCAAATATCGAATTAGACTTCCTATTGATCACCAACTCTGTCAGCTGCGTCTGTAAAAGAAATGCAAGATAGAATGCCAGTTGCAGTTAAATTTGCAAGACGGCATTAATTGGCTACTATAAAAACTAAAGAAACTTTATGTGAACTCATTGAACCCGTTGAAACAATACGGCCAAATTGAGTCTACCTGCAAGAAATACCAACTTCACCAGCTCATTTCAAAAAAAAAAAAAAATAATAATAATCAAAAGAGTTCACTACCGGACATTTAGCTACACAAGAGAAGATGCAATCACAACGTGGTTCGCGTCTAGGGAAAAAGCCAATAATAAATTGTTGCCAGCAAGTTTGCCTGAAACTAAGCCAAGTTATATGCAGTGCTTGATGTAGTCCGTCAGCATCCGGTTTGGGCTAATCTTTGTTAGAAATGGGAAGGGTCGGGGGCGCAAATCTATCATATAGAACCTTCCGTCGCTTCCGCTATAGCTCTAGATGATTTATGGTCGACTGCAGCTGTATACGCCTCTGAGGCCTGTTGGTCTACAACTACAGCATGAACTAGTTCGTGTGGGGTTCCTCCAGTTGAGGGTGCGTTCAATATTATCCTTATTGCCAGCAGAAAATCATAGGCATTTATGCGATGCCAATAGGCGGCAGCATCGAATATAATATCGTATAACCGTGTAGACATTTTCACGGAGATACAGATTTAATGACCTGAACATAATATGCTTGTCAACCAGTTCAAAACTAAAAATATATATATATATATCGGGGACGAAACTGACAGTACGTCTCATTCTGAACAAGTTCTGAGTGACACAGGCTCAGTGACGCAATAGAAGCAGGCCACTTGTGTAGTGTTGGTGCTATTGTCAGCACGTGTGCAAATCCTGCGTCTGGGTGACTTCGTCTGTTCACGGGAGTAGTGACGTCACAAGAAGAGGCCAGTAGTGACTTTGAGATATACCGTCAGCTGCACGGGCAATTAACTACCACCGGCACGAACGAGCATATTCCTACCACCAGCTATAGAGAGCTCTTATCTATTGCATGTGTACGGGCCTTCATCTGCTACCGATTGCACGTAACCACTGACTACTACCAGAAAAACAATTTGTACAAGCAGTTGCCCAGGTCTTCACCGGCCACCAGCTCTTGGGAATCACTGCCTATAACGGGCTGCAGTGAACACAGTCTATAACACGCTTTATAGGCCTTTATTTACTATTGCCTGTACGGGCTGTAGAGAACCATTATTTGCAGTTAGCTCTACAGATCTTCATCTACCACTGGCTGCTGTTAGATGGATCCAATTGCTGAAGCTACCATGTGCACATAATACATACTTTATAACTATGAGAAATATCCGTGATAAATAATTACAGTGCGTGAAACTGTACCTAAGCATGCCGGTATCAATTATCCAAGTATAGCAACTCCAATAATTGAGTGCGAACACAAAGTTTGCCAACTGCGTGTTACAACTATCATTACTCATCTTTATGTGGAAACTTTCTGGTAGTTTGTTGGGAAGACTGAGTTTCTCTTGCTATCAGTATGCAGGGGCAAATTTCCGAATTTATCGTATATACAGAAGTGCTTCGCATAAACATAAAATACAGAATGATAATTATAGAGCTGTTCTGACAAGTGTAATTGCTCTAGGTATTCTGTCTTGCAAAGTAAAGCTGCTATATTACTAGTTATAAGAGCCTGTTGCAGCCAGCAGGAAGCGAGGAAGTCTAGGCAACAGTGAGAGCCTCTAGATGTGGGTCGAAAGCTTCATGTACAGTATCGGTTAGGACAGTACCTGTGATGAAACTCTCGTTCCAGGAGGATAAGCTATACTGTCGGTCTGTGGGTTTCCGGAAACATTTTTTTTTTCTGCGGGGTTCTCGCACTTGTTAAGCTAACTCTAAAACTAATTTTTTTTTGTTGGGGAGAGATCGTTTTAAACGCGAAAATTAAAGCTAAGCGGCAGTGTGATGATAGAAATACCGCCTTCCAGAGATACGAAAGAAATTGTGAATAAAACACAGACAGTACAAAGAAAAGGAGCAAAACTGCTAAGATAACGAGAAACTTTTCGATCAAATGTCAGTAACATTTAAAAGAAAATAAGTAACATTAGAAAGGAAACGAACAACTACTCCATGAAATCCCAAACTGTTCAAATGAAACTACTAAAAATTGAATAAATGATTAAACATTCAATGGAATTGATCAATATTTGACAGGAAAACAACCTACACTCCAAAAAATCAACTATTCATCGATAACGAGTAACATATGAAAGAAAACCAAGAACGTCGCCCAAGAAAGCAAACAACATTGTTAGGCAACCGAACAACACTGCTCGGAATAAGAAAAAAAAAACATCTGAAAGAAAACGAGCAATGTGATAACAAAGTTACAGACAGATCACTGAGACTGGCAACTTGTTAAATCTTTGTGTGGAGAAAAGCCAATAGCAACGTGACTTATGTCAGACCTTCTAGCTTTGCTAGGACAAGGAACGAACTGTGTATTTCATCAGAGCACCGCTTCTGAAACAATTTAAATATTGCTAACATAGAGAGAATATTGCTGTAGTCACCCATGAAGTGAATCAGAAGCAAATGCAGGCCATACTAAAAGGCAAGTAGACTGTTAGCATCCAGGTTTACATTGACGGATTACTATTTCATAGAAAGCACTACTTCTTAGCAAATTTTGTAAGATGTTGGCTGCTGCCATTATCCAAAGGCAGTTTAAAGAGCAACTAACTTTAGGGATTAACGTAAGGTAGGAAATTCGTCAGCATTAAGGTCTACATTGATCGAATGCTTCTAGGAGAGCCTTGATTCTAAATAAAGAGTAAGGAAGCCAGCTGATGCCAAGGTTTACATTCAAGGGCAGTAACAATAGCGTCTCCATAGTTTATCGCTGGAGTAAAAGTCAACAATCTTCATGGCCTGCCACCCATCGAAGATTACTCCACTCGAAACTCCAGGCCTTGAAGATGGACGAACAAGCATCGACATGAGGACTCACGTTCGAGGACTTACAGGCATTAACTAAGAGCAAGAAGTCTGCTGCTAACAAGACCTGCATAAAGGCAACGTCGTCTTGACCTTACACTTCAACTAGTAAAGCCAGCAGTACCGGTTCGTGCTGCAGATATGTTTCCTCTTGGCCCAGAGGAATTAGGGCTGTAATCAACCACAATTTGTCCAAGCTATGTTGTCACTGACGGTAGACTCATATGACAACTGCACCATCGAATTAAAGCTCAGTACCCTTTTTCCTCTTGTAGTAGGCTGTGAGCGACGGAGATGCTGACCACGAATTGCTAAGCAACAAGACTTTTCTTCACGACTTGGGATGGAACGTCTGGCTTCGTGACAGAGAGAGAGTCAACATCTCTAACCACTGAGTCACTGGACGCACAGTCCAATGACTGTTGCAATTGCAAGCCTAAGCGAAGAGCAAGAAGCCTACTGCTGCCAAGGCTTGGGTCTAAGGACTGTTGCAAAGGAAGCCCCAAAGAATCCCTGGAAAGAACCAGGACGAAGCCCATGCCAGGCCCCTAAGATCCGCCATATTGCTGATCGGGTGAGACGACTGACGCCTGACGAATTCCGTCATTACGGAGGACAGAAGGTAAATGCGACGGTCATTCCAGGAGATTCCCGACAGCGACTGCGTGTAGGAATTCATTACGGAGATGTCTTGGGAACGTCGGGTCTCTAAAGTCTATTTTATTGGAATTCTGTGACGATATGACGCGGCAACGCAAACAAAACCTCACTGATTGCCATTCCGACTTTTAGTGATGGAAGTTTGAGGTAGAAATTGCTATGAAAATAGACAGAGGACATGAAACTTGAGAGAATGGAAATTATTTTAGCCTAAAAATGCTGGTTACTCTAATGATGTAATTTAGCTACTAATCTGAAGTTAGAATCAGATAGAATCATAACACTGAATAAACAACACTGGTTAAAGAAACCGTACAAATAAGCCCTATAAGGGTTATAGAAATTGGGTTGAGTAGTAGCAGTATTTCTAATACTAATGTTGAGGAAGCAAACAGTGTAAATAGAAACCGTACATGGCACGTTCGAACAAACAAAGAAGCATTGCACTCACTCAACACTAGTGTAAATCTAATTTGTTTTGAATGAGCTGGTTAGATGCAGTGTAGGTGAAAATTCCTCGTATTACAGCCCGCTTTTTCGGAGCGACAGCGAGTGCTGTGTTGGCGACGGTACGATGTGTGTCCGACCTCTGCGCCCGGAGGCAATGTCTGTTCGTGCTTGAGGGCTCAGTGCATATCAGAGTGTTGTCGCGTGATATTGTGTTATGCTGTGTGCTGTTAGTTTCGATGAGGACTTTCGCTGTAGAAGTGTCACGTAACTTGAGATTGAAATTCTGATAGCATGACAATCAGTGTTAGACTCAAAAGCGTTCTAAATTGATACTATAGTTAAAGACGTTATATTTATGAGCGTCAGTGGCTTATCGCTCGTTCATCGGTGTCTTCGTGATTTTCAACGTGTATTTGGTGTGTAGTGCGGTTAGATGACCGTATGCACGTGACCCAGCGGGTGCGAGAAGAATCTCTCCTGCACGGTAAAATATGGTTGGAAGCAAATGTGTATCATGATATTGACACAACGTTTCTGAAGTCAGACTAAAAGGCTTGTGCCTGTCGCGTTGTTACAGCCATGGAAGTCTGGAAACAGAAGTTCGTAAAGACGTCCGCCACCAGTACCCCTCGTCGTTCGTAATCCTGTAATCCTATTCACGTAAAACTGTGACCTCGTCTTAAAGGCCTGACCTTCTGTACAGCGCCGAAAGATGGTTGTCCTCGTCAATCACTGTAGACACAAGCAATACCTGTGCAGACAGGAGAAGTATGTCTCCAGATATGAGCAGAGTATCTGCAGCAGACGACGGCATTGGAATGCAAGTGGAGACATAATAAATGGATATGAGTTTGGAAAGAAGAGCAGGATCTTTGCAGATGCTAGCAGTACCTTTGCAGATGCGTGCATCACCTCCGCAGTTGCGAGCATCACCTCTGCAGTTACGAGCATCACCTCTGCAGTTACGAGTATCACCTCCGCAGTTACGAGCATCACCTCTGCAGTTACGAGTATCACCTCTGCAGTTACGAGCATCACCTCTGCAGTTACGAACATTATCTCTGCAGTTACGAGCATCACCTCTGCAATTACGAACATCACCTCTGCAGTTACGAGCATCACCTCCGCAGTTACGAGCATCACCTCTGCAGTTACGAGTACCACCTCTGCAGTTACGAGCATCACCTCTGCAGTTACGAACATTATATCTGCGGTTACGAGCACCACCTCTGCTGTTACGAGCATCAGTTATGGAGATACGATCATCACCTCTGCAGTTACGAGCATCACCTCTGCACATACGATCATCACTTCTGCAGTTGCGAGCATCACCTCTGCAGTTACGAGCATCACTTCAGCAGTTACGAGCATCACCTCTGCAGATACGCTCATCACCTCTGCAGTTACGATCATCACCTCTGCAGTTACGAGCATCATTTCTGCAGTTACGAGCATTATCTCTGCAGCATGGGACCACATTGGAAGGCATGCACTGCAGCACCACCACGATGCTGCCTGGACGCCAGTTGAGAGCAGAGGCAGGGGGGACTAGACACAAGATTTGCTTAGGTCGTCGTCGCAAGAACTGCACGAAGAAGAAGAAGAGACCAAAGCAGCATTTAGGCGAGACAGTGGCATTCAAGTCACGGTCTGTAGAGTCCCGTCAGCGAGACAATTTAACCTGCTCCAGCATGAAAGACCTCAGATACGTCCTCTCCTGGGACCGATATCGTCCCTTTACCGGTCTGAGGCTACACGTTAACACGTACATGCCGACAGATGTCATCTCGAGGCGGCACTTTTATTTGTGGTGTTTGTAGCCCACCAGGATCTGCTTCCAGGGACGTGATAGCCTTTACTACTCAAGAAATTGTACTTTTTGTTGCCATTTGAAACGTTCGAGGGACGGTTTTGTTGACCTTGAGCATCTGCTTGTAGCGAAGGGATTTCGTTTATTACTCAAGAATTTGAGGAATTGTCATTTATTTTCGCAGCTTGAGACTGTCGAGGACTGTTGACATCGAGTATCTACTTTTGGTGATGCCATAATTTTTATAAGCCAAGAAAAAAGAAGTTTTTGTTGTAGTTTGAAACAGTGGAGGGAAGTAATTTATTGACATCGAAGATTTGTACTTGCATATGTCGCAATATATTTTACTACTCGACAAATTATAGCATTTGTTGCACTCTCACAACTTCTCGAACGTAGTTGTTAGAGGACCTTGAGTATATCTTTTGGTGACTTGATACCTTTCGATGCTCTAGAAGTTATAGTTCTTAAATTAGTTTGGCTTGTTCAAAGGCGCGTATTTAGTAAACCTGAAGTTTTCCTTCTAGATAGTTTGAAAACTTGTCCTCGAGCTATATTGCCAATTTTTTTTATGAGATTTGCTCGTTTGTAGTGGCGAAATATCTTTTTTCAGCTTGAAAACATGGAATTTTAATTTCAGTTTGAAACATATCAGAGAGACGGCTTATAGTCTTCGAGTGGATTACTACACTTTCTTCACACGTTCCAATTTGTGTTTGAGAGAACTGATTTACTTTCTTCTCAAGATCCTTTCTTAGTGTCTTCTATAGGAAGGGCATGCTGTCCTTAAGCATCTGTTTAAAGCTTTGGTACTGTCTTGTGATGTGGCAATGTTATCGATAGTTTACATGCTAACGGTTGAAAATCACTGGTCCATAATATTGTAGTTGGTTCAAAAAACCTATATAATGATTATTATATAACAGCGCAGACGCATGACGTACAGTACTGTAATATGATTCAGAAATCAATCATTAAATTTCCCACTGTAGGTCAGGAATGTACTTCGCTTAAGAATATTTAACATAATACTCCGCTATATCCAGAAGCAATTCTGTTAATGCTACACGCAGAGAAGCTTTCTGTCAATATTTACCTCTAAAGTTGTAAATCCAAAGAGATTCTAATTAGATAGATACGCGTACTTTTCAAAAGGTAAGCACAAACATACAGTAGCAGAGTTTTTTCTGCGTGTAGGTAAGGATTCCGGAATCGGTTTGATGCATATTACAAGTACGTAGTGGTTCAGAACGTGTATGGTAAGCGCTACGTTATAATGCAGTTTAGATTCTGATGATTCTGCATAATGATTCAGAAACAAGTCAGATAATACATGTCTGATAACGCTAGGAAATATTAAGAAAGGGTTTCATAACACTATCACTACTCAGAAACACATATGATAATGCTATGTAAGGTTTAAAAAATATTTTATAATACTATAGAGAAATTCAATTACGTATCTGATATACTATGTACTGATTAAGAATCATCATTCAATGCAATGAATGACGCGAAGATGTTTCTGACGACACTGTGTAGTGGTGCAGACATGTTTTCTGTATACTGTGAGAAGGAGCTAAGGCTTGAGGCAGACTACCCTTCTCCGCCCCCTTATTAGCCGCTGTCTCCAAGGAGTTACCGAACTCACCTCTCGCTTCACTTAAAAAGTTCTCCCTTACAGCACCGGCCACTTGAGGGCTCCACTAGCAAAGTTTCTTGCCTGCTAAGCCGTGCAGTATTTGCAAGAATAATAAAAAAATAAAAAAATACTGGTTTTTGAACGAAAAATAGGAATATTTTAAAATGAAAGGACTTTATTCTGCGTAAAACAGTACCAGACTTCGTATTGTGCTATCGGTTGGGAGTGCTAAGATTCCTCGTCAAGGTGTGGCAGCTACACTGCCAGTCAGTCGGCAAGTCTTCCCAAGTAGCAATGGGAATTACCAGGCATTGCGTGCGCATGCAGCACGGCTATCGCAAGGCCTTCATTTCGTGAATCGGAGCGCGCGTTTCTCCGCGACAGCGATTAAGTCAGTGTGTGAGTATGTGTGGTGTGTGTGTGTAGGTGTGTGTGTGTGTGTGTGAGAGTGTGTGTGTGTGTGTGAGAGTGTGTGTGTGTGTGTGTGTGTCCATGTTCATCAGAGCAGGATCGTTGGGTACATTTTTTTGTAGTCATCAAAATAGATGAAAAATTATTTTTTTTCAAAATTTTGTATTTTTTCCGAGCTTGTCTTTGGCTGCAGTACTTTGCTAAACATTCACTTTTATTGTTGCTCTTTTTATTTTTTTCTTATTTTTTAANTTTGCGTTACAAGCGGTCCCAGTTTACGTTACAAGCGACCATGAGTGTTACGAAGGAGCCAGAAATGTTACAAAGGACCAGAAATATGGCGCGAAAATGTTACAAAGGAGCCCATGAACATGGGTGTGTGTGTGTGTGTGTGTGTGAGTGTGTGTGTGTGTGTGTGTGCGTGCTACTTAATTAGCAGCCGATCGAATGTCCGCTTGAGTTACAACCGCATGTCCACCAACAGATTTACTAAAATCCCTACCATTTCGTTTGCATGAGCAGCAATTGCTGCTTGTGAAGTTTCAGAGTGTTCAATTTGGAATGATTTAGCACTCAAAAAAAGCACTATGTTTTTCTGTTTTTCACACAGACAGAAGCAATGCATACGGACAATGAATAATATTTATGAGATCCAATAAGCTATCGTGTGAACCCGCCTGGAGGTACCGACAATGGCACTTTGTGCATTGAAATTATCACAAAGCAATGACCCAAACTTTACATCTTGCAATAATTTTCTATTAAAAGTTTCAGTGAGGACTGAGGAAGCATTTCAGCGGCGTTTTGTCAGCTCTGGCCGAGGCGCCAACCCCCGCCGTCAAAATGTGCCGTAACGCTTCCAATTTTTGCTACGCAAGTGCTCCCAAAAAAGATGATGGCGCATTTGCGGAAAAATTTCCGTCAGCCAAGGCAAAGGCACAGACCGTATATAGCTGCATCCAAACACTGGAGACGCTCCGGAAGCTGCAGTCGATCTGCGTCAAAACAATAACCGAAAGCGACCACTGCTTATGTTCTGTGCCGGTTCTCAGCTCTGCATCATCAGTTTTGAAAAAGTAGTCACCTTGACCGTACATCCCAAATGGAAAACCCACATGCACTGATTCGTACTGCGGATAACTGCCCTTTAGGGCCAAGAGTAGTGTATAGTTGCATTCAACCGCAGACTATTCAAGTTACGGAAGCCTCAATTGACACCTGCGTCTCCAACCCGAAAGCCAGTGCCCCTCCAGTGACTATGATTAATACAAATGCTGACACTACATTACCGAGAATGATGATTTTCCTCCCTAGCTCAAGATTAGAACGTCTGACCTCTAGATAATGAGACAGTCAGCAATCTTATTCAGCCAACATGCTTGCACCAACCTGCTGAAATTTTCAGGTAACTTTGACTGAGACGGCAAAAGATCGCGGGTGTTTTGGCGGCGGCAGCTTTCGGCCGGCGGTATAAGCACGTTTACCGCTGCACAAACACACTCACAGGGAGCACTGCCCCCTCCGCCCTCTAGCCGCTCTGCCATTACAGCTTTACGCGCTGCGGCGGCGGCGGCCCTGTGTTTTCAAGACGCCAACGAGGTTTGTTATTGTAGCGCAGCTACAGAGGGACAGGGCGCATTTTACGGCCATAAACTGTAACGCAAATTATGCCGGGGTCAGGGCGTGCGATAGTGACAAACTAGCTATACTAATTGTGTTATCTCGACGTGCTGGACGACACACTCACTGCGAGCTATGGAAGGACGTCTTTGTTTTTGGAGGGCGGCGAAAGGAAAATAGGCATTGGTCACTGCAGTGAGAAACGTGTCGTCTGAAATCAGCATGGAGTCCCGCGCATTGACGTAAAATCGTTACTTTGGTGTGCTCCTGTAGCACGGAAACTGCCGTTTTATACCTATATGACGAGCACGCCCCAGCTGGTATTTCCTGTCGGTGCATTAGAAAACTTGCTGGTCCGGGACCACCTTTTTGTCAGTTTTTAAGGTAAAAACTCTAGTGTTCTTTAAAACATGTAATAGTTTTAGAAACCTTAAACTGGTTCCAGCCTTCTTAGCCGATTACATTATTTGTGAACATACTCGTATGAAAAGAAGAAAAAAAAAAAAAAAAAAAATATTGCCTACTCAAACCTAATATCAATATTTCAGTTTAATTGTGTACTAATGTAACATCAACTAAATTTATGGAAGTTTCAAAATTCTTTACAAGGCTTCCGTATTTTATGCATACGGTGTTGCTCGTGAAAATTTAGAGCGAAAAACTTTTTTTTTCAATATTTATACAAACGAGCAAGTTGTCACTGACTTTAGCGCTCGTTATTTACTGGCTGTCATCTTTTGCATGCCAGAAGAATATCACATTTAAATTGCTTACCAATAGCAAACTTTCAGAACCAATTTGCTGGCAATATATATTAAATATAATATGAAATATTTAAAGCGAACTGTTTCAAATAACAAAGCTTTATAAAAGGTCCCAAAGCACTGTTGAACGAAGGTGCTGTATGTTGTACACACAAACTATATGCACAACATGCATACAATTTTGTTAGTTACACAGGTAGAACTGGGCACCGTCTTATGGCACCCAATCGGAAATTATTTGCATTTAACGGCTGCCTATGGGAAAATACTGAAAGATATCCGATAACATCAGACAAATGCCTATAATTTTCCGATTGGGCAGGAGCTTCTAAGCATTTATTTTCTTCGATTGACTTACGACCCTTTTATGGAGAGCCCCTCCGGCCATTGGTTCCCCAATCCACCACTTATAACAATCTAAACTATGCTATAATATTCACCGCGCCTAATGTTCATATATCCAAGCTTACATTTAAGTAGGAAAGTTACATTTTTATAACCTCCACCAACGTTGCATTTTTACCGAGGCTAGTCTGTCTTTTAGTCTGCCTGTCAGACAGCATAACTCAGAAAGTTATGAACGGATTTTCATGAAATTTATATGAACTGTTTGGAGAGTTGCGAACAACAGATGACTAAATTTAGGCGATGACCTGTCGATCTGTTTCCTTGTCCGTATGTCTTTCTATTATTTTGTCTCTTACTACTGCATATTATGGAGGAGATCTGCATTCTAGGAAGGCAGCCTTCCTTCTTTTATTGAAATACAGAATCAGCAGCAGAAGCAATTAAACGTCCTTTCAAGGTCAACTCACAAAGATTAATCCGACTCTGAAGATCAACCTATCAAAATTCTCGGAAACCGCTTCAGCATCGTTTCCTGGGTTGACGCAGCGGCCACATCAAGATCCGCAACTTGAAGCAACAATTTAATCTTAAGATCTATGACGTTTTGCTCACCGGGAAGTTTCACTTACTACGACCACCCTAAAAAAAATGGGCAGAAGGGATCTTAGAAAATGTTAATGGAGCTTAGTTGATAGGAAAATGTACAGCACAGGAAAAAACTGAAGATAGGAAACATTTTCGGTGCCATAGAAGCCACAGCATCGAATTTAATTTAAAAGATTGTCCATCTCAACGGCGAAAGAACTTATTGAAGATTAAGCAACTCCTTTGGGCAATTTGGTTTGAATGATAAAAGACCGCATCGTCTACACTGTATGATGACACACATCATTTGAAATATGGGTATATTTCAATCAGCGTAATATCGACTGTCACACTGCTATAGGAATTTACTTAGGAAAGTAAGCCTATAAGGCATTTGCAGGGCCTTCTTTTGCACAAGAATGTGTTGGTAACTAGAGAGCCCTCGGAAAGAGCAGTGGGGACTCACGCTCCGACCCTTTATGATACTGCCAATCCTATTGCCCTTTATGAACATAAAACTTTACATTGTGTTACTGTAAAAAAGTATAATATATTGCCTATCTTAATGGACTCACTGCTGTAGCTTTGCGATCAGTCGATGGAAGCGAAGAGAACACCGTGATATCAATTAAAGGTTCCTGATTACTACATCAGGGAAACCGATACCTAGATAGTACAGTCATTAAGAAAGGCACAGAGTTTTACAGCTATATTACATGTATGCCAGTACTATCAAGAACGCAAATAACTCCATGTTATTTCCAAGCTGAGTGCTACTCAGATATAAAGTTCATCTATAAATAGCGTTGTTGACTTGATACTACACAGAAAGGATGAAATATTTTTGAAAAAAAAAAAAATCAAGTGAAACCGTGAAACATTGTACTTAACTCATAGTACGTTACTGCTGGATTTATTTTTCTACACATTTGAGTACATTTTACACGTTTCTGGAGCCATAAACATCCATTGGGTTTTAACTGATTAAACCCTTTTTAAAGGCTGGTACACGCGCCAGCTAACCGCTGAGAAAACTCTCGCAAACGCACCAAATATTCATAGGTGAGAATAGTTCGATGAGCCACAGACGTTGCGTTCCGTTCAAATTAACGACGGCGTTATGACTACAGGCTTAACATCACGACAAAAATAGATTTAACAAGCACAATAATATAACAGACGGTACCCACTGGCTTCACAATTGAGATTTAGTTGAAGAAAATGATAAAAAATTTCAAAACAATCAACTTTGGTGCCTACAATAGCAAAATAAACGACGTATATGAAAGTAGATGGCGCTGGGGTGGTTTGTTTACAAAATTTTGCGCATTTGATCAACTTATCGCGGTCAAAAGTACTGGATGCTTCATCTTGAAATTTTCAAGTAACCGCGTGAGTTTCCAAATTTTTAGACGTCAATCCGGTAGTCAAAACGAGCAGACTCGTTCTGTTGGCTAGCGTGTGGCGCCGGTATTAGTCGAATCAATTGTCTATAACATGTTAGCCTACACCTAGAAATTCTACGTATATTTTACCGTGGGTTAAAGAAATTTAATTTTAATGTTTATTTACTTTCTTTCTATGCCAATAAATATTCCTAAAATATATTTTTCATTATATTTTTTCAAAAAATCTACATTCTATGCTAAAATAAAGCCATAACCGACATAAAAAATTTGAAAGTCTGCGGGATTTAACACCAGCATTTAAATATATATTACTTTCTCCCGACAGCAGCTATTGTACAGCTTCAGGCTCGAGAAATTTTGAAACTTGCCCAATTTACGAATACGTTGAGAGTCTCGCACAGGATTTTGCCTAATCCAAGCAAATAATTCCCTTACCCCTCAGTGAACATTTACTCTTTTTACCCCTCCCTGAGCAAATGCCCAGCATCCTGAGACCGAAAATGCGAGAAAGTAGTGGGAGCTTTTCAGCAGCACCACAGGTCTTCCGAATATCGATGAAGGGAGTTTATGTTTAGAGACCGTCATCATCTTTCGGTAGGCTGGTGCTGCAGCAAAAGCAGCCAAGTCTCAAGTCTGTCTGCCTCTGGACTGACAGTTATGGTTGTCTACGAAGCCGACTGATACCGACAATATACACGGTTATTCCTACCGACCCATACCTACCGTCACCTCGTCGGCATCCCATACCGACGCTCTTTACACAATCACGCGAAGACCGACACCACAACTCACCATCACACCGCCAGCCCCGCTCCTGTTACGGGAGTTCCCTTCCTTACCTTTAGATTGCAGTCACAACCTAAATGTTGGGATTGAGTTCGTGCCCGGAGTATGAGACTGAAAATGCACAAATGACGTTGAATTAAACCATGGTATGTGCACAGGCATTATTCGATTCTCAGAACAAAGAATTTTAGAATTCCGCAAGTGACGTTTTATATCAAATGACATGCACCTATTTCCAACTGGCTTCCGGTGTGCAAATATTGAATTGGAAACATGTAGCTATGTGTACATAAAATTAACGTTAGAAAACTAGTGTAGTGCGATATCCGTTACTGTTTAATAACTGTTTAATTCGTATTAGAAGGCAATATTATAGGGGACTAGATCAACAGTCTTACTAGAAAATGTAGAAAACGTAGGACCCCAGTAAATGTTATAAATTTTATTTGGAATTGTTTCAAATATATATTTTTAACAATGAAAAACTTTTATTTTTGAAAGCGTAAAAGTAGCCAAAGTGGGTAATAAATCCGTAAGAAATATGACTGCAGTCACATCTTGCTCGAAAATTTCAATTTTGTAAGTGTTGCCTATCTTTAAATTACAAGGATCACTTAACTCAAGGAAATAGGAAAGCTAAAACACAATATTTGAATCTTCATTTTTCCTAATTTAAAGCAGAGTTAACTTATTTATATTAGCTTAAAGTACGAATAAAATGTGCATATAGAATTTAGCACATATTTTTAAACTTGTATTGTGTAACATTGCTGAACGGCCATGGAGAAAATTCATATACCTTTATTTGTTCTCAATCAAATGACAATCATGGGTTGCGAAAAATCACCACAACAAACATTAAAGTAGAGAACGTGCCCAACGAAAACGCTTATTGAACACACTGAACTATTGATGTTCATCATTTCTAGTACACTGCTATTCCAACCAAAATATCTACGTATAGATCATCCAGAAACAGACAAAAAAATGTACATGGATTCGCAGTAAGGAATCGAGTACTCAGAACTGAAGTTCCCACTGAAATAAAAAAACATTAATCGTAGTAGATGGTCTTGCTCGCAGCGGGTGATGAGAAG
This sequence comes from Parhyale hawaiensis, assembly GCA_001587735.2. Taxonomy (NCBI): domain Eukaryota; kingdom Metazoa; phylum Arthropoda; class Malacostraca; order Amphipoda; family Hyalidae; genus Parhyale; species Parhyale hawaiensis. Next base: position 14,561,387 of record LQNS02000137.1, on the reverse strand, counting down.
ATGCTCTTAACTACAAGTGCATGCTACGTTAACTAATCTGCCAACTACTACGTTCACTAATCTGCCAACTACTACGTTCACTAATCTGCCAAGTACTACGTTAACTAATCTGCCAAATACTACGTTAACTAATCAGCCAACTACTACGTTAACTAATCTGCCAACTACTACGTTAACTAAGCTGCCAAGTACTACGTTAACTAAGCTGCCAACTACTACGTTAACTAAGCTGCCAACTACTACGTTAACTAAGCTGCAAACTACTACGTTAACTAAGCTGCCAACTACTACGTTGACTACAATAACTAAGCTGGTAACTACAGTACGAAGCTCTGCTGACAACAGAGCTAACGAGCATCCCCATTAAGCAGCACGTCAACATCTCCCTCATTATGGTGGAGACTGCCTGCCAGCTGCTATGGTGAGTACTACCACACAACCAGTAATCATACATCATTAGAGTACACGAATTAGATTGAAATCTGCACATATAGATTACGAAAACGGAAAGTAAGGAAAAGAATCCGTACCCTCGATGCAGGGTGATTGTCTCTTTTTTTTTTATTGTCGAGGTTAAGGCTATTGCTAAGAAAAGGATATTGTTTAGAATACTGAAAACTATACCAAAAGTGGGAAAAATCTGTTGGAGCTAACTACCTATTAGGTGTGTTGAGTAATTATTCGAATGATAGGTGTATGTTAGATCTAGCAATATTGGTTGCTTGCCATTCAGATATAAAGCAAGACAACTTTTTATATGATGCCAGTGCAGGCTTGAAGTCTGTTAGGCAGTAGGGGGTCCGTAGCGATAGATTTCATGCGTGGTTGTTCTACTACGTTTTAAAAAGGAGTGACAAAAATTTCGATCAAACGTGTTCTGTCAAGTTTTGTTTTAGACTCAGGCGCAGTGTGACTAAAACTTTAAAGAATATTTAAGTGGTCTATGAAAGCAATGTTCTTTTCGAGGGCCAAGGTTTTCAGATTTCTTAAGACATTAAATGGTTAAAACTCAATGAAGATGAACCTCGCAGTAGAAGACTTTCATCGACAAGAAGTGAAAAAAATTGAAAATCCGCGTTCTTGTGTGTTCAATTTGACACACACAAAACCGTCTATCAGAGTCATAACTCTAAGGCCGAATATCAAGAAGACCTGAGCATGTGCATCACGATAGTGTAGCTTGCCACAGAGAGATTTCCGTTCGTGAGTTTTTTGCAAGTAATAATACTCCTGTTGCTTCTGAGCCACCTTGTTCTCCAGACTTGAGGCTCTGAGACTTTTTCTATTTTCCAAGACTCGGTTCGCTTCGATGAACACCATAAATGGGACGTAGGGGCTTATGAAAACTGTTACCGACCAGCTGAAGGTGATTTGGTGGGTGAGTTCTAGTGCTGCTAAAAATAAATAATAGAAAAACAGTCTCCAGGACAGGGTGGGATTAGAAACTTAGTTCAACAGTAAGGCTTAAAACATTAGCCTCATTACTCGAGATATATATGTATATTTCTCATAAACATTTATACAGAAGCTACTCTGTGCACACGTAAAATACCTTAGGTTGATGCCTACCAGGAAACCAGATCAATTCTCTAAACAGAATTTTTCTTTCTTGTACAGTGCCATCCTAGACTCAATACACTTAATAGATACTTTGCAGAAACCGTTTCAAGTTCAATTACCACGCAGGTGAATACATTACGGGCTGAAATAGTCCGTAGTTTACAGTGCTGGATGGGCGATAACCAGAATTTTATCACAGGATGTCCAAGATTTTTAGAAAAGAGTGCACGATCGAAATATTTCATGTTAGTGTGAAAAGGCTTAAATGGTGCCCTGAAAGTTTGAATATTGGTTTACCCTTTTTGTCCAGGATTTTTCTTGTTTCAACCACTTTTGCGGTTTAAAATGTACAAAAATAGTACACTAAGTGCGTACCAGAATAAATTTGGTTACACTAATGGTAAAAATGTTATTTCTCATCGCTTTACTTGTATTCAAAATACTTTTCACATAAATATCTCTTAACACGAAGTCTAAACTGGGTAGGAAACGTCCGTAATTTGTATTTCAGTTGCCAAAAAGACATTCGTCAAAGAAATTGGAATCGTGACAGAAGCGTTACAAAATTTATGATTTGATGATAGCTGACGACCGTGGCGAAAAGGTCGTGTGCCAACCTATGTAACGTTGACCCTATGTGGCCGAGTATCAGCTCTTTTTAATGCGTCTAAAAAAGCTAGTCATTCGAGAAAATATACTTTGCTTCGACCATTCAGCGTTCCTCCAATAGCAGCAGCACGAACATTAAAGCCGATATTTCCGACGGTTCTGCCTGTTAAATTTCTATTGGTATAATAAAACCAAAATTGTTCGTTAGGGGATTGTGATTTTGCTGGACGTAAGCCAGGGACTGATTGACTTTTTTCTGCACGTCATGGCGACATTAAGGTATTCAGAATTTCATAGGTTTGCATCGCACTTCTAAATGGATCATGATAAGCACAATCAAATTTTAAAGATTTCCTAGCGAATAAGTAAGTTACTGTCAACAGATAGACAGTCAGCTCATATAATATGAACTTCCGGCCGCACTGCTTGAGTTTTACTTGCAGTATAATAAAGAGGAGCTGCTGGGTGACAAACGCATGTAAAGTTCAACGACTAACACCCAAGCCTGACAACACAATCGTCCGCTCAATTTGTGAGTGGACGTTCAGCTCGCACGACGTCCCATGCTATCGTATCGATGTTATCGAGAAGACGAGTGGGATGAACGTCCACTGATAAGTTGAGTGTGCCACTGCATAGGCCGGGTATCACGCTGATGAGGAAGTTACACTACGTATCCTTACAGATGGACGCTATTTCTCGGGAATAGAGTTCGTTAAATAGTCCTATTTGCAATAAACTGTGCTATATAGAGCTGGGAAATTAACTTACGAGGGTAATTAATTCCTTCAAGTGAAACGATGCTTTAATACGGACTGTGAATCGATGCGGGGAAAAATTTGAGCGAGATAATTGAATGAGACGTTTAACTGTTATACGAAGCAAAGTAATGAGTTGCTACAGAGGATTAAACAAGGAAACTAAACAGTAAATAAATGTGGTGATCTTAATTAAATTTATAATAAATGAATTGATCGTGGAGAACACGAGTTGAAGTTGGTATAGGAATATGGCTCAAGTTTAGACACATCTAAATGGGACATCAGTTTTTTTTTGCAACCAACTTACTTACTACTCACAGCAACAAGTCTACTGCGTGTGGGATTTCTAGTACAAAAATCCTAATCAGTTTGCTGCCAATAACTTAGTTTTAATTTTTCATGATGTTTCAAATGAAACAGACCGTGTTGGATAGCATTAAATTAGATATTGTAGTGCGGAAGGAGGGACAGACCCATTCACAGAGAAAGGATGAAGCCTAAATTTTGGTATCCTTTAGTCTCAGTCAAGGCAAGACATGCAGAGAGCGAGAAGATTAGTGTAAATAATTTATACCCGAACACGACAAAACCGCTGACATTTTAGCTACTTGGCGGCCACTGCCGACCAAAGCTACACGAACCAAGTATCATAACAAGCACGGTACATGCCAACTATAGGTAGCCTATGCCTAACGTGGCAGTAGCGGCTACTTTCTCGAAACCATGGTACCACCTGAAGACCATGTAGGGCCCACCTGGCATGGTTCGAACCGGTCGCCTAAACATCTTCATATCTGCACTCAACTAGCTTTCTACAAACCCTTATCTAGTACCTCATTCCTCTTTAAAAAGCATCTCATGATTGCTTCTCATTTTGAAGGATAATTTGTCCGTGTCAAGCAAGGTACACACTGACAATTTTCGTCGGCACTATCAGCGTAGAGCCAATTCAGCTAACCCGATTACGCTGAAGCGGCACGAATTCAGCTCACCCGTAATTTCAGTGCCCCAAATTTATTGAAAATCCCAGCCACATCTGTATTTTTTACACGGGTAGGTAGTCTGTTATTTCACTATCGNTCAGCGTAGAGCCAATTCAGCTAACCCGATTACGCTGAAGCGGCACGAATTCAGCTCACCCGTAATTTCAGTGCCCCAAATTTATTGAAAATCCCAGCCACATCTGTATTTTTTACACGGGTAGGTAGTCTGTTATTTCACTATCGTTTCTTCTGGAAAGCAATATTGTTACAGGATTTCCGTCACTCGAATTGAAATGCATGAACCGTTCCTCCGTCAGTGACCGTTACCGTTACCAAACACTACATAAAAGCGTTAGTTAGATATGAATGTTAGTTTCATAATAATTCAAGGGCTTAGAGCCAGAAGTGGTTATGTCCATTTTTGGCAAAATTTGGTTTCACTCACCAAGTGGGTGCTTGTGAGGTATGTATATTTTTAGTGTCACAAGTGTCTAAGCCATATCTCTTTATTAAGAAGAGATATAGCATGAAGAGATATCTATGGCATAGACACTTGTGACACTAAAAAAATGCCTCACAAGCACGCACTTGGTGAGCAAAACCAAAATTAACCAAAAATCGATATAACCACTTCTGGCTGTTAGCCCTCGATTTCACTCGACTTCAGAGTAATAATTATTTCAGTTTTTTTAACGATCTTCTACAAAATTTATTTCACAGTTATAATTTTCTAGGTAGTAATTTTCAATATGAATTAGTGAATACACAGTTCTTAATTACCTATCTATAGTTGCCGCCAAAAAAATCTAATTTGTGTCTATCTGAAAACGATTTATAACCATAAACATTATGTAATTTTTATCTCGCAGCAAGTGCCAATTATGAAAACTTTTGATTATGTTTGCTAATTTTCAGCGAGTTTAAATTCTCAAAACCATAATTTTTTATTTTTAATTCGATATTCAAACATTTCAAATTGTAGTCACGGTTACGGAAGCGTAATCGGTTGAATTGAACTGCGTTGATGGAGTCGTCAGTGCGTAGCCTGCTTAATAATTCTACCTACAGTATCATTGTACCTCGTAGAAACATTTTTTGTACTCAACTACAAGTGCACCAGTCCGNAATGTAGTCACGGTTACGGAAGCGTAATCGGTTGAATTGAACTGCGTTGATGGAGTCGTCAGTGCGTAGCCTGCTTAATAATTCTACCTACAGTATCATTGTACCTCGTAGAAACATTTTTTGTACTCAACTACAAGTGCACTAGTCCGTGCCGCACGCTCGTGTCGAGCACGCCACCCGTTGTAATAATTGCGAAATGATCAGCTCCCCTTTGGTGGCCGGAGGGGAAACTATAAAAATGTGGCCAGGAATGCTCGTTAGAGTATAAAACACACGCTGCTCCGTTCTCTTCCGCAGTGTTTTGCTTGCGCCGAGTGGATGAACAGAAGCGCTTCTCTCCTCTGCAGCTGTTGCATAGCTGCTGCTGTTTCTGATGTGTGTTTGAGGTTGTAGCTTTGGTTGTTGAGCTGCTGCATAGCTGTAATGTTAGGGAGCTGTTGCGCTGCAAGCTGTTACGGGCTACAGAGCTGTTGCTTGAGAGAACTGCACTGTTACAGAGCCGTCATGCTGTGGTGCGGTTACATTGCCGTACTGCCATGTTGTCAGAACTGTGGCGGTTGACAGTCGTAAGACTACAGAGCTGTCATATTACTGCACTGCGATGTTACAAAGCTGTCATGTCAAAGATCTATAGCTGCACAGGCAGCACAGCTGTCTCGATATAGAGCTACAATGTTACAGAGCTAACATACACTGTTAAAGCATAATGCTACAATGCTGCTGTATTACTAAGTGCACTACTATGCGGCTGCCGTGCAATAAAGCTGTCATGTACAGACAGCTGCTGCATAACAAAGATCTCATATGCCAGCCTTCATGTTTTCTCTTCTAAGCGCTGAAGGACTAACTCAGCTATAGAGCAAATGCTAAGTTCTGACTGAAGAGGTAATATTAAAGTAAAAAGTAAATGATGTTCTTACTCAAGAAGTGCAACATTTAAACTTCCGTCACAGCGAATATAACGCAGACCCAAATGCATGTTTAATAAAATCGATGGTTTCTGCAAACATCGCTGCAGCTTATGACAAACAACCAACCTGCGGCAGGTGTACTCCGACAGCTCTATAAAGCAGCTGCAGCCTCAGGAGCAACTCTATACACCGATGGTCATCGATCTTCTACTTGAGGTCAGCCGTGTGTGCTAGCGAAGAGGTGCCGTGCATTCGTGTATGCGTGTGCGTCATTCGTGGTGGGAATCGAACAAACAGTATTGGCGTGCGTGCGCCAGGATCTTGTCAACCTTATTCCTACAAAACAGCAGCTTTTTTTACGGACGAGAAGATTTTGTCAACCACCTTCCGGTTATACATGTTGACGGGGCCTATGACTCCGGATGGATCTTAGATTTATGATTGTTAAGGAGTATAATCTTATGTTCTCAGTACTATGCTGGGCCAGTGACAGAGTGTTTGCAGTGCATACACAAGGAATCGTAGTGGCAGTGCAGTTAACATAAGTTACTGTAATATTAGTTACTCTATACCGCAGAATGAAGTAGACATTTTATAAAGGACATTTTAAGGGAATGATAGATCGGAAAAATAAAAGACAGACGAAATAGCTAGGGTGCATGGCTTTATCTTATGCGTTTTAACTCTCATTCTTATATAACATGAAAAGAATTTTGTAAATATGGCGCACGGAGCAAAAGCCGAAGAAGAGGAAGGCTAATTAAAAAGAGTTTCATACACAGGTAAAGTCAACTTGAAGGCACCCCCTCCCACTGGGAAACCCACACGCACTGGATTGTGTTGCAGATATTGGCAAGATAGCGTGCCAAGTATACCAAAGAAATTGTCATGACTATCAACGTAGAGTTGTTCGAAAGCTTGGGCAGTAAACTTACAACTCAGAAGTTATTCTTAATACTCCTTGCATATATGATATGTGCTTGGGAAAGGTTTGCAGTTATTAATAAATTATGTACTTTATTTCGGGGTGCTTAGCTTCGGGTCTCATAACACAGACTGAAAATGGCAAATAGCGAACAGACTCCACCGTCGGTGTCGGGCATTGGCCCGACGGGCAGTTTAATTATTTAAGTTAAAAAATTTTACTGTCAGGTGCTTGAAATAGGTACATGTAACTCAAGAGCACACATATCGGTTACATGAAAGTAAATATATTGAGACTAAATAAAATTGCGTAAGCTAAGGGACCCTATGCAAGGGATTAATTTTCCAAAATTGCAAATATCGAGTTTCTGGATGTAACATTTTCAAGCGTAAATGTTAAAAAGTGCATAAAAGAGGGGCCGATATCAGAGACTACCTGGACCTTAGACTGTACGAAGCGGCTAGATGGCTAAGTATCAGAGAGGGAGCGCGAGTTCAAATGCTGACTCTGTTGTTCGATAGCAGTACTGTCCAGGGCAGTATTTCCTGAAATTTCATTGTATATTGCCCCTACATTTTCCCTCTAGCTTTAGAAACCCGACACTGCTGAGTTTTTCCCACTAGACTTTCGGAGCTATTGTCCAGAGCCTGCAAATGGCTGAGGCCATAGAAGCACAATGCTCTTAAATCGCGTGGACGCCAGATAACACAGGGTGCAGTGCTAGGTCCACATTTGCAAGAGTTTTTCCTTAGATTTGAACCTGGCATTGTGAGAGTCATACTGCTCCAGCGGCGCTCATGTTAGCTAAAATGACAGGTAATGATGTGAAGCTACTCGTCAGAAGACAGTCTTATTAACTTCCGTGTTACTAAAATTTCGGTCTTGTAAATAAGCTGCTAGTCATAAAAGAAATATATCAACTTCCGTGTTACTGAAACTTTTTTCTTGGAAAGAAGCTGTTCGTGGAAGAGAAAAAAACAACAGTATCAACTTCCCCATTGCAGCAACTTTGCTCTCGTAAGTATCTTTAAACTGAGACGTACTTTTGTAGTGAATTCTTGTCAAATAGTTAATAATTTACCATGGTATATTTATTTCGTGTCAGTCCCAAGCATTTCACCGAGTAACTGCTTCCTTCACCTGCTCTCTACCGCAGCATGGCACCTCACACCGTCTACAAGACCTGTCTACAAGACGCAGGCTATCGGTGCTGTCACCATATCTCTGGCGCAAACTTTGACTCTTCACTAACTTTAACTGATGTCTATTGGAAATTCTGCTTAGATGGCGCACTGGGAATAACCAGAGAATTTTCCTTCAAATTCAGGTGGCGATATAGAATTTATGGCCTCGTGAATGTACGTGTGTTGACTCCTGGTCGTATCGTGCCCTGGGTGTATTCAGAGAATCTTGCTTTGAGTTCAGGCAATTGTGCTGAATGTACTAGCTCTCAACAAGGTATATGAACGGAAAAGACAGGCACTTTTTCCCTTTATTATTAGGTACAATCCTATTTTCAAGGTGAAAGCTTCCGCCTCCCTAAAATTTGTTGTGTAATAGAACACAGAAACTCGTTCTGACGCCAACGTAGAAGCATAAATTAGCTGGCTACATTTTAGGTTTGCTAGTAATAAAAATTGCTTGAAGCGACTTCTTAATTTCCTTTTATTGTAAAGTTCTCTGGTGCAAGCCACGAATTGCTCGAATAATGCATGATTTAATCACCTTCCACTACGGATGCCAATAACTGAAGGGCGATTGAAGTTCCACGAATAGTTCATGCTTTCACAATGCTGTCTAGAGAGGCGTTGATTGAGGACCTCCTGGTACGCAGATCATAGCAAATTATGTACTGCTTCAAATGGGTGTTTTGTACATACCATGCATAGCAATTCACTAGCATCCACTGAAGTCATAAAAACAAACAAATAAATACACTTAAAATTGATGCCTTGAAACATAGGCCATGACACCCAGTGAATATTTCAAAATATATCGTCTACATTGCGGAGCCAGAATTTCACAGCTTGGGGTTACAGTACTTGTAACTTTTTGGTCAAGAAATTAATGTCAAATATCACGTGCACGTCACACCACCACCCTCGTACCTTCGGGGGCAACTTAGAGTGTCAATGACAGGTGTCAAACTGAAGCGCATATAATCGATGAACTCAGTCTCAAGTCGCAAAGCAAATTCGCGTTCAGTAGCAGAATGAACTCGGTCACATGTTACTCAGAATAGGTGGGCGATGGAAGAATGTCAAGTTCTCAGTCGACGAAAGTTTTCAGATTTATGCAAGTCGATGAGAACATAAAGTTTAGAATTTCTTCTCATTAGTTGTCATTTGTTGAGTTTCCTATATGTTTCTCAGGATATTCGACGCTGTTATATTCCAAACCGTTGTATATCTATTGTTTCAGTTAGGGATTAACTTTTGCAGGCTCATCTTCTTTATTTTAAATGGAAAAGCTTTGCAATGTATAATTAATGAAACTGTATCATTCTCATTAATTTGGAGATCCAATATTACAGCAGTTTAAATATATTATTCTGACTCATCTTCTTGTCTAACATTGTTCCGTTCGATTTCTATCACTGGCACTTATGTCAGTTTTCGGAATCTTGTTTTTTTTTGCCAGCTAACTAAGGTTGAGGCAATCACTTGACGTATTTTAAATTAATTTAATTGAAAAATAGATTTAAAAAACACATTGCATTAAAAAATGGACTCACTTGTAATGCATCTTCACAACGGATTGCTACGCAAATAAATTAGTATCGAAAATGTTTATAAATACGTATGATTTACTATATGAAGAGAAAAATGTTCATTATCACCCAGAAATTTAAGTAACAGTAAATTCACACCAAAGACAGCTATGACAAAATGATGCAATAATTTTTATAACTGTCAATGAGCACAGGAGAATGAGATATGTTGTGGAACTTAGTAATATGTTGATAAACATTTTAGAAGGAGGTTCAGTCAAATTTTCAAAGGACGAAAGAAGGACAGTTTGGATGTTTCAACATTGCTATATTTGTGTGAACTTCCTAACGTCAGCCTTAGCCCTTTATTGCAAGGTTTATTATTTATAGAACCTACCTAATAGTGTCATTTATCAGGGACAGGCCATATTACGTTAGGCAGTAAAGGGTTAATGGGTCAACTAACAGTTTTAGTATGGATGGAGTTCACCTTTAGCTTCGTAAAAAATGTGATTTTTAGCTAAAAAGGATTAAACTTAAATTCTGAGCGAATTCCTGAATGCGGATAAAAAACTGGAAATGATCTCCGAACTTGTCCATGTTTAAGAAGAGTGGAAATCAATATATTCGAACAAAAGAATTCTTCTAACCGATACGATACAGCGGACCCAGTGCAGAAAATTGGATGATTTGGTTACAAAGAGTATAAAAGAATTGGCCAAATATTTGCTGAAAGAAATGCTGAATGAATTCCGTAAAAGAGTTGTTCAAAAAGATTTGGTAAATTATAAAGTAAAATTTTTCATAAAACGATTTGGTCAAAGATTTTATTTGGTAAAGAGATTTGAAAAAGAATTTCCTAGAAAGATTTAGTGAACAGAGCTTACTGATCACGAAAAATGAGAAACAGTGCAGAAAATTGAGAGATTAATACACGCCTCCTGACCGATGGCATGACAATTGCTGCCTAAGTATGATAAGTGCAGGTGAGGGAGCTCTCAATTCATGATTGTCATTCATACCGCATAAATATTGAGCTACCGTGCATGACAACCTCATCCTTTATTCTGAAAACCGCTCCTCAAATAGGTTAATCTTTATTAAGTCGTCAGCCTGCATAAACTCTGCAGACCGTTTTAAAATAGGCTATTTTTGATTAACTTATCCAGCCGGAGTGAATTCTAAAGAAATTTCTGAGATACGTCAGTTTGTGTTAAACTGCCAGCACGCATAAATGAAAAGCTCTCAATTTATACTGAAAACAGTTCCTCTCACAAGTGAATTTTTCGTTAACTTGTTAAGTTGCGTGAATGAAAACCCCTTGATTTATTCTGAAAATGGTTTCTGCAGCAGGTTAATTTATTTTCCGTTAAACTGTCAGTTTACATGAATGAGACCTTCTCGATTTGTTTAAAGACCGTTCCTGAAAAAAGCCATTTTTAATAATAAAAGTCGGAACGGAGCTCATAATAAAGAAGATGGGTTATTAATTTGTAGCCTTAGATTTGATCCAAAATTATTTTCAGGCCAAAAACTTAGAAAAAGGTAAAATTTGTTACATAAAGCTTCACGATTAGTATCATGGATATTCTGAATAGCTTATTCCTTTTTAAGTATTGAGAGAAGATTAAAGAAATTTAAGCAGTCGCAGATCAACATCAGAGCATTTGTCAAAAATTTGGAAGTCCTCATTTCAAATAGAATGGTTATTGCCTCCTGAATGGTAACTGATATTACCGTAATTGGGATTTAGAGACTATATATATAACAGTGAAGGGCAGTTCTTTATGTTAACGAATTCTTACCTTCAGCTATTACTTCGTAGCTCACTGTTCGCATTGATATCCATGGAAAATGATGAGACAAGAGGTGGTAATATTCCTTTGAAATTGAAGAAGTTTTGTATCCTGAAGTTTGAACTAAATATTACTCTGTTCTCGATCTGCTTGCAGAACCTTTCTACAAGAGCCACAACTTTTGTTTTCAGTTCATAACAAGCTGCTCTGAAAAAAGCAAGTTAATGTTTAATTATCCTATGCTGTGTAGTTTTATTTACAGGTTTTGCGTGTTAAATACTGCTCAGCACCCTTTGGAAAGTATTTTTAACAATTTTTTTACAGTAGAAGTTTGCAAGACAGTAATTTTCAAGAAAAGAAAGTTGAACAGTGTAACTCTCTTTACTTGAGCAACTGTGGAACCCACCTCTGTACATTAATTCCTTGGGTGGTCATCTTTTCATGAGATATATAGGAACAGTATAGATGGGTAAGGGGACTTACTATGTGTCTACTGTCTTTACAGAGAACTGATACCGTTGGTGTATACATACGAGGAACTGATGAGTATCGCAAAATCACCTTGATCTGTGCCAATTGCTTCCCAACTATAAAATATACGTTTTTTGTCGTCTTATTAAAAAGACGCATCAGAACTGCAGTGTCAGAGAAAATAGAGAAGTCCTCGTCCGCTTCCGGGAACAATTTATTCGGAGCAAATCAACCTTGCAAATGAGATGTGTCACAAGTGCCTAATTACGCAAAACAGAGCCGTGAGCGTCTAACCGACACTAACTATTCTATGCAGTAATGACACTTCCACTCGAACATCGAAATGATTTCGTTCGCCAGAGAGTGAAATTATCGCCTGCTTCAGAACACTGCCAATCGAAAACCAGAATGTAGCCATGGACTAACACTACTATAGACACTTTGAAAAAATACACACCATAAAATAAAACACAATGAAAACTAAATACATGACGATGAAGAAGCTGTGTTGGCTGCTCAATCACTTTTCTTTGTTCATGGTTGCCACTCTGGATCGAGAACCGTGAAATACATAAATACTTTCGAGTCACACTTCACTGACCTAAGCGAAAGTAATTTTATTCCGTGAAATTTCTGCAGGCTTCAGCTAGCTTATATACTAACTAGAGTACTCATCCGTAAAAATGTCAATAATTTTGTAATTATGCTTTTATTGTTCTTCCTTGCGTTACGGGTTTTGTTGTATAATATACCTCATACCTGTAGACTTGTGCCTTCACGACTCTGTGAGAGTAAAATTTTCTTTCTGCAAATGAAAGCTCAAATACTAGTTTTGAAATACTAGAACGTTAAGTAGTTCCCTGTAATTAAAGTTAAATAATAAGAATTACCCGGAAATGCGCATTGCTTTCCGTATCGTGAATGCCGGCAGTTAGTTCACGCATCCGGAACGTAATTTAGCTGTATTAAAAATTGAAAATATTTTGGCCTCTGCTCAGAATGAAGTTTTAACTGCCACAAAGAAATTAAGCTAACAAATGGATTATGCACAACAGGAATTAAATCTCCATCCAAGATTGAGCTTCTGGTATTCTATAATGAAAAAATGGTTTCAAATAGTATTTAACTACTTCTCTAAGCTATACGGGATTCAAAACATTCAGTAGCTCGAGCATATTCTAGAAACGATTTAGCTAAAGTATAGGACAGAACCCGAATTTCTTGTCACCTCAATAGATGAATTTTTCTTATCTAAATCCACAACATTATGACAGAGAGACGAAAAACCAACCAAGCGAGGGAGCAGGTAATCAACAAACTGTGTTTTATTATATTTTGGATTAGTAAATCCCGTAGAATTTCCACGGTTAATTGTTGGGTTTAGACGTTCTGAACTTAGCCAACCTAAGCTACACTAAAAACCAGCTAATAACTTAAAAAAAAAATGTACGGCCAACGCGGCTCTGTATTTACAAGGATCCAACAAAACTTTGGAACCCTTTATTCTGTATACGGAAACCACAGGACCCTATAGTACAGATCCACCAAGCCTTAGAATACCTGAACCGTTTTGATCGCTTCCAGTGTATTGTAGAAATCAAGTCATACGCGGAAGCGTCGCTTCTCTCCGCCTTAATTCCATGCGTGGCTGCGGACACAACACCTCAAAGTCAAGAACTGAAGAGCCCAAGTCACACAGGGAAGACTTGAACTCGCCTTTGTTGTTCGAGGCCAGCAATCAATCATTCGATCGACTGAAAATAGCCCACCGTGAACCAGTAATTGCCTATCGACAAACCTGCGCATAATTAAGTAAACTTGTGGAGAGTGATGCCAGCCTCACCGATATGTCTTGATGGTAACAGGCTACCTCGCTTTCTTCATTCTTTATCTTATCTCGACTGTGCTGATTGATAGCGTCGTGAGAAAAGAACGTGTGGACCTGTAACAACGAGGTATTTTTTCCGTGGAAGGAAATCAATAAATAAAATGAGAAAAGTTGTTTGCTATTCGTTAGGCCTTCGCGATATCTTTTTTTTCGTGCAAAATGCACTTTCCTTCGTATTCCGGCACTGAGAAAAGTGAGTCCTAAATCCAGCACGTCCTGTCGTGGAACGAAGAGCAATGCCTGTCTTGGTGCGCAATGTTGCAGCTCGAAACATGCAATTGTTGAGCTGCACAAGAACACCAAGGTAGGTATCGCTCGTCACTGCATAGGGAGGCGTGCTGTTTTAGCACAGCACTTTTATTAGTATAATATTTTTTTTTGGTCTGTTGTACTTTTTCTCTCCTGACTTGCACTTTCCATGCGCGTTGATTCCGAGTGGGAAACCCTTCACATGGGTTAAACGTTTACATCAGCATGCTGTATATCTCTGCCTCAACGTCTCTTAAGACTCCACGTTACGTCTAGGGAGGCCTAAAATAACAATAAATTTAATCCAATATATTCCATTACCTATTTTGTTATTTAATTTTATTTGAGAAATACAGTCTAAGCGTAATGAGCCGCCGCTCGTTGGGTGCTGTGTGCTGTTGCGCAGAGCTCGGCATCTCCGATTATGGCGCGATGTTACGATGGCCATCGCCATCGTACTTACGATGAAGAATGCAATACCATCGCTTCATTGCCATCGGGACGAAAAATAGCTAATTATCTTCGGCGATGACCTATGATGAAATTTCCATCGGCGATGGTCATCGTAGGGCGTCAGCGTCGGCGATGGTCATCGTAGGGCGTCAGCGTCGGCGATGGACCATCGCATTAACACATTTTTAAAAAAACCATCGAATACACGGCCTGCGTGCGATTGTTACACCAGTAATACTATTCCTACTTGATAAAAGGTGCGATATGTAAAACTCAGGTTATCAGGCTTAATTAAAACCGGCTTTAGAAAGTTTATTAATTATTATTTTCCTAGTAGCTAATATGCTCCAATTCTTATGAACTTTCAGAACCTTAATTGTAATTGACATTGTTAGATCTGGGAAATGTATTGAAATGAACGGTCAATTTTCCGAAGAGGCCAGTAATAATAACACTTTGTATGTTTGTTGACATATTTGGGTGAAACAAGGCATTCTAAGACGTTTATCATGAATAACGTTTACGCCGCAAACGCTTAGTTTTCGAGATATTTGACTTTAAATTTCTCATTGTTTTCGTATGAGAGAAACTAAGATTTGCCGTTACGACTAGCATAATATCGCTTCACACTGTTTTTATGTATAATATTTCTCGTACGACACTAGCAGAACCAGTCTTTGCTTGCCTAACCTTAATGCGTAAGAGCAACGTTGTTGCCGAAAAATTATTACGAGGCTTCGTTCTTGATGTCTCGCCACGGCCATAATGGCGCATCTTGAATTCTTTCACATGAAACAATGGCAACTTTATAGTGAAATACCGCTAAAAGTAAGCATTTGCGTTGAAAACGCTGTTCTTGAAAAGTCATAGAATGTCTTATTTTCCTTAAATATGTCAACAAAAATGCTAAATTTCATTACTGACCTCTTCCAAAAATACATCAAATAAACTTCGTAACCCATTCTTTGTTTTATTGTTACTAAAAAAACAAATGTTTCAAACTCGTAAGGCTGTTTTTCTGTAGTTTTAGCCTTATTTCATTACTTCATCGACATCGGAAGTACAACCGATGACTTTGCCTATCGGATGCCATCGCCGATTGTTTGATACAGTTTCTATTGTTACATCGCTACGACTGAAGTGATTCAGTGAGGTTGTGTAGTGACAGTGCTCTGTACAAGCGCAATTAACTGTCCAGACCATAGAGCCGTAGGCAATAAAACAATCGAGCGCCAGTGCTTTGTGACCGGCCCACAATAAAATCTTATGAGGA
>LQNS02000137.1:14525055-14544594 GCA_001587735.2 Parhyale hawaiensis | reverse complement strand
TCTTTGGTCGCAAACTGCGGCACCACAGAAGACACCCAGCAGAGTGACTCCACACACGTGGGGTGACGTGAACAACGTCACCTGGACTTCTTCCGAAGACTCTCAAGGTACTCAAGGTAGGTACTCAAGGTAAGGTAGGTATCACTGATGGATTTTTGCGATGTTCCGTCGTCACATCGTAGATTTTCCGATGGCGATGGTCTATGCACCATCGCCATCGTATAATCGGCGATGGCCATCGTGCCAGGCTCTGCTGTTGCGCATGGGCACTTAATATATTATGGCTATTGCTAAATATAATGTGTACTGTAAGTTCATTTTAAAAAAGTTTAAAATAAGATAAAGTCATAGCTGCTTGTGGTAAATCAACTTGTAAATTACACAGTACAGTCATTATTTTCTTGTCGAATCTCGGTATTCCCCTATTTTTATAGCTTATTATAGATATTACTTCTCACTAGCGATGAACTCTCATTCATGTTTGAAATCAATGAACTAAGCCAACTAAGATTTATGGACTGTCAACTAAAGATATCGTAAGAGTTGAAAAATAGAAACAGCACCTTGGCCTTAATAAATTTATGTTTTCATAATGGTAATATGAAAGCATTGTCAGCAGCGAGAGAAATACTTAGACTAATCGCATAAGGCGCAGGAGCTTTGATGATAATCACACTAATTCCTTGTTGGAATGTACACTCCCATGTACACTTGTCCCGCCCTTCTCAATTAGTCGTCCAGTTGTTCTTGCATAAAGCGAAACGAAAGCAGCGAGGTCTATTATTGTCTCCATAATCTAATTTTAAAATAACCATGAAATTGCAGCTAAAAAGGCTTCGCCTCAACGCGATACAAACCCTTGTGGTTGCGTGCTCTATTCTGTTATAGCTATTCAGTGTGATACATTAAGGCATTTAGCACTGCGGCACCCACTTATGCCACTTTATTTCAGCAACGCGGCGTATGAACATAATTTCTACGACGCGCTAAGTTACACTGCCAACGCTATGCTAACTAACGGAACCCTGCCGGCGATGCACGATAAATACGCAGCAAGCTATTGTAGACGGAATGGTGTCTTGTTTATTGTGCGAATCCCGACGGAAACAGTCGTCTATTACTTTCGGTCTCTGAGAGAAGCCTGTCTTGACAAAGAGCCGTTATTACAGCGATCTGCGGCCCCGAGTCGTTAAGTCAGAGTCACTCTCCAGAAGCTACGGGTCATAATCTAACTGAGGTAGTAGTACTAGCACGAAGATTTAGGCACTTAAAGAACAAAGAAAATAGAGCTTCTTCTAATAGTCACTCGTTATTTCTATAATCCTAAGTTAACCACAGGGTCATTCTTTGCATAGTACATGCAGTCGTAGCAAGTAAAGATTATATCGAAGAGAAAGTTCTTGCTGCTTTTTCAGCTAGTCAGACTCAAAAGGTTACGCTGTTAGTGATGATGTAACACGAAAAGATTTAGGTGCTTGTCGCCCAAGAAAAATAGGTGCTCACTTATAGCAACTAGTCTGAACCTAAGGTGGTCTTTGCCTCTGTACCTATTAATAATTGTATTCTTTACGCTGAGTAACATCACTTAACAGCACGTTAAAACTCTGGGCCGAGCCACTTTAGCTATTGAAAGCAATTTAGAGAAGTTTTCGATATAATTTTTCAGCTTGATTGTACGTTGAGCATACCTTCAGTGTACATGACTTTGACAAGCTGTATCTGCTTCAAACCACAGCGTACACGCATTGGTTTGCGTTAGTTTCTGTAGCGAGTAATAAAACTTTCAACCGTTGTGCTCAAATTATTGAATGTGTAAATGAGAATAAAGCTAAGGAGGCTTTAGACATCGACTATGCAGCAGCTCAGGAATATAATGTTGAGCCGCACTATATTTTCAATTGCATACTCAATTTATGAGCTGATATTCAACTCCTACGTCGTTCAACTTAAGTACTCTCCAGAGGTATCTTGGATATCGGATTTAACAGCGTAATCGGGCGGACATGTAAGTTGAGCATCAGGTTCTTAAGTTGAGCTTGCTATTGCCTTGTGTGGCCACGGTATAAGGCTTTATCGAATAAGGTGGCGACGTTGAGCCCACTAGAACAGACTTATCCGGATCGTCAGGCCGGAACGTTAGCTTCGCCGCTTCCAATCGTGTTGTAGATATTGAAAGCAACTCCAGCAACGTTATGCTGGCGACACACAAGGCATTTACACAGACATCTTGATGCACGGATGCGAGACTCGGACGTCATTTATGCCACGGTATCTATGCTATCGATTTTAAGCCTGTATCGAAACGGCCCGCGAGGTCGAAGTCTCAATGGTAACCGATTATCGGTCAACGGCTGAAACTGGATTCAGTGTGACGAAGCCAGCGCGCATGTTCGAAGCCCGGACAAGTCAGGTCTCGATCGTCTTATTAATGTCGCCCCAGGAATCTTCTGAAGAGCAGTGGTTTATAAACCTGTTTCTGGCCTGTTGTAATACCCCTTGTGATATCCTCTGAGTAAACTAAAACTTAATTTTGATAAAGATAAAGAATTACGGTACATCACAGCGATGAAGACAAACTGAATGTATTCGGGATACTCCTAATTCTAAACAATTTTGGCAAATCCAAGGCGCATGTAGCTTCTAAATTATTTTAGTTGAGTAGCACATGGGCCTATACGAAGGCTACGTCAGCGGCTGCATTACATTTTACCACGCATTTTCCTCCCTGATCTTGCGACAGCGAAGTGGCCCGGCTAGCAATGAGCTGCTACCAAATTCATGATTCACTTCTGCATTCAGCACAGCCCGGAGGTATATAGCTCAGTGTAGCTGAATGTGGAACGCTCTAAGTATGGCCTATAAACGTTGCAAACCTTTCGATCCAGGGTAATGGCAGCAAAAATGGCCTACGTATTGAAGTCCCAGTTCAGCTTGATTTGCAGGAATTTCTTTCTTTGGGCAAGTCTTTTACACACGCCTGAGCTCTTAGCCTTTATTCTTCGGCATGTGAGGAAGACAGACTCAAATGGCAATGTTATTCTCGGTGATTTTTCATGTGATGTCTTCCAGTTTTGCTTGTCTTGTAAGGAAGACACACAGTGTCCGTCTTACAAGACGTTATAAGCGTTGCTATTCTTGACGAGAAACCGAAGAGACATAGCTTGAGTTACCCGTAGGAATAGCATTGTAACAATGACACGCATTTGTTTCCGACCATCCGTTGTTTGGTTTTAAGTGCCCACAAAAACTCCTTCAGCACACTCTCCTCTAAAGGTTACACTTTTTTTGGAGCCGAGCCGCTGTCTCCACAAAGTAAGCTGTCAGGCACTCACAAGCAGGTATATATTTCAGCTCTGAATGTATCCTCACAGATCCAAGAAATTCTTTGCGCCAAATGCGGGCACGACCAAAAGCCACATGGTGCGAGGTCAGGACTGTAAGGTGGATGGTCAGTGAGTAGCAGCTTGCCCTCCGTCACAAATTGACGAGTTTGGTCCGAAATACTTGCTGAGATCAGTTATGAAAGAGTACAGTTCGTTGCCAGAAGGGTAGTTTTAGAGCTGAAAAGTACAACTACTTCCTGAGTGTGTTAAGTGCTTTGTCGAGAGGATGACGCTGCCCCAGAGAGCGTCAGCCTTGGAGGGGGGGGGTGTTGAAGGAGTGCGAAGCTCAATAAATGAGTGTCTATTAATTTTTGCTGTTATTACTCTGTTATCAAATAAATTTTTTGAACGTCTTACGTGAGTTTGAATCGGCTTAATTGAATTAAGGTTGGCTTAAAGTTGTCCGGAACTTAAGTCGTCAGCTTGGTTCGGGTATCAGAAAGTAAGTTTGAGTTCATCTCAATTGAAATCGGTTAGGGATTAATGCCTGAGACTCAAACCCGAGTGACGGGTTCAATTAAAAGGAATAACTCTCTAACCAAATTGAAGCTAATCGGATTAGACCATCTTGATTTTTTATCATTGAACAGCGTGGAGCAATTACATGCGTGGTGTGACCCATTCAATTTTTAAAGTCTTTCTGAAAGCATCTCGATTATTATATAGATACATAAAATACTGTGTACTTGCTACATAAAAGTACAACTATCAAATGAATGCTCGTAATTATGGAATCATTAAGAAAAAATTGCATAATTACCTAATACCTGAAAGTAATTGGTACTATTTACAGAAAACTTGAGACAAATAGTGTAATTACGGAAAAATAGTTGTTCATAATTTTGAAAATCTTTTAATTATGAAAAATAATTTTTCATAGCTATAGGGTAGAATTTCTGACAAAGAAGACGCATAGCTTTCATACAGCCATGGACATTTTTATGAGCCAACCTAAAATATACAGAAGAATCTGTTTTAACTTATTTTATTATGGCCCTCGAATATCAACTGCATTCGAGTACCTGACGACGCCATGCAAATAAAATCCAAATGGCTGCCTCCCCAAATTTCACCGTAAGTACAACGCATTGAGGGCGATAAGCCTCTCTACCTCTTCTACGCACATAAACAGCACCAGTGTTCCACAAATGTGGTAAAAAATGGATTTTCAGTGTATTATTCACATAATCAATTCTGTAAATTGTAAAAAAACTTGAAAAACTGACGGTGCATATAAAAGTTAGCGAAGCATTGAGAGACTCACCTCAAAGTTGCTTTCATCGCACTAAATTACTTTAGCTCAATCATCGCCAGTCCAATGTACATGTGCTTGTGCAAACCAAAGCCTTTTCTTCCTATTGGCATCAAACAGCGATGACTTTTTCCTAGCTTTCCATCCATTGAGACCAACTTCTACAACTTCGTTTCACCGTAAGCGAAGAGATTTATTTGTAAGTTGCTCCCTTTAACTCAGCATTCACATTTGAAGACGCCTTTCTCCCGTCAGCAAATGATGCCCTCTTCTTCAGTCTGTCTTCTCTTAATGTCATTCACCATTTTCGGCCTTGTCCTTAATGGGTTTTAAAAGAACTCGCCTCCCTGCACCTTTTGATAGCACTTTGGATACCATTTCTTGAACACTTAATTTTTTAGTAATTTCATTTTTAGAATAAACATATTTGAAAAATGCAATAAATTCAAAACCTTCTTTTTCAGAATTTTTTTTATAGCGGCATTTCCTTTTAAGCAGATTATGCTAAATAAAAACATTGAAAAATTTTAGATCTGTAAATGAAGAGAGGTATTAATTGAGAAAGATTTGCTCAGACAACGTACCAGCGATATACTGCCGCGATTGAATTAACTGGTTTAAGAAGCATATGGTAGAAACTTATCTAACTTTGTTATTCACAAAGTAATTTTGGAGCGATACAATCATCGGATATCACCTACAAAGGCAAAAGCTACTTAGATATATCTAAAAACAACCTTTCCCAGGTGAGCTCGATCATTTTATCCATGGCTGTATAGCCGGCAGTGCACAGTAATGTCACGCAAAAAGACAAAGAAAAGGTTAATTACTGCGACAATTTCGCAGGCTGCCGATTGACCTACTCTAAAATGCAAATGACTTCCCGACATTTATTCATCAAGTTTCTCGTTAATTACCCCTGTAAAATGATTGATCAACCTACCCCTGATGGCGCCTTACTTCTAGTTTTTCGTTGGAATTAATGTTAGCCATTCGTAAAAATTTCGATGCAAGTCTTTTACTTGCTTACGATTACTTTTGGGTACATTAATTTTGCTGATATAAGAAGAAAATATTGGGAACTAACATCGGGCACACGGAAACGTACGTGACTTGCAAATAACTATCATAAACAACCTAACGCTCGGAGAGCAACTAGACAAGAATATAAAAATGACAAGCAGAATCCTAGGATTAATTTCCAGGAATTACGAGGACAGTTCTAAGGACATAAGCCTTCTTTTACATATCACATTAGTGAGCTTGCACTTAAAGTTTGCTGTTCAACTCTGTTTCCGCAGCACTGCAGAGATATTTATAAAATGGAAAACATCGAAATCACGAATCCATTAAAATTGATCCCCCCTCCCGCTCCGTCAAAAGTCATACGGGGGTTGCCTTCAGAAAATTAGACTCATCTCGCTCGAGCAACGGCGACTGTAGGAGGCAACTAATAGAAGGATTCACAAATTGAAATGTGTCCATAGACGTCCCTACACCTGGACTCTTCGACCGAGATGATGATTGCCTCGAAACAATGGACCACAACTCAGGTGTCAACTATTGGAAACTGTTGACAAAGTCAACATTTTTTCTGTACTCCATAACGAACATTTGGAATGGAATAGACTACCCTTAGACGTTGTGAAAGCGGAGACAGTCATTACGTTCAAAGATCGCCTAGATATACAGTACACTGGCAATAGCACCCTTCATAACTTTAAACGCCTCATCTACTCGTTGGACTTATCAACTTCTATAATACCTAACTGATGACGTTCCTGCCCTCTCCTGCCAATAATCTAATTTAATCTTATCTAAACTAATAATTTATTTGCTGGATTTTTATGTATTAAAACTCAGGTCTTGCAGGTCTGTTCACGTATTTGATTATATATGAATACGAACTAGTTATAATTGCATAAGCGTATTTAATTGATGCAAAATTCTTAAATATTGGCTCGGTTACCATATCGACTCCGCAATCGTTTTCAGAGAAAGAAACAACACTTTACGGTTCATCATTTGGAAACTGTCATTACAGCCCGCTGTAGCGAGGGCTGTATTAGCAGCGGTGTTGGTCAGCGTGTTTTCTTTCCGGTACTGAGCATTCGGTTGTCAGTTGTTGCGGGAGGTAGTTCTGTGTTACAGGATTTTTTCTATTTATATCTGAAATTATCTTTTGAGTGAAAAGGGTAAATATATTATCGTCTTTGCCCTGCTCTCCTTTTAATAAAAATTTGAATTGAATTTGAAACAAGTAGGAAACATTTGAACGCTAAGTGGTGAAGGTCTTTGACGATATTTGCTAAGTAATGCCAAAGCTGGAGTAACTTGTAATTAATGTAGTACTCAGCAGCGTAAACACCAGAATAACATGGGTTTTTGTATTCTACAATGGGCAACACCCAAACTTATAATGTCTTATCAATAAAGTTGTGTACATTATTTAATGAAGAAGTGCCCTATTTGCGAAACAAACGTAATTTTTTTTCAACTTGATTAGGTTAACATTTGTTAATCCGTACACACTGCTGAACTATGGGCTTGATTAATGCAGGATTGACATTTTACAGACATCGCAGGGGTTATTCGCTTGGCCATCTCTGACTTTTAAAGGTCATTGCCTAAAAAAATACACCTTTGGGAGTAATAAAGAACAGAAATCAAACAGAATATCTGTTGAGCATGGCAATGGGATATCAGGTCTAAAATATAATGGGCTTTCTACCTGTCAATGGCACTCTCAGTGATAAAAACTAAGTGCATCGCATTGTGACTGAGTTACAGAGCACTAAAATAAAGCTTCTAAAAATGTATGTCACTTCGAAGACAATACAGAAGGAAGTGGATCCATAGGTGGCTTGTGGAGTATAATTTTTTCTTCCTCTAAGCTATAGTGAATATGGGAATGAAACTGGCATAAAACTTAGATATTTTAGTAATTACAAAATTGTTAGTCTATTCTGAAAATAGTAAGCCTGGTAGCGCTGCAGACGCATTACTAAATCTATTGCGATTTTGTATTGACTCAAAGTATTAACTTTTTATGTTTTCAAGGATTTAGTATCGCTTCTTAAAATAATAAAACCAGCTTTTCAGGAGACGTAAATTCAGCTTAGTACTGTTGTTCTTGATACTTGAAAATTTAAGGAGTTCGACAATAAGTAATAAATAAAGAATGATAATCGTTCACAAAATAATAAACACAATTATTTTGTTCCTGGAGCGTTTGTGACAAAGCTCTAGTCACAAATTTATGAAAGTGAAATTCATGATTGGCAGCTGCGGTTATACTAGCAGCTGAAATGTGCATTTCAACGTCTATCAAATATTTAAAAAAATTCTTGTACTGGCACGTTATGAGCCATAGCAGTTTAAAACTGCGCTTGAAACTTCAGCACTGACAAGAAAATTATTTGACCCATTATAGTTGACGATTGGTATATAATCAGTAGTCGTATACATCTATGATATAAAATTTACAAGTTCGACACTGACACAAAATTACTATGCCATTATAACTCCTGAAATTTATTTGAACTCATGCCATAAACACTCATGATTTACATTTGAATCACAATGTGGCCTCTGAATGTTGTATGTTTGAAATATTGAATAAGCTGAATTATTTATAGAAACCGACAATTGTGCAGGTTTTTTTTTTTTTTTTCGTGTGACGGCCAGGAGCGATCGCGTGTCAGGCTCAGTTCGGCACCATTGAATTATTTAGACCTCTGAGTAGCCTCCGTCCGCACTCACCTCAGTGGGTGAGTATGAGTGCATCGCTGTTACTCACCCAGATTCAGCGCTGAAAATACTTTCCTGTATTCTTAAAATTCGCAAGAAAGGGTAGTATTTTTCTTAACGAATCGTTGAGGTTAATTGTAGTGTAACTTTCAGTAACAATCACCACAGTGATACTCACCCAAATTCAGTACAAAATATATTCCTCTCTTGCCTTCTTGGGAACAAAGAAATATGTTATCCAAGGCATAAATGGAGGCTAATTGTCGAGTAGCTGTCAGCGATATTCCCCTGAATTGCACAGACTGTTTACGATTCTTTTTTAACGATTCTTTTTCTCACACTCACCAAGTGTACCCCAGAAATTTACTGAATTTTTCTACAAAAGGGACATTCTAAGGCATTGAAGGATGATTTTACAAATGCAACTTCCTTACTTTAATTTCACACGCGAGGCTCTTACGACATTACAGGCAGGATTTGTCGGATTAGCCTTCCAATCTATTATTTGAGGACAATGTGCAATTGCGTGCTTCAAACCGTATGGGCTAGCGCACCTTTACTTGCGTTCCTAGATGTACGTTGAGTTATTGACATTAATCTCTCAATGCTCATAATGTACCATACATGATATGTACCAAATGGTGTCATTTCTCGGGGATAGGTTAGTTTGCATCAAGCTTTTTAAATTTAATTGAAGTTTCTGTAGCCGTCGACGTAGTCCTAATAGCAAAACTGTTCACTCACTAACCCGTATGAAACGCCCTACTAACATTTGCCACTTTCAAATTTAACTTCTAGAGAAGCTAAAATGATTTCGCAAACGTTCAATAAAAACTGGCGAGTCCATCTAGCATGTCTTATGCTTCGTTGTGCGTCTGCTCCTCCACCGAAAACTTACTCTTAACAATTTAACTGTTAATCCATAACCTTCCTGGGCCTCAAACTTTAAGAAAATTACCTTAGCTTGTAGCTGGAGTTCCAATTGGTCGGTGGTACATTTAGAATAGAGAACAGCAGGATTATATACACTTATAGTCGAAGTTGCATTCCTAAGCACTAGGATTATAATTTTTATAGATCTTTCTGTCACCTAGAAGAAAATGCTATTCTACGAACACTGATGTTTATATAGACAGTACAGGGTTACGACCGAGCACAGGCTTATCGGTTGGTATGACTGTTGTAGGGTAAATTGAAGAAGTACAGCGATTCCCCTCATTTGAATTAGTTTAACTTTTTAGGTAGAAGTTGCGATAACTACCGGTCAACCAGGTGGTGACAGACTCTGGTTGTTTGAATCATGCCATGTACGTCATAGAATCCTTAAACAATCTTTTCTTAGCTACTTATTTGGTATTATTAAAAACTACACGTCTAGGCCTTCATGGACAGGTAGTGAAGCTCACGCGGAACTTAAGAAAACCCAATAAGCTCAGAGCACTGCTAAGAAGAATCATTTAAACAACATTCACGGCCGACTTGAACGCCTGCATATCAACACGGCTGAACTCGGATCTCGGCAATGAATTGCATGCAACACAGACTGGGATATGAAACAGCGACAGAAACGACAAACACTAATGTAAAGAGATGGGCTTCAACCCCAGCCCGAGTGTTTCTTCTGAAAACCTGGACGACAAGAAGAGAGGAATACAAACAATGGTCCATCTTGTGAAATACTTTATATTAAGTATAAAGGTAAGCTACAGTGTGCCTATGGGACACGTCGCTCACCGAATTATTCTGGGGACATAAACGAGCTGAACTGATGAGTCGGTCCACCAGACGAAAATAGCTGGTAGCAGCTGAAGCCCAGACAGGAGATAAATGCTCGAAGAGAGGCAGCAATAATGCATAAGAGCATCTATGGACCACATCATTGTCACAAATGACTGCACTGACATCGCAAAGGAGCCCAACCCTACTTGAAGCAGATAAGAGAAGGCGGCTGATAATCGCTTTAACTGTAACGTTCTCACACAAAAAAAAAAAACGCCGAGCATTTTCATGAAGTTGGACTTCTTACACATTGTTCCCATTTTTCTGGACCGATTGCATGGGTAAAAGCGCCCCGAAATGTACTGTGGTAGTTATAGCAATAAGTGACCAACAAAAGGCGTTTCGATTGTCCCAATTCATCCAAATAATCTAATTAGCGCATCTTAATTTCATCCAAAACTTCAGTAATCTGTTTCGGATTATAGCCAAGAACTTGATCCTTCTGCTAATGAAACGCTCAAAATTGAAATTCCCGAGAAATTGAAACTCATCGAATTACATGATATCGTTGAAATGAGAGAATCGATCAACACTTTTGAATACTACCACTTGGCATCGACAGCGATGGGTCCTTTGTCAGCACATTGACATCTTGTCGACGTCAACATATGGTTCAGTAATAAGCTTCTTGGAACTCGGCAGACCCAGAGCAATGTTCAGTTCTAGGAACAGCGTAATTACAGCATAAAGCTACAGGTTGTCTAGTTCCTTTTCTTTGGAAGTCAGTTGCTTATTTCGTTATTAGTAATGCCATTTGGTTATCTCAGCCGTAAAGTGTTCACTTTGCTTTCTTCTTTTTTTCCGATGCTACGCATATTCCTTGCTCTGTTCCTCTCCAGTTCTTTTATTACTTACTGTTCACTTGCCCGGTGTCTAGACCTGCTTGAGTTCTTCGTTTCCGAGGCTTGCTGCAAGTTGCGTTTTTTATTTGATGAAAAATGAGAACACAATTACAGTCCCTAGGGAAGCTAATATGCCTATAAAATACCATGTTAGTGATAAGGGTAGGCTGCAAGCTGCATCCTAGTACAGTACCGTGATCTTACCATGCCGATCTATTTTTGCATAACCTTGTTCAAATATCTAACGCAGATTTATTTATTACTAGTGGACCCGTGCGTGAAAAAATTCACACAATATACGATATGTTTGCTCTCTTCTTTGACTTGCTGTTTCCACATTTTCCCTATCACGCTTATTAGCAACTCTTATTTCCTTGCGTAACCCGTCTGCTTCAAGTCTTTCTCGCCACGGTGCCCCATAGACGCTTCATCTCTCCATTGATAGCATGTCTCCGTTCTTGAGACTGTAGTAGTCTCGTTCTTCTATTACGTTCTACCTTAAGTAAAACTCTGCAATAAACTTGAATGCCTCGCCAGTCAGCCTATACCTATGTAATATTCAGGCGCCGTATCCATAATACCGTCTTCCATACTTAACTCTGTGCTTTACTGAAGTGTTCGAATTTCGACCGCTGAAGCGAAATATGCACTCTCAGAGAAAGACAGTAAGCTAGTAGAAATAGTTGTCTACTGCCCAGTGCCAGTGAAATACTTGAAGAGAAAGCTACATGGTCAAATTTAATAAAAAAGACAGTAAGCTAGAAGAAATAATTGTCGACTGCCCGTGAAAATCATCTCGTTAGTGCCCCGTTGATGATTTGCCGAATTTATACGTCATGGCCTGAAAAAAAAACATAAAATCAGGCTCCAGAAACTGCATACATGCTATCCCGATTTTAAGAAATGTTTCAAGCAAGAAGTACATCCAGAGGAAGAGCTAAGGATCCAATTTTCACCATCTTCTGCAAGCTGATCATCGATCCTATGAAAACGTAACTGAATTACAAAATCTGCAACCTGGCTTTTTTTCGTCTATCTATTTCCTTCAAAGCGGACGCGAAGTAAATAAATAAATAAATAAAGACACGAAACGTTTTATTATATAAGAATTAATAAGGCTTTCACGTTGTTATATAAATTTTACCTGCATACCTTCGCAAGTCCGGACAAAAAGATAATACTGCATAATATGAAACAAAAGGACAAAATAAATCAATAAAGTTAGAGCTGCGCTCCGAGGGCATAAACCGCTGCCAATCAATGCGATGATAAAAGACAGACTGACAAATAGATAGACAGGTAAAAGGTGTGCAAAATCATTATTAAAGTATTATCATCTGCTGCTCATGACATTCATAACAGGTCCTGTTAATTTCGAAAAATATCTATTCGTGACTTTTTGAATTATTATGCTAGCAGATAAACAAACAGATTAATCTTGGAGATATCTCTTTGGCGGAGGCAATAAGAGCTATAAATAGAAAACGAAACAAAATAGGAATTAAGTGAAAATCAGATAAAACAAATAATTAAAAAGCCATGGTTAGTTTAATGCTCAGAATTTGATCGATTGAGAAATAATGAAATTTACTTAGAATTTATTAACAGCAAGTTATTTTTAAATTCCGAATAGTTATCGTTTTGTAGCGTAGCCCGACGGGTAACCATATACGTATATCCCGTGACACTAGCGAGGACAATGTAACGAGTAGATATGGATAGAGGATTATTCAACAGACTGAAATATTTGCACTCCTCATGTGCTATTCTGTACATAATGCATTTTACCTTCGTACTCACCACAAGACCAGATAATAAATGGATTGATTAAGAATTATGCAACAGAGACTGTTCCGGTTTCATATCAAAGCTTATAGTGTTTCATGTATTATGTGCAATGCAATTTTTTGCATGCTATTCTTCGACATGATAGACTGTAACGAGTCCATTGATCGGCGATACAGCAATAGAACTTGCATGCATTTCTTAGACGATTTTCTTACTAACTACTTGCAACGCAATGCACTGTTTTTTACTCACTTTTAAGAATAGACTTAGTCAATTGTTCAAGAAGTTCGCAATAAAACCTTGTATATTTTCCGTTTAAAATGTTGTTTTTCGCTTACTACTCGCAGCGTTTGCTTTACTTTCCGCTCTCTTTCAAGAACAGACTGACTGGCCAATGATAAAAAATCTTGCGACAGATTTCTTCTCTGTTATTTTGAAGGCTCTCAGTTTCTTGCGCATATGTACCGTTCATTTTTTTTTCTGCAAGCTACACGCAAGAATGCAGTCTCTGGTCGATAGATCGATGACCATGCGGGGGAGATGGGGCTGTTTTCTCTCAAGCCTTTGCTATATTTCTATAGAAACTGGCATCATTTTTTTTTATGCTGAAAAGAGCTCGTTGTTTCTTTCTATGAACTATATGTGACGAGTTTCACAAGCCAAGTCAAAAGTTATAGCAGAGATATTACTTGTTTTTTTTTCAATGCTAAGATATAGTGATGATAAGTTTGGCGTATAAAAGTAAGATCTTGTTAGAGCAAGGTTACTGTTGTGGCAAAATAAAACCTGGCCTTTTTTCAAGAATATTTCTATAAAATTTGCATAAAAGATTGTCTTGAACGCACATTTACAATTTACGAATAATTACACAGCAATGGTGAAGAAAGATTAGAACCTTGCTAATTTCCAAAACATTGTGCACGTATGTTGCAGTACAATACAAATTTTCCCGTTACTTGAATAAATTAATAAATTATTACTCTCATGTAATATTCAAACATTAGTTATTATAACTAGTATTTCTGGGAGTTAATTTTTAAATTTTTTATTGCAATAGCCGAGTTTTATTAAATCTGTTGTCTTCTTCATGCCTACAGGTACTATTATATTTTCTGTTTCGTATTCCTAAAATATCGCACATTTTTCTCATTAAATACCGTGCTCGTTGACATAATAGCAGGAGCGCGATAGATAATTCGCGTAAAAAAATTTTGCGCGCTAGAAAAATTTACTATTGTTTTCCCTAGCAAGTTTTTTCGAAGGTGAACTAAACATATGCCTAATTTTTAGGGAGAACATTGTAACGTAGTTTCATCAGTCGTATATTCTGGACCGCTGCTACTAATTTTCTCATTTTATTTTCTATTTAGTGCTTTGGGTCTCATATTATCATCAGTAAAAGAAGGAATTTATATTACATTTCCAGCCAAATGAATAACGTGTCTTAGGTACAGCCACATGAGGCTGGCATAGGTAACTTTTACAAGTTTAACAAGCAAGTATTAAAATTTGTCCTCGCGTCTTGCGATTCGCTGAAAGTAAGTTTATCCCATATTAGAAAATTGGCATAACTTCATTGTTTTCATAAACATACGAGCAACGACTAACAGGAAGAACAATTTACCTCATCTATTGAGTTGATGCGTCACACGCAGCCATTCATGCGGCGCCAAGTCGTAGTTTTGCCCGATAAGAACTTGCAAAAATAGACTGAAGAGGCGAAGGTCGAACGAACACAGAGATTTGCCCTGCTACTTATCGTGACAAGTGGCACCATTTCACGCAAGTACGCAAAGTCTGATTGCATTTCTCTCGTTGATATCAGAATTAATAGGGCGTCGGTGCTGTATGATCACTGATTGGTTTATATATCGAAAAAGTAAACCGTTTCTCTACCTCTGTAGAAAGATTGTGATTTGCCTTGCTATTAATATCGCGAAGAGCGAAATCAGCTCAAGTAAGAATGCAGAATGAGCCTGTCTAGAGTGCTGCCTGGTACTTATAGCGGAACGAATGAGCATTCAGAACTGTTTAGAAAATATGAATTTTGAGAACTACGTCGCATTCTGGAATGCCAGCTCGAAATAAAAAACTTAAAGCTAAATGAAATTGGTAGCTGATTTTGAGTAGCTTGACTTAATATAGCAGTGTATCAACTACGTACATGAAGTTGCCAGTGATGTAGCGGTAACGGTCGCCTTAACTGCACACGTCCTAAATAGGAAACCAAGATGCACTGGTTCGTGCTGGAGATAAATGTCCACTACATAGAGCGCGGATTAGCTTACAGCCGCAGTCGATGACAGGTTGTCCGAGCTATGACGTCATATCGACACAAGGCTCAATCGACAGCTGCACTCCCCATAGCTAATGCCAGAGCCCCCAGTGACCATGTCAGATAGAAATGCTGACACTACATTTTTAAGCATTTTCTTCCCTTGCTAGGGATTGAACATCTGACCTCCTGATAAAGATTGAGTCAGAAATCTTAATTAAGAATTAAGAAAATAAACAAATGTATCAGCATAGTAAAGTAGCATTTAATGAATCAATGAATAAGACTGCAAATATTTGAATTGCAAGATAGTTTACGCAATAAAGCGTAATTCCGTTAGGCGTACAACTGCCAATCTGCTTTCGCTGTACAATAGAGACGTCCATTTCCTTTAGTTCACAGTTTAGGAACAGCTTGTGACTCGGACGCAGACACGGTTGAGGACCTGTCTGAACCACACCAGAATATTTTCATTTCTCTCATGCACTATGGTTTAGCAATGTCATAATTTTTTTGTAGAGAGTTCTGTGGGTTGACCTAGATGTGACCTATGTCAAAAAACTAGCCTTAGCTGGCCATAAAAAATGACAGCGTTGAATTTTTTCTACAGCGGCAGATCGTTTCAAGCCACGAGGCAATCTATTTTTTCCTATGTTATTATTGAAGAGCTAGTTATTATTATATTCACTAGCTTTATGCATCCGTTTCCTGCGGGTGATGGTTTAACGCCATGAGGCGTTCTAGTTATGGAATACGTATGCTGTACAAACATGCATAAGAATTGAAGAAAACGTTTGACAATATTGACTGTTATCAATACTACAAGTGTGAAATTAGAGAGCGTGGTAGCTCTGAAGTTTCTATGTACATCTATCTGCTTGTGTGTAAAAAGAGTATCGTAGAACTCAGGTCTGGATAATCTGTTGATGTATTACGTGTCGATGCCACAATTAAATAGACTGCGTGCAATCGCTAACAAGACCTGAATACCTCTAATTAATGGTGAGATACATATCACAATCCTCCCTGCCTCATATCATCCTCTACAATTCTTTTCTTCAATTCCCAGCATCAACACCCCTATCCAGAGAACACGAGCGAACCTCCATGTCAGCAGCCGAAGAGATAATTACGTTTCTTTCACCGAGACCGGTTGGCATTTCTCTGGCTGTCCTCTTCAGGCGGAGGTTATATTTGTGTATCTCGTGAGCGTTGCTTTGATCACAAAGAGCCGGCGGCCTTTGAAAAACTTTTTTGCCGGGACTGCAAGAGCAGCCAGCGTCGAGTGTCAGGTCTATGGACAGGATTGCTAATTATGCGCGGAGTATTAGGCCCGTATAATTTGGGGTTCAGCCTCACACTTCCGCCTTAGTATTATTATTATAGTGGTTGGGTTACTAGCACACTTCCTCCTTACCTCACTGCTGTATAGTCGGTAGATATATAGAAAATGCGTGCGGGTATTATGTCCTTATAATCCGAGGCTCATTTGCCCCCTTCCGTATTACCTCACAATAGTCAGGTAATATTACTGAACTAAATCATGCGTGCGGGTATTAGACCGAAAAGTCTGGGGGTTCACATACTCGCTTCCGCTCGCCGTAGTCAGCAAATGCAAAAAAGAAAATTATGAGCATTGGTTCTTGTTTTGAATAATTTGAATTTTATCCGCTCATATCCGCTCTCTGAAATTCGCAGTTGTACGTGTGGAAATGACAAATTGCGAGTAGAGTTACGCTTGGTCACCGAACATAAAAATTAAGGCAGCTTACCGACATGATGAAGCATAAATTTTCCAGGTTTTAAGTGCTCACAATTAGAGGGCATCAATCGGCATGCACCGTAGTAACTGATCCTTAGTAGAATAGACTACAAGAAACGAAATGTAGAGCAGTGACGGTCATGCCATTTTACGGTCTTTTCTGCATCTGGGGGCTAAGTTCTTATATTCACTGCGACCTCGGCATGATCCTTGGGACTCTGCAGCATTGAGGCAATGGTCTTTTCATTCTCCGCATTGCTGCCTATGATCGCACAAAAGAACCCTCGGAAATAAAGGGCAGCGGCGACCCTCATTAGAGATTCAACGGTGGACGAACAAACACCGTAAATCCACCGAAATAAATCACTGTCAGTGCTCACCTATGACGAAAGTTGGCCGAATAAGAAGACAGCAGGTCCGCGACCGGCCCAGCAGGCGAGGCGCCGCTCTCGCCCTCTCTACGGAACACGCCGGCGTCTTTTTAAGGTCCTCTCTAAACTTCAGCCGGAACAAAATTCCGTCACAAGAGGAACTCAAACAGAAGGTTTTTAAGATCAAGTTTTGGGTTTTATAGTGGCTGTGAGCGAGATGCGAAAGCGTGAAGTCCTTCACTTAGGAGTTAATTTGCTTTTGTTCCCCAGATGGTGGTAATTGACCAGCACTTTGCTTGAGACGGGCAGATGTCTTCAGGCGGACGCAATCTCAGCTGAAGTGCCTCTTGAGTGCCAAGTCTGGCAGCCATCTTACGTCGGAGGTTACACTATACCTGCACGACAAAGTGCGTCAAACTGAAAATCCTTTCGTTGTAGGAACCAAAGTTATTGGGTTAAAATAATTTTCATTTTCAGGACGAAAAGAGTTGAGTGTCATCGCTATTAAATGTATGTGTTACAACAAAAAGCTTTGGCCCACAAACAATTTTTTGGACCTCTTAATTTTGATTTCCATTACTGCATAACGCCGTTTTAGTGAAGAATGACCTATTTGTAACCTTTTCTCAATTGTCATTAACCTCGCAAGTAAAACTAGTTGACAAGCTTTCTTCTTCCAAACCTTCTTCGAAGAAGAATTTGAGCGACCAATGTTGTACGAAATATTCGGTTAGCTATACATTTTAATAATGAAGTTGACAAGAAACAAGAAAATTGAATGAATAAATAAGAAAACCTACCTATTAGGCTGTGTAAAAGGAAGTCAACTTCACGGTACGCACCAGCTCTCAAAAATTCATATGCACTGGTTCCTGTTGCAGATAAATTTTTGCTAGGCCGCAGGGGAGTGTACGGCTGCATTCGACCCCATCGTGGTCGGAGCTATGGAGTCAGAGACGTAAGGCTCATGTGACAACTGCAACTTCACAACCGTTCCAATGTTTTTTGTTACGGTTAGCACCCCCGCAGTGAATGTGAACGCCAGAGAAATTTTTATGCCTGGCAGGAAGGCGAATTTGGCAACTAGAGCATGTAAGTTCAGCACTTTAGCACTCGCAACAACTCGTGAAATTCTATAAAAAAATAATCAATTCATTTCTCATTTAATATAGCTTAAAACTTTCGAACCATATGCTGTGGATGCGTATCAGTAAAAAAAAAAAATAAATAAAATGGCGGACTCTGTTTGAGATTCATGCATCTGGGAACCTAGCTACCTCACGTTCAAATCCTTTACTGTACTTCTCAGGGAAACATGGATGTTAACCCCAAGTTAGAGGAGTAATTTAATTACTTAATGCAAGCTACTATTTTTGAATTTTTCTAGTGTCGGAAAGTATCTCCAGGTCATTAATCATCACAATTTATTGCGGTTATCATGTAATTTGTCGGATTGTTGTCTTACAATGTATATTAAGGTTGGGATAGGCGTTTTACTTGATTATCCACTATATAATAAACGCAGTCTGAGGGTCGCTCGATGCATTGGTTGGTTGGTCTGTCTCTCCGTCACGATGTTAAGGATTTAGGTAAATGCAAATTTATATACCAAATATCAAGATGAGGTAGTAGGAAATTCGTATTTCTGGAATATGCTCGAGCTACAGCACTTTCTGAAGTTCGCATCGCTTAAAAAGTAACTAAGTAGTTAGTACTAAGTACTAGTTGTATTAACTAAGTACTACACCATGAGACCTTGCACAACATGGATGTCCTTCATGGTTATTATTCAACCAACTGTGGAATATTATAATGACCTAAGCATTGCTTCTGACTACCTCCGCAATGTATAAAAAAGGAGAACATTCAGCTTCGGATTGCTAGGTGATGAGATAGTTAACAACCATATCGTTCCTTGAATACGCTGAAGATACTGTACTATCTGAAGTCCACATCTCTCAAGGAGTTACTTTATTATTTGACGTCTTCCTGTTGAGCTTGGGAAGTGAAAGGCTTAATTACCTCCGCCAAGGAGGTTATGTTTTCGTCGTGTTTGTCTATCTGTCTGTCACCAAGATAACTCAAAAAGTTATGAACCGATTTGGATAAAATTTACAGGATATGTTAGGTATGTTAAGAGGAACAGATGATTAACTTTTGGTGAAGATATGTTCATCCGTTTGTTTGTTTGTCTGCGTCATTTTTCTCGAAGCCATAAATCAAAAAGTTAGGGATGGATTTTGATGAAATTAACATGAGTTGTTAGGTATATAACAAAGAGTAGATGACCAAATTTTGGTAATGGTCCGTTTGTTCGTTCGTTCGTTTGTCACTGTT
>LQNS02000137.1:14505252-14524724 GCA_001587735.2 Parhyale hawaiensis | reverse complement strand
GATTAGATTTTGGAGTTTATGCAAAGAAAATTATGGTTTCAGAGCCAATTTGAATTTTTGCTACCGTTGGCTCACTTGGCGGAGGTATGCGCTCTCAGAGTGCTCTAGTTCCTTCTTGCCCCTTCTTTATCTATTGCTCACGATCCTTCTTCGCACATGGTTTAGTTTTGTAGAACACAATGCATTATTTATTTATTTGGCTTCCAATTACGTGTATTATTTATGATCAGAAGTATGAGTAAAAAAGCTGTCATGACAATAAAAACTATATAGAAAGAAATCTCTATAACGACAAGTTTACTCTCAAGTTTGAAGAGGTAAACTGAAACAGGAATTTGATTAGATTTATCTTCCGAATGGTAGGTAACTAACAACTTACCTCGACAGAGATATCTCGGTGTGTATATTGTGCATCCTTTTCCTGCATTTCCAAAAATGAACCATATTCCTGTCACTTGTAAAGTTCTAGGACTAGAAAGGTTATAATATATAATGGATCAGTAATGTTACAGAAAATATCCTCTTATGAATGGACGGGTTAGGAATACATCATGAGACTAATGTAAGTCAGGGTATTCCGGACGCTTCCAGCCAACTATGGTAATAAGATAGTTAGGGTAATTGTAATTATCAGGGGTCTCCTAATCAAATGAGGCCAGTTATTAGCTACCTTCGGTCCAGGACGTGGTCGAAGCAAGGACAAATCTTCAGAGGAAGTTGCTTCGTGAAGTCTGTTCCACCTTTCTATGAATAGCATAAAGTAACACAAATCGCTAAATAATAACCACTGTGATTCTAAATATATGCTATAGTTAACATTTTGTGAAATATTACACGCAGAAAATGAGTTGGTTGCAATAACCGGCGTGTGTATTAATTAATTCAGTACAGAAACTTGAGCACTCTAAGACCGCATACCTCCTCCAATCAAGACAATGTTAAGGAAAAATTGAAGTTGATCCGCAAACAGGGATTACCTTATTATCATTACCAAAATTTGGTAATTTATGTCTTTTACAACTTCTAACAATTCCTGAAAATTGCATCAATAACCGTTCATTATTTTCAAGGTTGTGTTACTGACACACATTAGTTAAACACAGAAACGAACTTACCGAACATTACCAAAATTTGTGCATTTGTGTCCTTAAACATTTCTAACGATTAATGCTTAATTTCTTATAAATGGAGAGAAACAGACAAACTCGACAAAACATAACCTCCTTGTCGGAGGTAATAATGCACTCATCGATTTCTTCATGTAGTCCGTTCATTCTATACCTACCTGCATTTAGTCACAAACACCCAACCACTGCCTCAGCTAAGAGAATTATGGGTATAAATAAAAAATTTATCCTCTTTATGAAAGTCGTGATTAGTAGTTGACGGACTTAATGCGTTAATCGAATCGAAAACGAACGAAAGGAAAAATATGACCTACCCTCCCGGGTCAAGCAGGTTGTGTACAGTTAGTTGTTAACAGACTCATGTTAACAAAAACAATTGGAAGCAAACCCAAAAACACATCAATGCTGGCGGCTGTACTAGAAGTCCTCTTTTTAGGTTATCTCATTTTACTAATTTTTTTTACTTAGATTCAATATTTCTAATTTCAAGTAGCTCGCTTACATCATGCACTTTCTATTCGATTCACAAATACATTAATATATATTCCCAGTCGGAAATAATAGTTGTGATTATAGTAGAACAACTATGATTATAGTCGAGACTTTGGTTGTTTATTATCGAAATATCCTCCATATTCAACCATTTATGGGGTGCACTATGGTAGAGACATGTGATAACTTTCGATCATATTGTCAACCATAAATACCCAATTACAACTATTAAGGTTTTAGCTGCACAACCATGATCTGCCATAGTGAACCGTAAGAAACACTATTCACAACCGAAATCGACTGTGTTCAAACGAATGATACAACTATATTTTACCAAGATAAGTTTTTTACCTGATGACATATTATGCAGTTGATGCCTGCTTTGTTTGCTGATGATTAGTTGCTTATAATAATAGTTTAATTATTACGTGCGTGTTAGGCTTGCAGCTCAGAATGGTCTAAGGCTCTAAACTTCAGCAGACCGATGCTAGAGAGGAGCCTGAACCAGTCGGTGCAGTTAACGCACGTTTATATAAAACTTCTTTAACTCTAAGTAGGTATAGAGCTACTCTACCCAGTTTAGAGGTAGTCACGACTCAATTGATAATTTTCGCGCGTACCCGTTGTCATGGTACGAAAGGTTAAATATCTCATAAAACTCGACATCTTCCACATAAAGCTAATGAGAAGAATTTCTTGATGAATCTCTACAGATATAAACTGAATGAGCATAAAAATAGATGGCAATATTTGATCAAAGATTGCAATACTATTTAGCAAGAAACACAACAAATGAAAATGGAGATAATGGGTAACTACGCTAAAGTAGCTAAGCGCAAAAAAATTGGGAAGCAATAGATAAAGATAACGTCAGGGTCGTTAGTGTCCATATATATCGTGCAATGTTTACATTTCATCGACAGGAAAGAAAAGACTGAAAATATCCACAATCTACATTTTCATCGACAGGAAAGAAAAGACTGAAAATATGCACAATTTTTGCACTATGATAAGAATTTTTAGATGTTTCGCATTCAAACTTATAGTCAGACAATATTATTTTGGTCGATAATGTTGGGAATTCTAACCATATTATTAAAACCCATGGCAATCCATACATATTCTGCCCCATATAATGGAAGGAATTCCCCTCATGATCGTACGTACTGAAATCCGTTGATAAGCTACCATAGTTATGCTCTAGCATATGCTCTACCGTATATAGTCTTTAAACATCTTTGTACAACCATCTACCATACACAGTAGTCAAACATCCATGTACTACCATAGACCTTCGTTTCTTGACAAACTATAAACAACCAATATTGCCTCCACCAATATCGACCTAAATATACTAAAATCAACGTTATGTTATGGTCGATATATCTACAATATTGTTGTTTCATCATCCATAATCGACTTTAATCTCTCATACACCACCATATTCTACTATAATGACAACCATAATTTCCGACTAGAATTGAACACCTGAAATTAATAATTTAAAACGTGAATATAAAACTGCATTAAGCGAGATGCCATGCAACAAAGACTTCCTGTTATTTGTTAACAGGCTCGTGTTGCCTTCAGAATTGCAAGGAAACTGAAAAATACAACCCCGTTGGTACCGTATAATAAGGTGATGGAGCGGTGGCCACAGGCTGATCTAATATTACCACAATGTTACCACAACATTATCAAACAACCAGGCCTCTTGGTACTGCAGCAAATATCTTATTCTGTTATCCTGCAGGCTACAGCTTGCTCTCACAGGCTAACACGATTAGAGCGCTCTCTTGCGGCCGCTGCGTGCAGAAATTCCGAAACTGCAAATTTACTTTCTGGTTCAAAGGAAAAATATTTGAGGGTGACGAGTAAATGAGCTCAAATTCTGACTATTCTGCTGTAAGGGAAAACTATTTGTATTACGTACAGTATATAGCATAAGTGAGAGAAATTTTGGAATATAAATAACTAACAAACAAACTTAAGAAATAAACTATTCGAAAGCGTAACTTTCAATGAAATTAAGCAGTGTGTTAGCCGTAAACATTATATCCTACATATACAAACATCCATTAGTATAAGTGCCGATAGACATGTATTGTCCTTAAATTAACATAGTCACTTCCATTTCCGTTGCTTTGCTTCGATACCATTAACTTAAGGTTGCTGCCCTGGGTATATAATAGAGCTTGCATTCTTTTGATACGTTCCGAAGTAATTCTCTGAAATCATATATTTGTTTTTGAATATTTTACCAACGCAGTTGGCATTGGCAGTAATAGTACTTAATATTCATTGCCAGCCAGGAATCAGGTAAAATCGTACTTGCTTGATATTCATAAGCAATTAGGTAAAATCGTTTGCTCTTTTCATTCGTTCTTGCTGAAAGACCCTGGACATTCACATTGATAGTCATCGCAAAACTGCTTGATTAGTATTCACTA
The DNA here is from genome assembly GCA_001587735.2 of Parhyale hawaiensis. Classification (NCBI taxonomy): domain Eukaryota; kingdom Metazoa; phylum Arthropoda; class Malacostraca; order Amphipoda; family Hyalidae; genus Parhyale; species Parhyale hawaiensis. The sequence goes on along the minus strand of LQNS02000137.1, from coordinate 14,520,655 downwards.
ACAATCATCTAGAATCGTTTCCCCTTCTGTTATTTCTTCGACAACACATATGTAATTATAGTGACAATTGATGCGTAAGTACGCATTTCATATTCATCAGCAATCGCATAAAAAGTTGTCCACTTTCTCAGTATATTTTCCTAACGAGATTGCGAGATGCCCTTGGCAAGCAGAGGCACAAAAGAAGAGCCGTGTTAACTTAGCAGGATTGGGGGCCAAGAGAATCACAAGTCTCTTTCCACATGATTACTCTGCTATCTCCGGCCCAAGTTTTCCAATATGAGAAGGATATCATAGCATGTTGCAGCCGACGCAAGCCTAATAGCATTCTTCCAGCGATGTGTTCTTCCGACTTGTCGAGATCCACCTAGTTCTGGAAGTCTAAAGGAGAGTTGGAACTTCCACGGGAAAGATAGACATGTAACCGTAAGATTGTGAAGAGAGTAATTTCACGAAACCACGGAATTTCCGGCATTTCGTGCGTTTACGTGAGGTGCATTTTGTTGGACGGTTGAGGTGCGTTAGGTCAGACGACGTACAATAGGTGAGACTTGGATAGGTAAGTGAGAAAAAGTTTGTATAACTGAGTGAAAAAGTAATTACACAACACTTTTGAATTTCAAGGATTTCGTCTATACTGTATTTTCAGAATAAGCCTGAGGTAAAAATAGGGACTATCTCTTTGTCCCAGCATCGAGAACTAAGAGTCCTCGCGGACATCCACACTCCTCAGCCGTGGACAACTTCTATTGACAAGATTCTGCCAGGCACTGAGCCTCGACAAGAGATTATACGAAAACGCGATAGAAACCATCAGCTGTCGTCTACACAAGCTCGTAATCATTCCCAACAGGAGGTTGGCCAACATTTATGTAGGTACGAGCGTATAGCGTCTAGCATTGGTGTGTATCTTGACTTAGAACCGAGCTGACTTTTGAGTAACGAGCCGCCGCTAGAGCAAAATTTTGCTTTTGAGTTACGAGCCGCCGCTAGAGCAAAATTTTACTTTTGAATTACGAGCCAAAATTCAAGGCTCGAGTGAGTGTCAGATAAATAACATATGAAAACAAGGAAATAAATAGAACCCTGAAATAAAGTTTGAGATTGATTTGATATGAGAGTAACATAAGTAAGGGTTTACACTGACTTGTGGTCATTGATCGCTTAAATTGAACACTACGCTATGTAAGCAAAGTGGCAGGTTCCTATGAAACTTTATGACTGTAAGAGTTTATATTTCGAAATTACTGCGCTGCATGCAGCACAATGCTACACTCAAGTAGAGTAGAACTAATGCAGCGTAAATGGAAAGTTTTTGCCTTTTCTAGAGAAGACTGCCTTTTGAGAAGATAACTTCTGGAGTATACTTGTTTTCCTTAAACGCGTACATTGTTTCTTTAGCTATACCACCTGAGAAACTTGCAAGGTTGCGCAGTAGCATACGCTGCCCATAATGCTATTAGATTTTACTCTGGTTCGGATCTTGTGCACACGGTACAATTTGGTCCCAGGGCCTGGGTCCTCCTCCTCTTCAGGTTCGAAATTCGCGCACAGTACGATAGCGATGTCACTGGATCTTCCCCGTTCCTCTGTTCGAAACTTCTGGACTCTTTACATTTCGCTGTCCCAGGACATGCCTCATTCTGTGGTTCAAAATTTTTTGCACCAGGTAAAGTGTGGTTCCGCTGGAACTGATATAGTCTCTGGTTGTGAGTTTTCTGTCTTTTATCAATATTTTTTCATTTCTATATTTTTCTGATATTGTTTGAAATGCCATTGAGGAAAAAAAATGCGTACTTACAAAACTCACAATACCTGACCATAATATTCAAGCATAAAAATTGCATGCACCGTCAAATAATTCGCTGTGTAAAGCAAGAAATATATTACCCTCATTTCTTCACATAAGTAACAAGGTGTTGACTTTTTAATCGAATCACAATTTGAGCTTTACCTTATGAGTCCATTTTTTATTTTAACTATAATATGAGTTTCATTCTATTGCCAGTAAGATAGGTTTTAGTGCCGCTGCATTTGCAATGGGAGCTGTGATAGATCGTCGGTCAAATTTTAATATAATGAGCTTTAATCTATAGATAGATAGATTCCAGTCCATAGTTGTGTTTTCAGTGGGACAGTAAAGCACTGAATTGATTACAACAGATGAGCCAATAGGCACATTCCCAGAGAGGAGCCGAGGCGCAGGCCCTGGCCCACGCCTAGTAATCGCCAAGCTAATCTACGGCTGGTGAAATAAAAACATCAATGACGGCTGAAAAAGCTGGACGCTGTTACGTATCTCAGTAAAGAAAAGTTTTGACGATAGAAAACCCATCATCCTTCATGCAGGATATTTTGAAATAATGCTGTTGTTTTTCTACTACAGAAATACAAGCTTTATTTTATCGTTATAGGGTTAGGCCCTGCTTATTCACTGACTGTAAGTGTTGTTTTTTTACCTGGATGTACACTTTAAATACTAAAAGTAGCTTAGATCGCATATAGGAAGTATGCTGGAAATAACCCCTCTGGACACGCTGGACTGCTTTAAAACCTCATTTGCCTCTTGTCCACAACTCATCAGGAGTAGAAGGAGGCCTACTGTAAACTGTACGCTTTATTGCAGGTCAAAATGCTATTCGTTGCTAAAGTACTATTAATCTCAAATAAATGAAAGGTTATGCCCCGCAAAACCACAACTACATATATACGTAAGCTAACTAAATTTAGTATGATTTTCGTGCAAATGTTTCAAAAGTTATAACTTGTTCCTCATTTTGAACTAATTTTAACTAGCAACTGCTTTATTACAGGTCGCTGAAAATGTACATTTAGGGTTATAAAGTAGTGTTGCAAAGTCATAATTGTCTTTAATTCCAATCATGAACTCCTCAGTAACAATATGAACAATTATAATGAATGCACTTTACTGTTATGGTGATCAATACTCATTCAGAAACACCATGTAAGCTTGAATCATCAGTTTGACACCCTTTGGTCCTCGGAAAGTTTGATAAGTTTCTTCCCTGTGATAGGTACTGCCCCCAAAAATAACTCCTCCACCTCTTTGTTGGCGTCGCAATCGATGCGGAATAAAAGAATCCAAGATGACTCCACTCTTTGGCCCATCCATTCCGGCCATCAAAAGTAGCTTTAACCTCATCCGTAGAGAAAGGAAGTATTTTGGAAGTTTATATCCAATGTTTAATATATTTTCGCGACCAAACAATGCGTTTTTCCGTGTGGGTTTTGTTCAACGGAGGCCTGGTGACAGGTTTTACTTTCCTGGCTCAATTCACTCAAGACATTGCATCAGCTTTATACGGAGCCATGCCTGTTTAGTCTAATGCAGCAGCGCTTATGCCGTTTGGATGCTTGGTGTTTTGTCTGCGTATTTATCGTATATCACAAGGTGAAAGAGTTCTTCTCGTGTTCTTATCTCTTCTTGGCTTGGCGCTGGGGCTCCCCACGTTTGAAAACAAAGCTTATCGATCTCTCTCTAGCTCCTTGGCAAATCTATAAAAGACACACCTTGTGCAAGGTGTGCAATAATTTACTCCTTATCGGTTGCCATCAAGAGTCCTTCTCTGGGTATTTACAGAGACCTGCAATGAAGCGATTAACAGTTAAAATTGGTTCACTGTACAGAAAAATTCATGACCTTTAGAATATTTCACGAATTCATGCAAAATTTGGCTTCTTTTCGAACCTAGTAGCGTTTTTTCAGGGCACCAACTTTCACTTATGGAGATTTGTTCACTTGACAGATGGACGAAATATTGACATGCAGTATAGCGTTTATACAGTCGATCATCAAGGTGAATATCTCAATGTGATAGAGTAAAAATGCGTTGTATTCATAAATCTGAGATGGGAATACTGTTTGGTTAATCTTTGGAAATAACTCAAGTTACTTTCCTCTATGTATGTTATCTAATAAACAAAAATGAATAATTTTAGGGTGTTGTAGCTCTAAAAAACTGGCGAGTTCAGCATCCAAATAACTATAAATCTAAAGGATTTATTATCTTTTCTCTCTTCATAAGAATAAAGGGGGCAGAATAAAAAGCCTATATTGCAAACAGCTCAGTTATAGGTATATGAATGAATAGATAACAGTGCCACTGTTTAGTCAGCTTTACAATATTTATGTTATAATAAAGGCATAGCAATGTTCTAATTGACACATTAATAAAGAATTGACACATTAATTTTTTTTTTGTACCCTAAATGAGCATTGTGACTAGGGTTTAAATAATTGTTTTCCTGTATACAGTTCAAAATTGCCCCATATTATTTGCTGCTAAAATCACTTAGTGTTTCCAATGCTGTTTAATCAAAATTTCAGATTTAATTTGCTTGTATTCTGCATTCGTAGTTCTTAAGTTTCCACTGCGGTTCCATATGCGGTGGCAGTCCTCAATTTTTCATATCTTTGGCTCAAATTTCCCGCTGGAAATTTTCTAACACTCTCCCCTGTTCCCCATGCATTCCTCAGCATCAATATTCGTTCTCGAAAACACTTGTGCAACACTTCGGTCGTTTTTGGCTTAATTACTTCACATTATAACTTTGGTGCCAAACTTTGCAGGACCTAATGACTGCTTCCGAGACTTTTTATGAATATGGCTTCATTTTCAGGCTTTCTTTACGAAGGACATTTTGCGAAGAATAAAGTCTCCTCAAGATATTATCAGGTTCGGAGTCGTTCCGCTCCAACTATGGTCTTAAAACGGAAAATAATTATGAAAATTTCGCAGACTAGCAGGCGAAATTTGGGTATTTAGTACTCCTGTAAAATGAAAAACAAATTTTTCAAAATTTATCTACTAAGAATTTTATTTTACACGCCGACTGAATTTACATTTTATTAGCTATTGATAACTCATTTTCACATGTTTTCATGCAAAATGACCACAAAAATGTAAAACTATTGGACTGTCCATTTCAGTCAAAATTTTCAGAGGAAGAAACAAAGCGCTCGTTTTGAGATCGAAAAAACCTTAGGCTGGACACCAGCCATACAGAATTTTTGCCTGCTCCAGCCGCTGCTGCCCGAGTGCCTTTTCCGTAGGAGTTGGTGCAGCTTTCCGCAGTTCCTGCTGACGAGGTTAGTTTTGTCAAGATAGGTAGGCTCTCAATACTTCCCCTTCTGTTTCGGGAGGTGGGCTGCCGATCGAGCTGGCTGACCTATTCCCGCTAGACTTCACCTTCTTGTATTTCGTTACCTTCCCCTGTGTAACGTAGTTGAGCGAAAGCGTTCAGCCGTGCCCGGGGGTTGGAGATGCTAAACTTGAGCCTTTTTCCTGTCTGTAGCGCACTGACTGAAATGAGACCTACCGACAGAAAAGTAGAGACAAATCATTACCAATTCAAAATGCGCCCTAGTGGCGCACGAGCCTGTGTTAATTAAACAACAGGAAGAGTTCTGTGCGATGTATACAATGTGTCCCTGATGCGCTAGTGAAACTTTTACAACTACTATTACTACCACTAGCTGTTGCTTTTTAATTGAGCTGCTGGAACGGCCAAGAACTTCTTTGTAATTCAGATACTGTCAGTGACGAAATGCTTAGGGAACTCTCACCCCTGACATTATTGTAGTTAAATCGAAGATTTGCAGTTTATTTCACGTATTTGGTCAACTATTGTTGGTTGTAAATCTGATGAATAAATTAGCGTGGAATAAATGTATCACTGCATACCAGCAATTCTGGAAAAGTCCTCGTATATCTATTTGGATGTCATTGTAGAGCGCGAGTACATTAAAAAGCGTTCTATGGTATTATATAAAGACGTAGAATATTTGTTAGAAGAGGTAGCAGTTCAACAAGAGTTGAACATCAGATCCTCTGTGCTGATATTTGTAAAACGAAACTGTATCATACGTACGTAACTTAAAACTAGTAAATGTGTCAGGTTACCTAAAGACTCTTCAACCGCATTTTAGACAAGTGGTATCAGAAGGTAGACAGAGTGTTCAACAATACCACTCAATGACCACGAACTTTTCACCTTACCTTTGCATCAACAAGTTGTCAGAGCTCTTGGAGTGCAGCTCACAGTTTGTCATGCAATACGAGCAAAAAGTAGAGGAAGAAGCAGAAAGAAAATAAAAAGAACCAAACCTCGTCCATACCTGAGGTGATGTCACGCGACGGGAGGTTGTGCGTGAGGTGACTGCAGCAAAGGTGTCGGTACATCATTGGTTTGCGCTACTTGGAGTCATTACCTCTTCGGAGCTGCCATGGTATTAAATACTTCTTTGTAGTGGCCCGAAAATTACCGCACGCTCCTTTGATAACACGTAACTGCCTTGTTCTGAGCCGAATATTGACTGCGTTTATAGCTTCTAGGTCTTATTCTACGGCAGTAGTGAAACGTTTAGTAACTTATAAGTAAGAAGGAGTGGGGTATTCTGAAAATATTAAGAATGGATAATTTAAGTAAAGATATATTAAATTAGGTGAGTTGAAAGTTACTGAAAGGAGTGGGGTCTGCTGAAGTTCATTGCATTTGCAGCTATGAGATCTTCGCGAATTGTTTAATTAATGAAAATACTTTTGAAGAAGGATCACTAATATTCACAAAATATTAAGAAGGAGATATGCTGACACTTACTGAATAGGTGTCTGGTGACGGGGGGGGATGAGGCTGGTGTTGTGTGGCAATGAACGAAATTTACAAGAAGGAAACATAACATTCACGCGACTCCGTTTTACTATATACATAAGTTATTCAATAGAAGTGAAATCTCGTTTTCTAGAGACTTTAAAATAGGCCTTTGATCTCGGCTTCAAAATAATAATTATGTGCTAAGAACACCGGACTGCTCAGTTGAGCGAACTCCACTGGTTCGTACTCTCTCTCTAAAAAAAGACACTGCAGTGTCAAAGGCTTCCACGCGAAATTAAAATGAAGAGGCAGCATTTCGTAGGGGCGGAGAAAAAAGTCCTAAGGATATTTGAGACGAGATGAAGCTTGTGCAGGCGCTGAGAGTGTCCAAAGAGGAAAAAAACTGAGGCTCAAACGAAAATAAATCGAGCCATAATTATGCATATGGCAGCCCTTTACAAAAACTACATTCAGAGGAAAACACACTAGTGAGCAAAATATATTGTTAAAGTCGATCGTGAAGGAATTTGTGATAAAATAAGCAGATGAAACTTGTGCATGCACCGACACTTGTATAAATGGCAGCCGTTACATGCAGTATAATGGCATTTTTAATGCTTAAAATACCCCAAAATTTAGCATGGCTCTTACTTGCTTTAAACACTCGAAGCTCCACTGCAGTAGGAAACAGCAAATACAGCAACCAGCCCTTAGCGCTGATTGGTTAGTTGAATTCTTCTTTCGGCCAGTCAGATGTCAAGTTCTGCGCAGCTCACCGCCCAGTGAAGTTATTACAGGGCCTTCCTAAACACATCAATCAGAATCAACACTAGCAAAGAGGATTAAGATTGAAGCTCCTTGATCATGAGTTCTCAACTTGAAACAACGAAAGGCGCCACACCACCTTCCAGGCTTAAAAGCAATAATCACCTCCGGCAGTACTACCCTTCTTTTCAACATGAGAACAGAAGTACTGTAGTCGAAACGCCAAATATCAAGAGCTAGTATACAACATTGGTACTAATGATTGTGTAAACTGATTATGAGACTAAGAATATGTTAATAAATGAATTATTAGCTTCGAATTTTGATTCGCCTACAACTAAACCTGCACAGCAGAAAATCTGTTTCACAATTATATAATATACACTATATAAATGTATATATCAAGGTTTCTCCGTAACTCAGAACATTTTGACTCACCCTGATACTAGCCAGTGCAAGACATAAGGGTATTCTTTTTTAGCCTTGCATTAGGGTCCATGGCCTACCCGAGGGCTGGCCATCCCACGTATGACAAATTGCACTTCTAAAACGCTTATCCTAAGGCCCTAATTATGCGTTGCTTTCCTTCGCTTCCAAGTTCGCATTTCCGTGAATGCCAGCTCATGCATTTTCCCCTAGAAACTTCGCTTCTTTCTTAAGCGAGCAACTTGGATACATGCTGAATGCCCAGGTAATTTGGCATCCAGCAAAACACCGAAGTAGTTAAGAAGGTGGAGAATTAGCCTTAATTACAGAGTACTTTTTCTAGAGCCTCGCGCAGAAGGTAATGAGCCGGCAATGCAAGCTGCGCCAGCTCGAGCAGCTGCAAGTGGGCATTTGTTTCTGCGCGTGCAGAATTTGAAATTGTCTGTTACGGGTAATGATGCGCAGCAGTATGATATGATTGAAATATTTGCTGTTACCTAGGTAACTGTGTAGCTTAAATTTGGTGCATTTTTAGAAAGTAAAGACATTCATTTACCGTGGAATTTCCATAAATCCCGCTGGTAGCTAGGATTTCTTTGTGCAATTGTAAGGTGTTACCACATTATTCAAATTAGCTCTGCAGTTCATGTATGCAGCTGTAATTGGTGAGCACTACCATATGACAACCAGGAAGTAAAGAGCGTAACGGAAGGACTCACGAGAAAATAGCATAAAAAAGTGACGTCACATCGACGAACGGTACAGTTGAACAGCCTGTGAGTATTTCAATGAATAACGCCAAAAAGTTGTTAGGTGCACGCTTGAAGTCCGTAAGCAGATAAATAAATGAAAAGAACACATACTAAGTGAACAATAAATATAATTATGAATATAAAATTGCAGTATAGCCCTCTGATTTTGACTTCTTCGTCGAAGTGAAACCTTATTTAAAGTACACTTCATATTCAGTTCTCACTGCTCTTTATCAAACATTTTTAACATATCTACGCATTTTTCAACTTAATCTATTCAATTTCCGGCTCCTGACTGGCTAATTACTTGTGCTGTATCCATACGCACAACACTCTCAAGTGGTTATCTTCAAATACAGAAAGTTTGAGCAATAACTGTTCTTATGGTTTCTCTCACATCAAAAATTTAATACTAGTTATATTTTAGTTAGGATTATGAGCAAAACTAACCAAGGTCTACGGTCCTACCCTCAATTACTTCGACTTGCCGATGTGACGTCATTCGCCGACATGCGGTCACGGCTAAGTTATATTTTAGCCCTTGTGATTCTTCCCGTTACACTTTCTGCTTCCCTTATGACAACGTTTCTTGGCTTGCTTACAAACAGTAAAGTTGATGTACAACGGGATTTATAGGAGCAGTAAATGAAACATTTACCTTCTATCGATTGGAACAGTTCTAACAAGTTAAATAAACTAATTTGTTTCGAGTAATCCTGAACTTCAAACATGGGTGTTGGGTTTGCTACATGTTGTAGTTACGCAAGTGGAGGCTCCGGAGGGGGTCGAGCAAGTGGCGGAAGGTATGAAAAGGAAGAAAGAGAGCACAGGAAATGAAGTACAGATAAAGGATTGTCCCATAGAGAGGTGGGAAGGAGCGGGGTGGGATGGGCAGGACATTCGAATAGGTGGCTCACAGTGTGAGGGCCACTGTGGCATTCGGAGCAAGAGTCTGACTCTGCTTGTCCGACCATATGGCGGTAATACATCAGGGCAGAGCAAAAGCCTGAATGTAGCTGCGATAGGGTACAGCGGGCCCACCGTGGAAGAGCGGTCTCCTCAGGCGAGATCGCAGTTGGAGTGGCCCCCAAAACCCTGTTTAGAGAAAGAAGGTCTAGTGAAGCTCTCACGGCAGACCGATGGAGGAAGGATATAGCTGCACGGTACTCTTCAGATGGCATGATATTATCTGTTAGCAAGTGTCTGACGTCAGAATGGAATTTGGTAGCCAGGTTTTGGAGGATGCGTCGACGACCGGCCTGTGCAGTGACGACAGAATGGGCTGGGTACTCGGAATGAAGGGCGGAGATGAGGTATTGGCGGCACTAAAGGTCGAGAGATTAGTCGACCCTTAGGAATTTGGACTCTGAATGGAGATGATCGATGGATGCCATGCGAAGGCAGCCGGTCGCAGAACGGAGAGCGGCGTTTTGAACTGTCTGCAACCTCTGAATCGCGGAATGGCGACCTCTAGGATACTAGACAGGGGCCGCGTAGGTGAAGATGGTCGGATAAATGCCTTATATGTGAGAAGCAGAGTCTCCTTGCACTGTCCCCAGCGTGTGCCAGCTAGGTCTTTGAGTAATCTCGGGCAGCGATAGAGGTGATGTGGGGTGTAAAAGTAAAGTGGGTGTCGAAAGTGACGCCTAGGATCTTGGGGCAGAGCTCCAGAGGTAGGACAGTGTTGTTAACAGTGATTCGAGGGTCAAGACCAGACTGATGGGTGTCGGTCGTCCATAGTTTTGAGTTGGATTTGGAGGTTGAGATGGTGAGGCCCTTGGCAGCTGCTCAGTTACTGATCAAGTCAGAGTCATCTGATTGAGCGACTTCAGTGGTGAGAGGGTGGCGATGGGACGCCACGACAGTGAAGTCGTCGGCGTATGATGTCACAAAGGGACGACAGAGCTGGTCCCGTGGTGTGGGGAAATCAGAGACGTAGAGGTTGAAAAGCAAAGGTGAGACAACAGAACTCTGAGGAACCCCCGTCTTGACAGCCCGAAATTGAGAACGAAAGCCGTTATAGAGGCAGCTACCCGCCCCCTGAGGTAAACCGCAAGCAATCTGACAATATTTTGATGGAGCGTGGTGTTAGAAGCCGAGGAGCGGAGGCCTTCAGTGAGAACAGTGTAGAAGGCTTCACTGAAATCAATCAGTAAAGTCACCATGCGGTCAGGGGGTTCAGGCTTATTCATGCCAGGGGATGCTTGGAAGGAAAGGGGTAGCAGAGCAGATGTTGTGCAATGAATGGGTCGGAAGCCATTTTGTTGAGTAGAGGGTTTTAATGCCTCATTGATGAAAGGCAGCAGTAGGCGTTCCAGAACCTTGGCAGTAGGGCACAGGGCGCTATTGGGCGATAGGAGGTCCCTTTGTCCGCAGGTTTGGATGGTTGTAGAATGGCGATAATGTATGATAATTTTTAAAGAGAGGGAATGTCAGTGAGAGCAAGGGAGAGATTGTATAATCTGGTTAGATATAGGAGATCTCGAGGGCCAAGATGCTGAATATGTAAGACAGATAATTGGTTAGGGCCTATAGCTGTACAGGTCCCAGAGGCATCAATGGCTTGTCGAACCTAAGAGGGAGTGAAATGGGTGAAACTATGATCAATGAGATGACGCTTTTGGAGGACGCTTCTGGCTCGTCTGGGTGAAGAGGCTAGAACAGGAGGATAGGCGGTAGTAAATTGCTTGTAAAAGCCCCTGGAAATGTCGCCGTTGAGGGTAAACGTGTGATTTTCAAAGGAAATCGGCTGGTAGGGAGGAACGGAAGACCGCTTGCCTGATAAAGAGCGGAGGAGGGACCAAAATTGATTGGGGTTGCTCTTGGGGTCACAATCATGGATGGTCTGTTTTCAGGCCTCCCGGGCAGAGCTGAAGATGAGGCGATCAGCTTCACACTGCCGACGAGGAATGGAAGGGTCTTGAGGGGTAGTGGCGCGGAGGGGGTCACCTCAGGTGATGGCGTCTTTGGCTTCCCGGATGAGCCGAGGGATGTATTCCCTACGGTGGCCCGCTGATTGTGATGCTTGGCAGCTAATGTAAAGGCACGATTGAGAGCCTTCAGTCCGCCGCTACAAGAGGAAGGCAGTGGGTGGGAAGCGATGAGTTCCTCACATTCGCATGTGAAGTCCTCCCAGTTGGCTTTCCTAAAATTTATGAAGGTGCGTCTAGGTCAGGGAGGTGAAGAATTACTGGATTCAGCAGCGATTAAGATAGGTAGGTGGTCAGAGGAGAGGGTGGTTAGGGTGGACCAGGTGTAGTCGAGAGCTAAGTATGCTGAGATAACGGTCAGAACCGGAAAGGAGCCCTGACCATCCCGAGGGACCCTGGTTGGAGAGTCGCCATTGAGGAGACAGAAAGCTCCGTCGTTGATAGATTCACTGATCTCCGCACCCAGGGCACCAGCTCGCTCATCCTGGGTGGCAGAGAACCAATCGGAGTTGTGAGCATTAAAATCACCCATTATAAGGGTATCAGCATGGGAGTCAGAGAAAAGAATGGAGGAGTCGAGACGATACTCAGGAGGGCAGGAACTAGCCGGATGAACATAGATGTTGAGAAGGGTAAAGAGTGAGGAACCTAGAGCGATGGCGACACCCAGGTGTTCATCTGTGTGACCATTAGAGAAAGGGCGGTTTGTACTAATTTATTGATGAGGGATTTCTTGTCTAATCAGGAAGAGTAGACCGCCACCACCATTGGTGGTAGGACGGTCTTTCCGGACCGGAGTGTAGCCGGGAAAGGGGGGGGGAGGGAAGAGCTAGGAGTAACTTTGGTATCCTGTAGGGCTGCGACGGCAATGTTGTAGCTGTGGAGGAAAGCGGCGAGTTCGAGTCTGCAGTGAAAGAGTCCGTTGCTGTTGAATTGCATAAAAGTCAGCGGATGAGAGCGAGCGAGAATCGGAGGGAGACTGGCAGCTCTCCTATGGGGGGATGAGGGGAGGGGGACCGAGGAGGTACGTGGGGAGGATGTGGTGCACATCTGGGGCAAATCCAATCAGGATGGTAGCTCGCGGCGCTGAACAAGCCTGAGCAGGGCTTGTGGACCTGCTCGCGCAACCTGAGCACCAAAAGAACCACCCCCTGCGGGTGACACTCCGAGTGCAAACCGAGCAGGCATAGGTGGGGCCATAGTTTGGGTTAATATCCCCTCATATGAGAAGGAATAACGGGATAATGGGATAGAAGTAGGAAAAGGTCTGCCGATGGTAAAGCGGGCAGGTCGTCGGCAGCAGGGCCCTGTCCGTAGAGGAAAACACAGAAGACAGGAAGAAAGGAGAGTAAGAGAGTAGAGGAAGAGGAGCAGCCACAGGTCCCAGAAGTATCTCCTCTTGTGATGAGTGCCTGTGGTTGATCTGCAGAGAACCTCTGCAGAGTCCACCCACGGTTGTAGATGCACAGGCATCGGGTGGCGGTTTGCTGCATCGCATCGAGTTGCAGACGCAAATTCCTCACTATTTACTCTCGAGATAATCTTAGAATTAAGGCATCATTGTTCAAGTCATCGAGGCTTGATTGGTGCGGAACTTCAGACAGATGCGTTTGCTTCACCCCGTTGAATCAAGTTCATGCATTTATCCTTACGCCGGCTATCCTTGAAACTCAATTTTGCTCCTGAAAATAGAATTATTAGCTTCCTTATCGCAATCAGGATGATTCTAAAGCCGAGTGCACGCATACGACTTTGGTCAGTTGCAGCGCCAGCACAGGTTTGCTGTAGAGACAAGACCAATCAAGTTTTTCGTTCTTACACAATTTCGCAGCACGTTGTTTGTTAATACAGTATGGCCAACGTAAACAATCGTCTATATGTCTGGTATTTTGTGACGAGCAGTTGTTAAAGCGTGGGCACACTATTGGAAAAATTGTGCAACCAGGCAACTTTTCGCTTCGGCCGTCACGCTGTCGTGACTACTACTAATGTTGCTTGAATATCACGCTAAAACTATGCGTCACGGCAACTTTAAACTAATTCAGAAGTAGGAGGTATTCTTAAAGCCTAACCACTGCTGCTGGTTATAACGTACTAACTCCAAGAGCAGCAAAAAACGACTCATACCTTCGATATTGTTTTAGCGGCATAGCAATGTCCTAGCCGAAGCCCTGTGCGCTGCAAAGCAACTGTGCGTACGTGTGCGAGCACAAATACAAGATGGCTGTTAGCGTAAGAATTTCTTGTACCTATTACCTTTTGGTTTCATTACGGCCATTTGCTGGGTGCATTGCAAACCTATTACAGCAATCAATAATACTTGCCGCAGCGACACTCCTTTTTGAATAGGAATTGAGGATTTAGAAGTGATATTAAATTACTTATTTCTATCATAATTTTTGAAAAGACACGGTTGGTTGGATACGAGTATGTGCATCTGTAGCGCAGATGAAATTCGGATAAGGAGAGTCTGACTAGAGACAACTAAATCGGCCCTGCAGAGTCTGAATACGGAACGATTATCCTTTTCAGAGTAAGTAATTGCTGGCCAGCTTCGACTTGTCCAGTATTCTCCTGTTAAGAAAATCACTTAGAATCTGAACCGCTAGTGCAATTATCACCCTGCAGCGAGTGACAGTAGCACAGTTTCGTATACATAAATATTTTTTAGTTTCCAGGGAGTTTCACTTCGCAACTACTCCTGTTTTTAAACGATATGTGTTAACACATTAAAAGCTTTTGTTACGCCAGTTAAAACGTTTGCTCCAAGAACGTAAAATGTTCCTTTGTTCCGACTCGAGTGCAGTGGGCCTTAGGGGCCATCGCAGAGTTTAGAAAATTCGTCGAGATATTGTTTATTCCGACGTTTAGAGTGTGTATGTCGGTGCCTCAGTTTCATGTGTTTGGGAGTCAGGGCCTTCGTCGGTAAGACGCCTCATATCTGCAAAGGTAAAGGCTCATGAGTTTTCTCACTGCTTGACGAAGATAAAATGAGTGTCAACTTGTGTGATGTAATAACATATTTAGGTTCATTTTTGCTTTAGGTCCAAAATAGAATTTCTACATTTAAAGGTGTTATGTAGGTAGATGGACCCATTTAAACACATTTACACGAATACAATTTTGCTCGCAAATGCTTAGTTTTTGAGATATTTTACTTTGGAGTTCCCAATGTTTTCCTATGGGAGAAAATACCCGGTGACGCCACGTGAACGTAAACTGACCTAACCTAACCCGGCCTAACTTATACTAACCTAGCCTAACCTAACCTAACTTAGCCTTACCTAGCCTAACCTAACGTAGCCTTACCTAGCCTAACCTAACGTAGCCTTACCTAGCCTAACCTAACGTAGCCTAACTTAGTATAACCTAACCTAGTCTAACCTAACCTTATCTAACCGAACCTAATCAAACCTGCCTAGACTAGACTAGCCTAAATTAGCCTAGCATAAACTATTCTAGCATAAACTAACCTAGCCTAACCTAACCTGGCCTAACCTGACCTGGCCTAACCTGACCTGGCCTAACCTCACCTGGCCTAACCTAACCTGGCCTAACCTAACCTGGCCTAACCTAACCTGGCCTAACCTAACCTGGCCTAACCTAGCCTAGCCTAACCTAGCCTAACCTTATCTAACCTAGCCTAACCGGTAAAATTTTACTTTCACTTACACATGTTTTTTTGGGTTTTTGTTGCTTTTACTGTGTAAATTGGGTCAATTTAAGACAATTTACACGAATGACGTTTTCGTCGCAAATGCTTAGTTTTTGAGATATTAGACTTTGAAATTCCCGGTAAAATTTTACTTTCACTTACAAATGTTTTTTTGGGTTTTTGTTGCTTCCAGTATGTTAATTGGGTCAATTTAAGACAATTTACAAGAATAACGTTTCCGTCGCAAATGCTTAGTTTTT
>LQNS02000137.1:14456104-14485487 GCA_001587735.2 Parhyale hawaiensis | reverse complement strand
GTTTTTCTGTTACAATGATACCATTTTAGTTTGAAATATGTTACACACGCTGACTTGTCAAGAATGATACATGACTGTAATTTTTCTTACATACTTGGTGGTGGGAAAGCGTTGCAAGCCTTTTGTAAATAGGGTTAAGGACTCTTGCGTTGTCAATAGCGTATTTATGATTGGATGACGCTCGTTGTATAGTAAGGGTGGGTGTCATAGGTGGCTGTGTTTTTGGGGTAAATTGTATTGTGTAGTTGTTACCGCTGGTGTAAATTACTGTCTAGTTGTAACTTTCTCGCGAATTAGCACTGTAACTTCCAAGTTGAGCTCCTACAATTGACATTCTGCTTACAAACAACCATTTATCGCGCACTTGTTTATTTTTGTTCCTTGCATTGCTGGTGTTGCGCTGGCACCCGGGAGAGCGCCTTAGATTACATAAAATATCATTGGCTGGCTGCTTGCTTAAAATAAATCGTGTGGTCCTCTCCCGCTACAACCCGGTGAGGGATGGAATAGGTTATGCCAATTTTATATACTTACTTCTTGAAATACGGCGGTCCGCCAATGTAGGCCCGGGTGCCCGATTTTTATAAACAACAATTACGCTACGGGCAATCTTGCCTTTTGGAGGACTGCGAGGGTCAATTTGCTTTAGACCGTATTATTTTTTCTAGTCTACTTTGTTTATTTTTATTCTTTCCCGTTTTGTTGCTCTTTGTCAGCTCTCTGTTCCCGTGTTCATTGCTTGTAAGTTCTGATTCTCTTCCACCCGGTGTTGTTTGATACTAATGCACTTTGATGGGCACATGGGTCTGATTTACTAATAGTCATCGAGATAATCTGATCCGATGAGCTTCAACTTCTATGGAAGACAAATCCTCAGCGTTTGATTCTTAACGTCGGGAAGATTTTCAGGCTCTAATTACAAACTGATTACGTTGATAACGGAGATAGTTGCTACGGTCACACAGTGAAAATGTACCCTTCAGACGTGTTGTACTGATCCTATTACATTATTTTTTTCCAGTAAATTATAACTAAAATATTTCTTAAATTTGACATGGAAAGTTGAGCAGGATAATCCGACAAAGATTTAAACAACTTTGATTACAATCTCGTGATAAAATTCTATTTGATGTTCACAATTACATTGCCTAATAAAATATTACGAAATACAGGCAGACTTTAGGAAGCCACTGACTCGTCTCAGTGCCCATGGAACTCCAGGTCTTCTCTGTCCCCATAATTGATTGAAGTTCACCTTGTAAATGAGGTGGGCACCTCGACATCCTAGCTGCACTTGACGTTACTGCAGCCGAGCATGGCAGGCAGTTCGATGATTGTCAGAAGCCAGCAAAGTAAGGCACCCAAGGGGGGGGGGGGTCACACAAACTAAGTTCATCATTGCTCTCCGNCGATGCTGCGTCTTCTCAACGGAAAATGAAATGGCGTTTTTATGGGGGCGTTTACCTCAAGTTCGGGTAACGGTCGTGTTTTTGGGCAAAAGAATTCTATTGGTTCATAATGGAGAAATCTGGTGCGCACGCACTTGCAGTTGAGAGACAAAAATGGGAAGAGAAAACTTCATAGAGCGATTGACTTCTTTGAAGAGCTGAAGAAAGAAAAACAGTTGGAGAAATTTCTGTAAATATTGCGATTTTTAGCCACTAAGCGTAGTTAGTGAAAATTTCATGGGGTCTTTATTAAAAATGTCGGACCTTTCGCAATACATCTAAAAATGCATATTTGGTAATAAAGCTGCTGATATTTTCTGATAGGAGGTACAGGGTTCAGCATATTATATTTTTAATTTTTATTATAAACTTGAATTCTTAGTAAGCTGTTTTAATGAAGGCAGGTTGGATGCAGGTTTATCCTTATATTAACAAGACTAAGCATCATTTTGCTGCAAGGGTTCTATCTACTTTGTGCTCCTACGTGCAAAGAAGACTTATAGCGAGGTAACACTGCCTGGTTAAGAGAGGCATAAATTACTCAACCCTTTACCAAGCAAGTGATTATGAGCACGTTTGACTGGGTGCCGAAATTGGGCTATCGAGGTTTGACTTATCTGAAGCTCCAGACACAAGCTCTGATTTTGCAGATTTGAATCGTGTTGAAAATATTAGAAGCAACTCGATGACGTCAAGCCGACTGAAAACTACAATTTATGAAGCAAGATTCAGTTTCTGGAATTTTCAAGGGCAATCGATTAAGGGTCAATTCTTGAATCTGGTCGAAGTCGCAGCACCTGCCTGAGGCTTCGGACGAGTCAAGCAACGGATGCTTAATTTCGGGGCCCCATCGAACGTGCCTGAAGTAAGGTTACTTCATTATGCTATTTCTACGGAGAGGGTTTTCCGGGTACCCGGTGAGGGGTTGGATAGGCTATGCCAATTTTATAAACAACAATTACGTCACGGGCAGTCTTGTTTTTTGGAGGACTGCGAGGGTCACTTTGCTATAGACCGTATCGGATTATTTTTTTCTAGTATAATTTGTTTATTTTTGTTCTTTCCCGTTTTGCTGCTCTTTATCACCTTTCTGTTCCCTTGTTCATTGATTGTAAGTTCTGATTCTCTTCCACCCGATCTGGTTTGACACTAATGCTCTCTGATGGGCACATGTGTCTGATTTACTCATAATCATCGAGATAATCTGATCCGATGAGCTTCAACTTCTATGGAAGATCAATTCTCAGTGTATGATTCTTAACGTTAGGAAGATTTTCAGGCTCTAATGACAAACCGATTACGCTGATAACGGAGATGGTTGCTACGGTCACATAGTGAAAATGTACCCGCCAGACGTATTGTACTGATCCAAGGACATTATTTTGCCCAGTAAATTATAACTAAAATATTTCTTAAATTTGACACTGAAAGTTGAGCAGGATAATCCGACAAAGATTTAAACAACTTTGATTACAATCTCGTGATAAAATTCTATTTGATGTTCACAATTGCATTGCATAATAAAATATTTCGAAATACGGGCAGACTTTAGGAAGCCACTGACTCGTCTCTGTGCCCATGGAACTCCAGGTCTCCTCTGTCCCCATAATTGATTGAAGTTCACCTTGTAAATGAGGTGGCCACCTCGACATCCTAGCTGCACTTGACGTTACTGCAGCCGAGCATGGCAGGCAGTTCGATGATTGTCAGAAGCCAGCAAAGTAAGGCACCCAAGGGGGGGGGGGGTCACACAAACTAAGTTCATCATTGCTCTCCGTCGCACGGAGAGCCTAATTGCTATTGCCTGGAGGTTGCGTATGGAGAACTCGTCACCACCGACCTCGGGAGCTGCTGAAGGTTAGGTAGCATATCGTGTTGACATTTGCCGCCCTGTCGGATATGGAGGAGACGCTGCGCCATCGAGGGTTGGTCGATTTCAGATGTAGGTTATGTTGCCATCGATTGGGTGCCTGCCCAGTTCTGCCAATTGTTCTGAGTCATTAATAATGTTTTATTTGTTTATTGTGTATCCTTAGATACGAAAACTGCATTTCTACAATAATTGTTTCTCTTTAGACTTACGCACACATGTTGGTTAAACACGCAATTCTGTTTTCGGTCATGTCAAACCTAATCTGTTAGCGATTGACGCCTGAAGTTCGATCCGATGTGGAACAGAATTGAAATTCCGGATCCTTTAAGGATTAGCTGAATAAAAATGGGCGACTCGGCCGTGATGTCCCCACGTTAGTATATAGGGGAATCAAGCATCTCAGGCTACGCAGCATATTGTCCTACATATTTGTTGACGGTTGACCTATGTGTTGTTGACCTATGAAATGAGTGTTAACCTATGTGCTTTTGACCTATGTGCTTATTATTGATCATTGTTCGCTTCTCCGCAGATTTATTCTGCCAATATCGACGTAAGTTGAATACAGTTGGATATGACAGTAATTACTCAGTTGAGCAGCATCATGAAGCGTTTGGTATCAATGTGGCTGGAATCACGTGACTTGGAAATATTTCGCTGCTTTGCTGTCTGTGTGGAGAGAGGCGCTTGCGTTGCGTTCGAATGAAATGGAAACGAATTGTAGACTTTTGTTTTGACAGCGAATTTGAGACTAATGATTCTCAGTGCTTTAATATAAAAAACAGGGTCACCATATTATCCCTGCCATCGTTAGTTACTATCTGGTCTGGACTATGCTATGTATCGCTGTTGGAGGAAAACTATCATATTAGCTAGGATTTGGCGTTATTGTTTCAGTAATGAAGCTTGGAGAAACATTTTCTTAGAACTCTTTGAATTACCCTCATACATTCAAAATTAACAACTGTGAAGTATCACGGATTTAGTTCAAGGGTGATGTACGTATAGACTGAATTTTTAGTAGACGTTGTTCGTATACGGTAGATAAAAAAAATGCAATTAAGGCTGTAACGATCATAGACTGCAAAAGATGCATCCTCTCTATCATGTGTGGCAATCTTCAATAAACTTCACGCTAAGGAGAAGGAGTCTTTTACTTTTACTAGGTTATTCTTGCCATGAAGCTTGGTGAGACCCAGTTTTTAAGAACGGGTAATTTCAAAACATAGAGTGGACATCAAGAAATGCTTCAATTGTTGATATGAATTGCGTTGAGCATCTGTCAATCAATAACCCATTCAATAATACAATGGCGTGCGTTATTATTGCAAGAAACTTATCCCTCATCTTTTGGTAATTTTTATCCTCAGAATCATTTATTTATAATTACTGCACATTGCGGGCTATTGTATCTCTCCTAATTTCATAATCAACCGCCTTTTGTTGCAGGGTAAAAAACACAAAAAACGTGTTATATTTTGGTGACTAATATAGTCGTCCAGAAATATTTTATTGTATCGAATAAACCTACAATAGAGATACCCAATGACTTTATCAGCAGACGCCATTTGCAATGACCGCATCATAGAAGCAATAACTTTGCCACGCAAGCAGGGAGAAGCCAGAAAAAGAATGTCTATATACTCTACACCCACTGGAGCATCGAGCGAATAAAGTAACTTGTTTCGCCCAAGTTATCGGGACCATCAAGGTCGCTACGGAGCTGCAATAAGTCAACAGAAGTTGCCTGCACAGCCTCTATTGCAGGGGACGCTGGCGTTACACTGGCAAGGGTCTAGTGCACTCTAATTTGTTCAACGCTAAAAGTAGTTAGCTAGTAAATCGGTTGTAATTCTCATAGCTCCTTTTATCAAGTATAGTTTGAATTACTTTGAACTGGGAGAGTTTTCTTCCTTTTAAGATTTTCATAAATTGGTATCCAAATCGCCAAAAGGTTTTCCTTTTGATAATATATATAGTGTGACTTTAGCAGGGGACTGTTGAGTAACTTTGGGAAGTGTTTGGTGCCCTGATATTGACTTAACCCTTTACGCACGACTGTGACGAATTCGTCCCACTGAAAATTAAAATATAAAGTAGCTCTAAAAAATAAAATAATTCAGGGCGTAAAGGGTTAATGCTATCCGCTGCATGTACGTAGGTTAATGAAAGCCGGTTTGTTGATTGCTCGCCACAATGTTAAGGATTTAGAAAGGGGAAAATTCCTTTGCTGAATAATAGCATGAGGTGGCAGGAAATTAGAACCCTAAGTTACTATAGCTAAAATAATATTGCTTGTACAAAATACTCGACCTACTGCATTTTCTGAAACCCACTTCGTTTAGAAAAGTAGCCTGGTACTATCAAACTATATAATAAACATCGTCGTGTGTTTATGTATTTATATAATTGTATATTTTGTGTCACGCTGTTAAAGAAATACATTTTTTTCTTTTTCAATTTGGTCTGCCCAGTGCGCTAGTTGTAACGTGCTTGTAGTGAGCGCTTGAAATGATTGAGCTAAGCTAAAGTAAAAAGAAATCTCTACAACAGCAGCTGGAGATAATGGACTAACACTGCAAAATATCAAATGAATCTTATTTCATTCAATCCCTGCATGCTGAAAGACTCAAGAGTTCTCTTTTAAGTAAGCACATTTTACAACATTTTTCTCCGGTATACTATCTTTCCTTTTGCTATTACTATTACTTTTTCTCCTATTCTATGACTCCTACTGTAAGTCTATAGTTACTTTAGCCTCAACCTTCTAGTAGCATCAGCTTAAAGAAAAAAAAAAGAACGGTTTAGTTTTCAAAGCCTATGTGTCCACGAGAACTTTTCAGCTCCACCGCAAAACTGACAAAGTAAATTGGACCGCCGGACCGAGAACAGGTCCGGCGAGCTGCAGTCGCGTACGGCCCACCGTAACTTCTCTAATGAAATCAAAGACGGCCGACTTTCATGGGGAATTTTCTGATGTCGTTGTCTCTTCGTTTGAGAAAAAGTTTGCGGGACGGTAAAGCGATACTTTTTTTTACAGAGACATGACTTGAATTCCAGTGATACTTTAGTACAAAGGAGTTAGTAAGTCAAGAAGAAAGCATTTGCTAGCGACACGACTTGTGTTACATAATATTATGTGCCATAGTGCAGTGAAGGCAGTAGGTCAGGATGAAAACATTTCTTTTTCTGAGTGACTCGACTTTAATTTCATGCACACATACATACCACAGTGCAGTAAAGGTAGTAATTAAAAGTGGGTCAAGACGAAAGCTCCCTTTAGAAGAATGACTTCACGGGGAGATAAAATTACTTAGCAAAGCTAACCGAAGCTTGAAATTTTATAGCAACGTGACGTCCCTGCTGCGTGACTGATCCTGATGACGTCATAAAATGCCACCATAATTCCAATTATAAATTACTGGGAATAGCTCACTGTCGTACATACATAGAGGTAATTAAAACAGTTGTAGTTGTGAAATATAGTGCTACTAGAGCTTTAGTGAGTAGGCTTGCATCGCGCCCGAAAGTGGTGATTAGAATCGATTTATTCACATACACATTTGTAAAGTGCCAATTTCCTACTGTGAGTGATCCTACAGCTCCCTGTGAACTTTTTTTAATAGTTATTTTAAATTGCAATATTGGTTTCTGCAACAGCTTCGATTTTTTTTACCTACGTCGCTTCCATAATTTAAAAACAGTTTCACAGCATCTAGAATTTTTCCTGACCATTATCGATGTGTACATTGAGCGTTTAGATATTTTTACGTTCCATTGAAAATGAGCCACACATATGCACGCCTTTTAAGTGTTTGCATTAGGCTTCAGTAGCTAACTATTTTAATTTTGCAATGGCGTGTGTTTTAATTTTTCAAGATTTATCTGAGGAAAATAATTAGTTGTTGAGAATGCAATGCATTTTTCTGTGACAGGATCTGTGCAAATATTTACTTAGGTACATAGTTAAGCAGACCATAATTCTAGTTTTCTTTCTTTTTTCTCATGTTTCTCTTTCACACATGCTACACTCCCGATAAAGGAGATAGTTTCATTTCAAGGAAGAAAATTACTCCCAAGCCAACCAATGGGAGCGTTCCATTTGAACCACGCTCGTGACGTCATCTACATGACACTCAGCGACCTTGATGGGGGGCACACTCCGTGCTACACAACCTCGTGAACAATCTCTGCACTGCTATTGGTTCACGCTGACATCATCAGTAGTTACGTCACGTCGCTGACAACGAGTTAAAAATGCGAGTTTGACAGTGAACTTTTGCCAGACGCTGTTTTTTTATTGCTGAATTTTATATTCACTAGTGTATCTTTCATATGGAGACTACACAACACCTGCTTGTTTGCTCTTAGAATTCAAACATCAGAAGATTTGAGAGCTAACGTTCCATTTTTATCGAGCCTTTTAACCGTAGACAACAAATACAGCAAACACTACCAGTCTTCATATTGGCTAATAGCTGCTGTTAATAATGCCTATGTCTAGCGGCATCCAAGATACGAATATGTAGGTAGTAAACACTGCCTAAGCAGCGCTGCCTTAGATAAATTGAGAGTAAAAAAAAGAATAGTTTAATGTGTAGTGGTCTTTTTTATGGGAAAATTACAGAGCAGAGTAGAAGCCTTCGTTCTCTACACCGACAGCAGGGGTTGGAAAAGCTATTTTCTATCCTGGACACATAAAAATATGTTCGTGTATGCGGGCAGCAAATCATTCCGTAGACATGTTACGCTGAAAGAAAGATGACCCGATATTTTGACTTTCTTCTTTTCTAGCCTTCCGAGGGTTTTGAACTTTAGTTTTGTTCTGTGGGAACAGGTTCTGAGAGCGGTAAAATACAGTAATTTGATTAAAATAGTTCTAATGTCCATGGCGACGTTTCAGGTTAACGAAACTCATAATTGTACCAGTGTAAAAGCATAGACTGACGCTCGAAAGGTGACACCCGGTCTTATAGCTTCCGGTGAGTTGCCAGTTAGTAATTTAATTGTCGTTGCCAAATTGCACAGTATGAGTAAAATCTTCTAAAACTTATCTACGGCAAACTTCCAATGGCATAGGCTAAAAGAGTACAACTGTACTTACTGTTTATCTATTAAAATCTCCTATCCGTGTCCGAATGAAATGAACAATGAAATTGGCACATAGAATATTCGAGAAGGCATAAATGGTTCTGTTTGTTTTACCAAATAGATCGCCTAACAAAACGCACACTAAACATATCAATCTGCAGTCTCGAATAACTACCTAATGTTAACAATATTTGTACTCTCTGTTGCAGAAAAACTTTTGAAATGCAAGTCAGGTTCCCATGATGTATCCCCCGAACGAAAAAGTTTATAAAATTTAAGTCAGATTTGAGATTTTGCAACAATAATGGATAAGGGAACCAATTGCCATCACGTATGAAGTCTTGTGACACGTGGCAGTGATAATAAGTGCCATGAGTTCACACGTCCCTCATCGTAACGCGTTCAATCACGAAAATGAACATGAGCTGTCCGTCAACATTTTTTGTCTCTGTCCACACGTAGAAGTGTCCTTCATTCATATGAATGGCGCCGCGCATTCAGTTATGATATCGTTTCTTACACATTTTCGCTTATATTTTGCGTCAGTTTGAAGCCACATTCGTTTGCCATAATCTTGTAGACTGATTTCGATAGGAACAGTATATTTTCAAAATAATTATAGCCAGATAAATTGATAGCAGAGAACTCAGAACTGGGCAATCAGTGGAACTTCCTAATTAAAGATGGCGTCCGTGTTCTTACAACATTTTCAGGTTTTCTTGTTCTAAACGGGAGTACTGTACAGTGATTCCCATTAACAAAGTGGAGATAAAATAAGCATTTTTTGTCGACTTGTCCGTGATCTGTGAACGCAGCAGAGGATAAATTTACCATTTATAAGTTCTGTTTATTGAACTTTAATGACAAATTGCGTTCGGGACATGCTTCCTTCTTTAGTCTACCGCGTTTGCTGCAGCTGCTTCTCTCAAATAAACGCGTGGCGTCCATCAGTTTGAGTGAATGCGTTACGATGAGAGATGTGTGAACACGGCCTAATATACTGCATTAATTATTTTATAGCTTTCATTGCAGTAATTGCACTTATTGCACTAACGCTGGAAAGTGCAATTAATCCGGGCTCTAGTTCTTATACCATGGTTGCACATCACCAAAACTGAAAATGTTGGTATAAATCTACGATGCGTAGGATATTTAATATTTCGGGATTTTTTGAGCTTGGACATAGCGTTTAATGTGGACAAATCTTTTGAAGCTGCAGCCGTAAATGTACTAGGAAATTATAGGCCCACTTCCCAGTTCATCTTTAATCAAAATCTCAGTTAATGCTCGACCCACAGCATGGCACTCCCTTCCCGACAAAAGCTTGGGAGACACTGAACCATGAAAAGACATTACTTGCGGGTGCAGACACACGAGTAAAACTCCTTTTGTTGTCTATACAGCACCGTTTTTGATACGTTAAACCAGGCTGTAATGATAGAGAAAATCTTGGCGACGTTTTTAGGACATAGGTATCGTTTTGAACTCTCAACTCTGCTTAACTTTTTCCGTACTCTTATTTTCATTACAATTCCTTCTGAGATTATACTAAAACTCTTGTAAGTAAGAGCCATCTGTCAACAGGCAGAGACAATCCTCACCCTAACGAAATTAGATGCCTTTGGACCAAGTCCAGGTTAAATCATGCACATCAACCGACGTCTGTAGAGCTGTCTGCACTCTACAAATTCACAGCTCAAAACCAGTGGGACAGGCAACACCAAATTATCTCTACAGTGCGCGTAACCATGTACTACTGGGTATTCTGTCACCGTATTGCCCATTATCCAATGCGTATATGAACTTTCTAACTTTCCTGTCAACTACAAAATACTTCGTAACAGCAAAGGGGGCACAGTTGCAACGCGAGCATTCCATCCATGACGCCATAGATCAGGTCAAACTGTGGTCGATTGCGGTCGTAAACTCGTCTGGGTCATATAGGGGTTTTATCTGCTGCAGCACGAGCCAGTGCACATGTGTATCCCAACTGAGGCGTGTTGCAATCAGGAGTCTGTCTTATTACCCTCAGTGTTACCCGGTGTTACACCCCATTACGGTGAATGCAATGTGCGATCTCAGCGCCCCCAAGCAGTGTTGCTTAATCAGGGGAAAGCTCATATATAAGAATATCTGGTGGAGCCTCATTTTGACTGAATTTTAGGATAAAAAGTTAAGAAAACGGCTTTTAACGTTAGAATTCTGCCAATATTTGACCGGCATGGAAAATTTCCTTTATAGTCGTTCATCCATCGATTACAATATCTAGAAACAACAAAGGCGTTGTTTTTAAACAAAGGCAGTGTTAGTCAACTCATAACGTTACAATTTTTGAGGTTGTCGTCTGTGGCACCTAGTATTGCCCAACCTGTGTCGCATTGGAGGCCGGGGTAACACGGGTGACACCGAAGACAACCCTCCAAAATTGCAAGGTTATGAGCAACGTAACACTGCCTTTCTTTATAAACATGGACTTTGATACTCAACAATTCGTATTGAAAAGTCTAGGGCTGCCATATATTGCTGAATTCTAACATTTGAAGCACTTTTGCGTAGTTTTCTCAACGTTTCATCCTAAAATACAGTCAAAATAAGGCTCCGCCAAAATGCATATGTTTAAGCCTGCCGAAAGTTCCGCAACACTGTTGGGGCTCTGAGATCGCTCGTCGCATATACTGCCACACGGGTAACACTGTGAGGGTTACGCCGGCGTCTGATTGCAACACACCTCAGGCCTCTGGATTGCGCGGGCAAGGCGACGTTGCCTTTACCGCTCCACAAATATTGCTGCTTTCATTTCGCATTTAATCCTCAATATTTTTGACAAAATGAACTTCACTGTTTAGGTACTGCTTTGAGTTAGGATAGTCAGCTATTTCTCTAACAGCTTAGCGGTGGTATTCACATTTCGACGGTATTATGGTCTATTTCGCAAACAAGCTCACCATGGAAGCGTGCAGCTTCCACAAAGTTCTTCAACGCTATAGTATTAATTTTATGGAGAAGTTGTTTGGCAGTTACCAACGAAAGTAAAGAGTATAAAAGACAAAACGCGAATAAGGGATACTGTTCACTGGTATCTGATGCCTCTGGTTATCATCTAAGCTACCGTATCGGCATATTTCAAATGTGCCGTGATTTAAGAGTATATAAATACTTTTCTGTCTCTCCCTTTAAATCAACTAGTTGCATTACTGTCACGTTTCGCAGTTTGGCGGGCTGCAGAACCACTGCACTAAACATACACGGTTTTCTATCTCTCCCTATAAATCAACTAGTTGCATTACCTCGCCTGTGTCCCACAGCTCGGCGGGCTGCAGGAGTCTACTCACTAGGTGCAGATACTCGATAAACATGCATAGTTTTCTATCTCTCTCTATAAATCAACTAGTTGAATTACTGCCTGTGTCCCGCAGCTCGGCGGGCTGCAGGAGTCTACTCACTAAGTGCAGATATTCTATAAACATGCATAGTTTTCTATCTCTCCCTATAAATCAACTAGTTGCATTACCTCGCCTGTGTCCCGCAGCTCGGCGGGCTGCAGGAGTCTACTCACTAGGTGCAGATACTCTATAAACATGCATAGTTTTCTATCTCTCCCTATAAATCAACTAGTTGCATTACTTCGACTGTGTCCCGCAGCTCGGCGGGCTGTAGGGGTCGCTACATTCAGTGCAGAGATTCCATGCACCAGCGAACTACGGGAGCAATCACACCAACGTCGCGGCACTCCGTATTTACCGTCAGTGTTTACCCTGTGCCGAAATACTGCCAATAAAGTGAATGTATTGCGTGTTTGGCAAGGGAACACACTGATAGCACTTGTGTATATGTACTCCAGAGCCCTTGCACTTCGCTTTGGAGAATGTCCAACCTGGGCGCTCTTTCTGCGGCTCGGTGAGCAGGTCTTCCATTGATCTAAATGCTTGGCGAATCGGGCACGAATGGGCATTTTTGTATGATATGTTGCTGGTTCCGCACACGAGTGATGGGCACAGAAAAGGGACCTGTTTGTTTGGTCAGGGATGCTTACTTTATCGATAGTGCGTTTGCTTCGCAGACCTGCCATCAATACATGTGTTCCCAAAGATGGTTTGAAATAGGTATGTGCTTCATGTTTTCATGATATATCAGTGGCTTGTAAGCTATGGCTGTAAGGATCTTGCCTATCTATCTTATTTCCATTTCTCGGCTATATATCTGAATATTATAGACTTTTATGCTTGTAATCTTAGTGGTGGTCCATTTGGTCCCTTCAATAAATACGAATTATACACTGCCCAGTCTCTTCAGTCTAAGGCAATTCAAACGATATTATTTGTAGTAGATACCAAAGTATAGTTATTGGGGCATGTGCCATCAAAATGTCTTTCCTCAGGCTTCCATGTAAACCATGTCGCTCATTCGGGTGCCATGTCGTGATGTTTCGCGTTCGAGTACCGTGTCGTGATGTTTCGCGTTCGAGTACCGTGTCGTGATATTTCGCGTTCGAGTACCGTGTCGTGATGTTTCGCGTTCGAGTACCGTGTCGTGATGTTTCGCGTTCGAGTACCGTGTCGTGATGTTTCGCAATGCAGCTCGCACTTTATCGAGTCTCGATAGAAGCGCCGAAGCAAACGGTCCATTTCACGACTGCGGTATCACTTCTTGCGATACTTTGCTGGAGCTGCCGTGCAGTATTCGATGATTTAGCTGTCTTAGTGCGCCATTACAGTGCTGCATTGGCTTGTGATATGCAATGGCGAGCTTTTTACTAAGCGGGAACCTTTATATCTTATGGCAATTACACTGAAGAGTCATAGAGTTCGCCACCGTCATCAGGGTGAGGGTTGATGGTTGATTCATTCTATGGTACATGCAGGGAGCAATGCCCCGAGATTTTTTTTACTTTGTTTCCTTTCCTGATTTATATATATATATATATATATAAATACAAGGAATCGAGTCAGGATTCGATCCGGAGACCTAGAGATTACCACGCCGCCACTCTAACCACTAAGCCACAAACAGCTAAAAGCAACGCAAGCACGCAAGGTACTTGTGTTACCCGGTGCATCAGTGCAAAGATATTAGGGCAGAGCCGTCCGTGTATGAGGGAGCTCGTGCATCTAGCCTGAAGATGTATCAGGCAGACCATATATAAACACACACACAAACACACGCACCTACACACACAGCACCACACACAAATATAAAACGAGGAAATGCTCACCGTAGGCATTAGCAAAATATTTGTCATTGCGTGAAGAAATTCGAATATTTGAAGAGTCTACAATCGTCAGGAGCATAGGATAGGTCATTGCCACAGGGTAAGATCAATTGGGTTTGGCCATCTCATGTTATGGGAAGCAGCGCCCCTAGGGAGTCACAGACACTACATGTTTCTTAATTTAGCCTTAGTTGAAGGTTTACCAAGGAGCTTCTATAAAGAAGGAGGGAGCCCTGCGGCCCAAACACAGATTCGCCAACGAGTCAACTAGATCTCTTATGGCTGTGAGATCTCATTGGTCAAAGTGACGGGGAGCAATGAGTTTCACGGGGGAGCAGCAGACAAACCGAGTTACTGACATGAGATTGGTGCATACGTGACTGGCTGCAGCCATAAGAGACTCGTTACTGATATGCGATTGGTGCATCCGATAACTGGCTGACAGCCATAAGAGACTCTTGAGCTTCACGGGTGAGGCTCCTGGCTCCCTCCTCTCTTTAGAAGCTCCTTGAGGTCGACGAAACCTATGCTTGAATGAATATGTCATTTACACCTTGGGATAATCCGGTATCATAGTTACACCTTCCTATGATAACCTCCTAAATTTTGCTAAATCTCAAGAATCAAATATGGCAATTTCGAACCACCCACCTGATGAGTTTATGAACAGCGAAACGCGCGTCGTGGGATCAAAATTTCTTCAACGTCTTCTTCGATATATACAATACACAGGGTGTTTCAAAATTAACGGTAAAAAATTTGACTATGAGTAGAAAAAAAGGAAAATAAAGGGATTTTCATAAGTGACAAGAATTTCAAAACTCCGTTTTCGAGAAATGACGACCAGAAATACTTAATTTTACATACCTGTACCAAGTTTTGTTCACATTGGCACATAAAAAACAAAAACAGGGGTAACTTCCCCTTAAGTATTTCAGGTCGTCATTTCTCGAAAACGGAGTTTTGAAATTTTGTCACTCATGAAAATCGCGTTATTTTCAGTTTTTCTACTCATAGTCAAAATTTTTACCGCTAATTTTGAAACACCCTGTTTATACATACTTAAATATTCCATGAAAACATTATCACCTCTTTCACTTCGTTCGCGGGTGATCAAAGGGCTAGGCTTATCAAAGGGCTTGGCTTTCTAGCTCGGAACCTCACAGTAAACTGCGCATATTTCTTTGGTTGATCCCATCCTATGTTTTGGGGAGCAGCGCCCACAGGGGGACCCTGTAGGTTACCTTAGCCGTTAGCTAGGCCTTCGGGACGTCTGCCTTTCGTGCCCACCTTTGCTTCCTTCCCATCTCAAACTTCTACTGATCGTTCTTCCTTCAGTCTTTCCTCTTCTTTCCCCACTTGCTGTTCCCATGCGCGCTGATCCTGTGTGGGAACACCTTCGTGCATGTATTCCTCGTGTCTATCGTCATACTATATGTCCCTCCTTTCTCCCTCTCTGATATCGCCTTTAATTGCTGTGGCAACGGAGACAAACTTCTGAATATAATACTATATTTTTTTGGTTGATTGTGAGACAATTTTTCCTTTTTGGAAACAGAAAATCATCAAGTGCCAAAAATGACTATTTGTCTTCCATTTTTAAGTTAGAAAATTAATACAGACGATGAGATCCCAAACCGTCTTTCACTGAGAGATAGCTTGAATTGTACTCAAAGTAAAGGTGTAGTAAATCTTATTTTTCAAACGCAATCATGTTCTAAGATTAGTAGAAAGATGAACTACTACAAATTGGCTCGAACTTTCTGGACAACTCAATACAAAGTCATATATATATTGTCGTAAAGAGTTTAAACCGGGAAACGGCAAGTTTACTATGGCATCAAGCTAAAATAGTTCAAATGGACCCAAGTTCGAATTTAAATTTGTTATTCGCTGGATAATACTAATGATATTATTATTATATTCTGTAATATATATCTGTGTTCGACAGCTTACTTGCCCAGGATAAAAATAAATGAAGAATGATGGTAACTTACTAAAGTCCAGCTAAATATTTTTTCTAGCTTCAAAGCTTAACTTCCTCTCTAACTTGTTACAAGTTTTAACGTTTTTTCGTCTGATGTTTGTTGATCTAATTTATGAAAGGCAAGGAAGGCTTCTTTATAATTAGAGAGTAAATTTGAGCTAAACATTTGGTGCTGATATAATTTGTATAGAAAGTTGTCTACAGTCAAGACAGGTGCCGATCCTGCACCCAATAAGGGCTTTACTCCATGCAGTTATTTCTACGTTCACATGAGTTTAATTCCAATTGACTCAAATTTAAGCATTATCTGTACTACCTAATCACTGATCGTATGATCGACCATAAATCTAAAATGCACATTCTTTTTACATCTAAATTTTAGCTACTTATACTCCTAAAATGTACTTGTTCGTCCCTTAAACGTTTCGCTATTCATGCACCTAGCAAGTTTTTATAATTTGTACCCTTAATGTGTAGCCAGTCATACAACAAATATGTCTGTACTTGATCGTTTGCTCATCGTTCTCTTACTCGTTTGTCTCATACCGTATCTACTTTTTCGTAACCTGAATGGTAATGCTTCGTTCACTTAATACTTGATATATTTACTGGTTTCCTGAACATGTAGTGATCATGAATCCTAACACGTACTTATCCGTACTTTCAACGTGCAGCTGTTTGTACGCCTAAAATGTTCATATTCGTCCCTCTCATGTCCAGCTTTTCATATAATTAAAAAATATTTATTCGTACTATCATAGTTACAGAAACAATTTGAAATTTTCTTCAACGTTGTTTAGCTTGGCGGAGGCATGCGCTCTCAGAGTGCTCTAATTGCTTATGAGATTTATTGTTCTTTCTTGTTTTCCATTGCATTCAATACAGTGTTAGGTGCTTGCGAGTGAAAATCAAGTAAAACATAATTCCGTTTTGCTCTATATCATATTCAGGATTATAAAATCAAATCAATCAATCAATTGGAACATCGCTCTGATTTGTTCTTTTTGCTTCCTAATGTATTTACGATGCAGTGTGTGGGTTCTTCCTTTTATGAAAATTGGCTAGACGACGGCAGCGGTTTCCGCTTGAAATCCTACCTTACCCTCCATCGCATATCATGGCATAACTGACGTGCTCCGCGTGGCTACCTCGATGTTCAACAATGCACGATTCTCTCACTAAAATAAATACATAGCAAGCCTCCATTAATGTTTAACGAGCGTTGTTCTCTTGCTATCTGAAGGGAGTTCCGGGAAGTGCGGTGGCTGCACCGCCGCCATGTTGCAGGGACATTGTTACTCGTCCCTCACTTGTAAACAGAGCATGATGAGAAGATCTGGCTACGTCGGTTTAATCAAGTAATTGCAGATTGTGTGGAGGTTTTTGAGCTTTAAAGCGAGCGTAATAAAAATATCTGGCTAGGTCACTTTAATGAAATAATTGTGGATTGTGTGCCTGTTTTTGAACTGAGAACACAGCATGATGAGAATATTCTGCTGAGTCGCTTCGCTGACTGTACGGCTGTTTCTGAGTCGTCAAGAGAATATGGTGAGACTATCTGGCTACGTTGTTTTAATTAAATAATTTCTGATTGTGTATCTTTTGCGTCGCCAAAAAAAATAAATGTGAGCAATTTAGGCCATGTCGTTTTGATGATGTATTTGCAGATTGCGTGTCGAGTTCCAAGCCAAGTATGATGAGCATATCAGGGTACGTCGCAGAATATTTACGCTTGCTTTGTTTGTTCCCAAAGTGCAACGTCTGTTGTGCATATCGTTCTACTTTCCTCCGTATTTCTTGGCTTAGTCCTTATTTTAAAACTATTAACAGTGTCTGACGAGACAAGAATTATGTGCCAATTTACTAATATTAGATTTATATTTGTACCGTTTCTGCTCCAGTTTCTGATATACACATATCGCCTATTGTAAAAGAGAATTTTGCTCTGGCTATTACAAGGGACTGTTAATAATAATATAATTTTACCATGTGGGCGTGCCACCTCCATATGCTGCATCAAGATGTGTTCCAGTTTATTTTTATCACCAAATGAAGATAGTGGAAGTATTCCTAGGCATGATTTTTTCCAGTTTTTTTCCGCAGCTCAGTCCCTGTAATCAGAGCGAAAGGCGTCCTCGACCATTCAGCATGAAGGCCTTCTTTTGCCTTTCCTATCTATTTATTACCAAGGAATAATGGCTGAATGTAAATCTGCACTGCAGAGGTGGATCTTTTTCCAGTACAGTACTCTGTACGTTAAGTAATACAGCGAGTGCTTTTTAATAATAAGCTTTGACGACCTACAACGAACGAGTTTGCTATCTAGGATATCTCGCTCCAGAAACAAAAGGGCGAGAGCAATGTAGAGTTTTCTTCCGCAATGATGATGACATTAGATGAGTGGCAGTAGACGGAACGAAGGTAATTCGCACTTTGTCCCTCTACGAATTATTGCCACTAATTCAAAGTGATTTAGACATTTGAGGAAGAAAAGAAAAAGGCAAGAAAAAATCAGTTAAGTGTTGGTCGTGCAAGTATGATAAATTGCTACTGATCCGCGCCGGCTCTGAGACGTTAAATTAGTGAGGGCATGACATATAATTATATTTATATATATATATATATATCATGGATTACGGTGATGTCTGAAGATCTGGCCGTTACGAGTTGGTGAGTCGTGGAGGAGGAGTTCATTGCTATAGAGGGTGTTGCTCCCGCTGTTTGTCAAGACAAGTTTCATTGACTGTCTCTGCATCAACAACAGTCTGTGCCAAATGTTCACAATAAAACACTTCGAAAAACTGTTGGCCTAGCTTAGTTTTCGATTTTTATGTTTGAATTCTTGGCCGTTATTTCGGAGGCGGTCATCAACGCGTCTGTCATAGTGTCCCTTTGCATAGGCACGTCGTTGAAGCCATTCCGATACTTGAATGTTTCTATTAGCAGCCCTCTTAGTCGTCTTTGCTCGAGAGAGATGAGTCCCACTTCCTATAGGTGACCCTCGCACGGCTTGTTTCGCAGCTGAGGTACCAATTGTGTTGCTCTGATTTGGATTCTTTCCTTTTTATCGATATCGTTGCATTTATGTGGCCTCCAGAAATGAACAGCAAATTCTAAATGCGGGCGCTCTAGTGCTTTGTAAGTTACAAAGGAATGATCACGTTTTTTGATTTGCACTCAAAATTCCTGGTAATGAATCCTAGGACTCTGTATGCCATTTTGTTATTCATGTTATCTTGCGGACTTTGTTGTAGTTTGTTTGTGACAGTTATTCCCAGCTCACGTTGTTGAGTGACAGCTGTTATTTCTGTCCCGTTCATTTCCAATCGAGCTCAGGGATTCCCCGTCTTTACGTGATGAGTTGCAATCGATTGTTCTATACGAAATACGTTTAGGATGGTTTCATGTGGCTTATTATAGCTCCTGAAATGAGATCAAGTGTTCACGACTCCTGCAACATGTGCATTATGGGAAAATTTAAAAGTACACTGACGGTACAAAGTATTATAAAGATTTTCTAACAATTCAACCAATTCTACATCATAAGAAATTGAAGTAATTATGAGAGGACATTCCGGTTCCCAAGTCCAATGAGATACGCCTGGTCCCGGGAAAAGTTTCCCAGCACTAACGAACTGTTATTATAATAGGTATCGAAATAACAGAAACACCGTTTTAACCAAACAGGACCGTGTATGAATTATTAATATGTGCAATAGCTAAAATAGGTAAAATGTTTTAATTATCACTTATTCATTCACTTCTTCATTCCATCTTCATCCTCTGTAATAAATTATCGTTATTGATTATACGCATTCCTCTTGTCACGTTTTACTTCAGTCATGGTCCTTTTTTCATTGTTGGTTTCATTATTTTGTTGCTTCTCTCAGGAATGGTAAGAGCAATGAAAGAAACTAATAATGATTTGAGATACGAATGACATCAATAGATAATTACGACAGTGGTTGAAATTGAAATATTTTATTCTTTACTTTTACTTTGGTTACTTTCATTCCTCTTCCTAACTAATGTAGCTTTCGTTCATTGTTCTTGCTATTGCTGAATTCGCTCTTTCCTCCTATTGTTATTGACTGCAGTTATTGCTTTTTTCGTAGTTAATTTCAGAAGCTTTCTTGCCGTTTTTATCATTTTATTTACTGAGAAAACTTGTTTTTTATATTGCTATTGCTACCAAACCCTCCCCGTGTTTTACCCGCCGCTGCAAACAATATTTACTGTTATATTCCCTTCACAAATATGCTCCATTAACTTGGTGAGGAAGACGAACCCTTCTCTTGCTTGTTCCAGCGATCCGGAGCTGCTGCGATCGGGCATCAGGGAGCTGTTATAGAGGCTCAGATTTTAATGGAAGACCGAAGTACCTCGCAGAAATTCTAGCTCTCGGCATCCTCTACATTTCTCTAACATTTAAAAATAAAGGTCGGAGAGTTTCTCTGCAAATCGACAGTCTCTTTCCTCTATTAATTGTGCTACAGAAAGCTCTGCAACACCATTAAAGAAGTCGAGCAAGCGAAAGACAAGGGAGCTACACGCTCTTCTCTTTGTCTGCAGCCGAGCCGGAGAAGTTCTGTGTCTTACGTTCGTCCAAAAGCATTCTCTTGCCTGAAAAGCATCCCTCTCTCTCTCACAAAAAGACCATTTGTTCCCTCTTTCAAAAGTTCTTTATTGCATTCTCAATTTAAGGTAAAGAAATTGAATCAATCCCGGTGGACCATTGGTGGAACGAATTCCTTTTCTACCGGCTCGACCTTTTTGCCTCTCCATTCAAATCAAACCAAGGGACACCGCCACGCTTTTTTTGATGTGCAGCTACACAAAGAAGAGAAGGTCGACCGGTCCCCAAATTTGCGATGTTGCTCGCCTAACTAAGTTAGAGAGCATCAATTAGGGAGCGTGACGACGGGAGCACGCTTCTGCACAGACTTACTGCGGCAGTTAAACGCGCGCCCCCCTCCCCCTCTGCTGCACCTGAGACTGCAGGGGGCAGTACCTGCTGAAACTTTTACGAGGGGAGCCTGCACACGCCAGATTAAAAAAAACCTAAAGAAAAAAGCTTGGCTAGTTTTTGGGAACTGTAATGCTGGTGAAACATGTATACCTGGTGAGTTAATTGAGTACAAGAGGGTACTGCGATGTTCATGAGAGGCTATGTGTGCTACTTTACTGGAGATCTTAGGCATTTGCTGTACACAAGATGCACTAGGAAATTAGTGTCTGAGAGTTGGTAACTTCTGTTACTCTTACAGGAGAGGCTCGGTGCCTCCTTAGCATCAGATGCACACGTAGGTTCAAGTCAGCTTGCGAATTATTAATAGACTTAGAGGAGTGATACGAGAGGTTACTTAGAAGCTCTAGACCAAGTGTATCGTGGGAGAGTAGATCTATCACTAGTTCCGGAGAGTTGTTAAGCCATTTAACTACAAATTTGCAAAAAATGCTCCTTTTCTAACTGTGATTTTTTATTAGTTGCGCATTTTTTGTGGACCACATGGATAACTCCAACCGAGGTAAAGTTGCTTCAGACGCACATTTCAAGAAGGAAACCGACGTGCAGTGTTCGTTCTACAAACAAATGCCCATTAGGGCTCAGAGGAATGTACGGCCGCAGTCGATCGAAGGTTATCTGAGGTGTGGGGTCATATACATAGAAGGAAGGCTCTATCGACAGCTGTGCCCTCCCCCCTTCGACCCAAAGAGCAGCACTCCCAGTGACTACGTGTGACAGAAATACTGACACTACATTCCTAACGTCAAAACTTCTCCGTCCTGGCTTGAGATTGAACGCTTGACCTCCAGATAATGAGAGTCTGCAATCTTAACGACTCAGCCCCTGGCTCCTTTAAGTTAATGCCAGTTTTGTCGAATGTGATTAAAAAAATTGGTGGCTTGCATGTTGGGTCCCTTCGTTGAGATTGCAGGACTGCTGCTTACTGGTTAGTTTACGTACAGAAAAGGCTTTGGATGTTGTGACGCTTTGTTGTCTGTGTCACTCCATGTACAGTCGGCCCTGGACCTTCGTTGTGAAGCACGCCTTGTTGTGTTTGATTTTATTGGAACGTTCAATAGGCTCAATCGCACGGTTCTGTTGCACAAGGTGGAATCGCTTTGTGAAGGGGCTAGGGTTCTGTCAGTCATTTGTGATTTTGTTTCTGAACGAATTCGAAGTGTGTCCGTAGATGGTTGAGTGCTTCGGTCGCGGTGGTTTCGGACGTTCCTCAAAGTAGCATGCTTAGCCCGTAGCTCATTGTACATGACATGGCATGTTTTCTTCGTTGGAGAA
The DNA here is from genome assembly GCA_001587735.2 of Parhyale hawaiensis. Taxonomy (NCBI): domain Eukaryota; kingdom Metazoa; phylum Arthropoda; class Malacostraca; order Amphipoda; family Hyalidae; genus Parhyale; species Parhyale hawaiensis. The sequence goes on along the minus strand of LQNS02000137.1, from coordinate 14,463,578 downwards.
CACGATGATCAACTATACTGACGATTCCACTTTGATAGCAGTAATGCCAATCGTTAGCATGCGTAATAATGTGGCTCCGTCTCTAAAGTCAGATTTGTCATGAAATTCCATATTTCTTGGTGTTCTGCCTGGGATAGGAAGCAGAATGCTGGCAAGACCAAGGCTATGATTGTCATTCGGTATCGGACACTTTTGCGTTAGCATCCACCTCTGAAAATATACTAGACACTGTGCTTCAAGTTCTAGTTCTCTGGAGAATCTCGCAGTCCTCATTGATGAGAAGCTAATGCTTGAAGCGCATATTAGTACTGTGCTTGGTGACAGATAGGGACGACCTTTAGTTGCTTCTATGCATTCCTGGTGCCTTTGTTGGAGTATTGCTCACCTATCTAGGTTTCGTCTGCAGCTAGTGCCAGGCGTCTGCTGGACCGACTTGTCAGCTCAGCCAGTAGGCTGTGTGCTGGGAATGATATGACGAATCTGTCCCTTAGGCGGGTGGCCCTTACAGGGCCTTACTTTGTATGTTTTATAAGGTGTGCCACAGCTATAGATTGGTTGTATTCTACTGCATTCTTCTGTCCCTGTGCTCAAGATCTTAGGAAGAAACACACGAGCTGCATCTTACGCCCACCTCTTTACAGTGGAGACTACTGGGTGACGAACTGACCAGTTCAGTCGATGTTTTCTACCCTCCTCTGTGTTGACCTGGAATTTGTTGACGGGAGTCGTGCTCGGCTGTGTGGATCTGCAGGTGTCTACGTCAGCTGTTAACGGTTATTCGATGAATTTTTTTCTGCAGCATCTTGGGCTTCCTGGTGTTGCACGAAGTTTCATTTTAGTTGCATTACCTGCCTGTGAAGGCCCGGGCCTGTACTTTGAATAATAATAACAATAATAATAATTACGTGGTTTGTCGACCGTTGGGGTAACGCTATTGAATTACCACCGTACATATTACCGTAATGGGTCTACAGATATGCTTCTTGTTACATATTGTGCAAAGTTCAGGTGCAGACAGAGTAGCTCTGTGGATGAGTCAGAATACTCCACCAAACTTGTCCTTGCAAAGCGGTCGTCTTCTCGTTGTTGCCATCAAAGGAGTCCCTTCAAAAAAGGAAGAAAGTCCAGTGAAAGTCTGCTAAAATCCCCCACTGCGTTGGTGTTTTTACCTCCGGATAATTGCTCTCTTCGCTTACGGGATAAAATTTCGATAACAGTCTTGTTTCTGATGATGCAGCGATGCTCCAGGCACAGCTTGCAACATTCACGTAGCTATGTGGTTTGAGCTATTTTTGTTTTCTTTCTGATGATGTAGCTGCTGGAGACGCAGTTTGGAAAGTCATGTAGTTTGTGTTCGGAGTTAGTTTCTACTTTCTGCTTTTCTTTATATTGACGTGAGCGTTAATCATTACCTCGGGCCCTTTGTGCACTTCTTTGGGTTAGGTCCAAGTGGGGCTATGCGCATTATGAGTGGAGGTTTCGTTGCTGCACTTTTCTGAAGAAGAAGATGAAACGCATTTATTCAAGTTGAACCAGTATGCGGGCGGTGTCATCATTAGAGTGTACCACTGTGAGGTGTTACTCAGCATTAGGTGTTAGTAGAGGCAAGGAGTTGCTAGACAGACAAATAGGCTTTAGAGCAGTAGTTCCCATAAACCATCGCATGGATCTGTAACTAGTTCTCAACATTTGACACTTCTATATATATGATTATATTTTTTCAGTTTTACCGTTTCGGTAAAAGAAAATATAACTTACTTAAGGCTACAGGAGGGGAAATATAAGTTTTATGGGTTTTTTACCTCAATTTTTATGATTGAAAATATAATAGTAAAGTTGCCCCTAATGTCTCTTTTGTTTAACTTAGAAAACGTCACATTGTTTAGTACTGATGGCTATTAAATAAAAATTATGTAAACCAACAATCATATTCATATTTAATTATTCCGTTTCTTTTCAGGAACGGTGAGTGATGAGTTGAGTGGCGTGAAATTCTGCTGCATCATTTTTCATTTTCCTGTAAGTAAAATATTATATTTTTCTTGTTCTGCTGCCATTACTGGTATTAGGTTATGTAAAAGTAAGGTGATTTTTTTTTGAATGGGCTCCGTAATAATAAGCCTACTGGTGCACCAGACTGTCAAACATATTAATGTTCATGAGTATTAGGGTGTATAAAAATTTTTTTATATATTTTGGTAACACCCGGGAAAACTTGCTAAGCGGTGAGAAAATACATGTGGGAAAATTTGAAAGCTCGAAATTTAATGGGAATTAATGTTATGCGCATTTATGTCAAAAATTGGAAAAATCAAGAAAAACACATATTTTTGAAAGTTTGCTATAAAACTTATTATTTAGTTTTATACATTGCAACATCTGGCAAAATACAATATTTAGTACTTTTATATCAGCAAAACAAATCTGTGAAATCAGACAAGTGCAATGCTTTGCGCATTCCACATTTAAAATGGGCATATTCTTAAAAATATTCTCAATATGAGCTTCAACCTATTATAAATTAAGCTCTCAAAACGAAATATTTTTTCAGGGTTAGTATACGACAGTCGATAGTACATTTAGTGTGTGTGCAGTACGTTTTTACTATAATTAGGTATTTTTGATGTGTAGCGAGTCCTAGGGTGCTTTACTGCAATAAATGTCAAATATTGAAGCAGTAAAGCATGCAGAAAGCCAGTTCTCATCATTTGTTGAAATATATATCACCGTCAAAAACATTTCGCATGAAAAGCTAATGAAATTGACCTTTCTGAAAAATGGCAAAATCACTCATTTTCTGGGTAAATTAAATGCCTATTTTTGGCATGGAATGTGTGTGCAAAGCATTGCTCTTGTCTGATTTCACTGAAATTTTTTTGCTGAAATAAAAGTACTAAATACTGTATTTTACCAGGTGTTGCAAAGTATAAAACTAAATATTAAGTTTTGTATCAAATTTTCAAAAATATGTGTTTTTTTATTAACATTTGACCTCAATGCGCAAAGCATTCCCATTAATTAATAGCTTTCAAATTTTCACACATGTATTTTCTCACCATTTAGCAAGTTTTCCCGGGTGTTGAAAAAAAAAATTATACACCCAAATGAGTATGCACCACTAGCCCCTCATAGTTTGGTTAAGACTAGACACAAGTTTGCAGAAGCCGTACAGAGGAACTTGGACCATTAAATACTTTTGTGTCTTTAGCCAAGATACGCTACACTTTACAAGTACAACCCCGGTAAACGAAGTTTCCACATTTCGGCTTCGAAATGTCGCATTCAAAAGTTGAGATCTCGGAAGGTCAGTGTGAAGAAGATTAACATAGATTTCAAGTAATATATTTTTGCTAACGCGAGACGTTAAACTTAAACTCTGAGGGCGTCTGAAGTATTGCTAAGCGATAGCATTTACACTAGTTTTTATTGCCTTAATACTGAAATTAAACAGACTATCAGCGAAGAACAAGGGAAAGGATTTCCTTGAGAACAGACTAACAAAGAGCGGATGAAATGGGAGGTCGCTGAACTAATAATTTCTGCCGACATTTATTGACGCCGCTGGTTACTATTATACTGTAGAGTATATAAATAGACACACGCCGGTCTTCGCTGAAGTGTTTGGTTCAGCTTGTCTGTAGTCGGTTCGTTTGCAAATTTCACGCTCAGCATTTCTCTACACTAGAAGAGAATGCATATTGGTGAAGAAAAGGACTTTGTACCCACGGAGTAGGGGACCTTGCGCTCTGCATAGTTGTGCTGAGGGTCCCAGTAACGATCGTCAGGCCAGGTCTTGGTGCTCGGCGCGCTGAATCAGCGAAACCTTCTTGACGTGCATAGCTATTATGGTAGTACTGACCTTTGTGTACGGGGGTGGTAGGTCGTTGAACCTTTCGCTAAATGCGCCATAATTCTTAGCGATCTGTCGTGGGCTGCACTGTACTTACTTCTTTGAGGCCAGTTGTCCTATAGCTGCCGCACGAACCAGTGAGTGTGGCTTTCCCAGTGAAGAGTGCAGTCAAAGTGGATTTTACCTTTACCTATATTCTTGCCAAGAATTGTTCATAGCCATTTATCCTATGGCCATAGGGTCGGCATCAGATATAAGTTTAATGTATACAACCAATAGTACTCTATAATTTAACGATTGTGCTACAGTAGGGATGAAAAAATCGCTATCCTTTAAAATGAACTGGAATTTCATATACCATATATCTAGTATACGTAATACGTAATCGTGAATATATCTATTGAATTTTCACATGTACTGCTTGCTAGTCAATATGAAGCAGGAATGACATCATATTCATTTTGCCAATCTATATTTTAATTCCGCTTGTCCCCCCGTAGTTAGTTACTTCGTACCTTATTGGCTTGTTTAATACAAACCGTGACGCTTTGATCAGTAATAGATAGAGTAATTTAGGGTATCATTGAGCTATCCTTGATACGACCTGGAGAGAGGCCAATAGCAGAAGGAGTTTAGTTCGAATTTAAGCTACTGCTGCGTGCAGGTCTTCGGTAGAAGATTCACTCTATGACTTGGAACATTTTCACCCTCCCCATGTATGATACGGGTCCGAGGGAATCATAATTGTTGAATAATGCTTTTATTCTGTAGAATTTCGGCAAGTTCCTTCAGTAATAGATAAGGAAAAGTTTGGACGATTCGGGTCTGCGATATAACTGAAGAACGTTGCTTTTGTTCTGGGGAATGTCCACAGGTTCTAGTTAGTAATACTAAGAACTGGAGTGCACGCCTCCACCAAGCAAGGCACGTTAACGAAAACTTCAAATTGGTTCTGACAATTTGATTTATTTTTGTCAGTACCAAAATTTGGTCAGTTGTCCCTTTTGGTAGCAATAATAGCTTTTGTAATTTTATTGAAGATCCATTTGTAACTTTTGAGTTACAGCATGTTGCTGGCAAACATTAGTCAAACATACAAACAGATCAACCGATCATCACCAAAATTTGATCATTCATGTTTTTTAACACTTCTAAGTTGTAACCATTTCTGTGAATTTCATAAAGATCCGTTCATAACTTCTTGAGCCTTTTGCTGATAAACAGTAACTCAAAAACAGAGACAAACAAACGAATCAACAGATCACCACAAAACGAGAGGGATTTACTCTTCGTAATACACCAAACAACTCACGTAAATTTCATAAAAATCCGTCCACAACTTTTCGAGTTATGGTACTAAGAATAAAGAGGCAGACAAATAAAGTATTCTATGGATCTTCACTAAAAGGCAATCAACTGTTGCTTTTAACACACCTAACAATCCCTGTAATTATCGTAAAGATCCGTTGGTAAATTTTGTAGTTTCCTTGGTGACAAGCGGTAAGACAGACTACCTCGACGGAAGCAATACCTCCTTGATGGAGGCAATAACAGAAGGATAGGAAGCATTCATGGACTAATTAAATAAATCCCAAATGTATATACTTTGACAGCCAAAGTGGGCTACATACTGATTTGACATTGCTGGCACCTCACCAGAAGGTACAGTAGGAGACGTACTGGGCTACTCCAATAAAGAACCGAAACTCTAATTGAAAGCTGTGGTGTTTAGTCCCCAAAGTACTTGAGATATTGAAAATCCCCAATAGTCTACTAAGTATTTCTGCTTTTCAATTATTATAAGACTTTGCACTTGGTATAAGTAGACATAGTTCAATTTAAATAATAATAAAGAAGTCATAATAAATGAAAATAACCCAAACAAAAGTCTGCCCGATCCAGAAGCTGCATGACAGATTTTTGGTTCTGGAGAGGCCCAGAAAACTGTCTGGGAAGAGATTACGAGTGTCCACATAACTGATGTAGTACACTCAAAATATCATCTATATAACGCCAAGCAATAAGCATTTTCCGGATGAAATCTGCATCTTCATAAGTTCTTCTTAGTATGATTCTAAATCTAAAATGCGTTTTAGACTATTACGTTCCAGTTTCAAGTAAAATCAACAGCTGTTTCTTCCATTTAATTGGTGCTAGTCCTACAGAACGACAACAAGGATCATTTGTAGACGTTCCATACGAGTTTGATGTTATTCGTACCGGAATATAAAGAACGAATTCCTTATTAATAACCTGACATGCTAGGCAGGTTTCAGTTAAGGTCTTTTTAATATCAGCGTCTAATGGTTAATTAGCAGCAATTTTCATGTCTTCAGCCGCAGAAAAAGTGATTATTTATATTTTTTTGACCGGTTTAATTATAACTTCTGCAACAGCAAAACACGGTGTTAACAAATCCCGATCTCACTTGTGTCACGAGTTTAGGTTACATTGGCGACCGATTTAGCCCAACACAAATTGTCCACCCACTCATTAACGTAGCAGGCCAGGCTCGCGAAATGTCTCCAGGTTACTCACAAAAATTATCGTATTTCACTGTCTTCGCTCAGTATTTCCATGCCTCAGCACCCGTGACCGAGAACTCCTGTCTCTTCCTAAGTTCCGGAACTTGCCTGCAGAGACGCAGGCAGACGCAGAGCAAAAAGCCGTTTAATACCAAAGTTTGAATCAGAATTTTCCTGCCAAGTTTCATTTTCATTTGACTCCCTCGACGCTCTCTTTTGCCGGATTGTACATAGTTCTGATGCCGGCTGCATGGAGCTGGGCGGAAGGGGGCGTCGAACAGCATGAGTATTTCGAATGCCAAGGATCGTTAAGTTGGTACGGTGGTTAAACTAAAACTGTAACAATAACGGCAGGGTTTCATTCTAGAATTGCGCACTCAATATGTTAGCGGGCATTGTGTATTTCGAATGCCAGGGATCGTTGAGTTAATTCATACGGTGGTTAAACTAAAACTGTAATAATAATGGCAGGGTTTCATTCTAGAATTGCGCACTCAATATGTTAGCGGACATTCAGCTCACATGCCGCTTGGAATACACAGCGAATGTCGGTAGCCAGGATTCCCAGCAAAGTACTTCAGTTGCATGACGAATGAGCGTGCTATACATTCCGTTAAAAGTTGAGCTTGCGATTGTATTGAATTGCCTCGGCGTTAAGCAATTCAAATCAGCACTCAATTCACCTCACATTTTGCTATTTTATAACGAATAGCTAAAAGCAAGCTGCTTATTACTGTTTGTAGCTCGACGCTGGCGAATATCAAACGAAACACTTGCCCTTCCCAATAATTTTCTCACTGATGCTCACTTACAAACGCATAAGACGATGCTCAAGCACAACTTGCCTGTTCTTTCCCCAATGTTGTTTGCATGATCCGGGACATTTTGCCCTAAACGATACAAGTTTTTACGAGTTACCCCATAGCCGCTAATCTGCCATCGTTCACCGGGATCGGCCACATTAACAACAAACTTTTGGATGCGATCTTCATCTTGTCAGACGCCAGTCTCACAACTCCCAACTAAAAGGCTTTCTTGTCACTCGTCTTTTTGTCTTTTCGCTCTGTCTTGTTCCCGGAAGCCTTGTTTTTAGACGCAA
>LQNS02000137.1:14426970-14449387 GCA_001587735.2 Parhyale hawaiensis | reverse complement strand
GATTAGATAGGCGGCAGTAGACGAACCAAGAGGCCCATTCCCAAAGAGACACCGGGACTAACACCCCGGCCTCTTTGAGCTATTGCCATTATGTTAGTAGGATATAGAGGATTGGGGGAAACGAGAGGAGAAAAAACGGAAGACGAAAGAGAAAAAAGAGAAAGAGAAAATAAAAAATAAAAACAGAGGGGGAGAAGAATCTCCGCCATGAATGCTCCCAAGCATGATCGATTGCCGCTGATATACGGAGCTTAAATATAGAGATGGAGTGGAAGTGAGTAGAAGTCAGCACAAAATGGCCTGGGAAGCTTTGGTCGTTAGTGCTTGCGACTCGTGGAGGAGGAGTTCTTGGCTGAGGAAGATATCTCTCCCAGTGAATGTCAAGACGATTTTTAAACGAGTTGACCGACTCCGCAGAAACAACATCGGAACGTAGTCTATTCGAAATGCTAACAATGAAATAGATTGTTGTTGTTGGTTCAAGTGTTTGTTAGAGCATAGCTCAAAAAGTTACCAATAGCTCTTCAACAATCTTCCAAGAACTGAAGAACTGTTATTAATACCAAGAGACACAAGCGATCAAAGTTTGGTGTTGATAAAATAGAAATCCTGCTTTCAGAACCAGTTTGAAGTTTTCGTTAACTGCTACGCAGAAATTTTATAAGTACCCTAAGTGCTGATCAGCGGTGTTAGACAAGAATTCCATTCATTTACACCCTGCTGTGGCAAAGCGAAAGCGAGCATGTCTCGGCGACACACCGCTGTTTACCAGTGTGTCCGCACGATACCAGGGTAGCCTTGGCCCGCCCCAAACGGTTAATATTTTTTTGTTCTCAGTGCCCGTATCACCGTTGCTGCACGAGGTTGTGCTATGTTGCGAGTACTGCGTTTCCGCTAGGACTCTAGTTTATTATCAAAACAGAATAGGAGGTAGCGCATACGGGTACAGTTGATTTTAATAGCTGAAAATTTCGACCATCAAAGCATCGTGCGTAATCCAAATAGGCTGATAATTTTCTGAATGATTACAAGTTTATTATTAGGATCTTGAGAAAGTTCTTGTAGATTTTTACTGAAAATAAATGTTCTATTTACAAATATTACCAATAAACAGGTCCCTGAAAGTATTGTACAGTGCTAGCCACTACTCATTCTCCTCTATCTGGTAGCATTTGAATTACACTTCGTAAACATGGCACGTCTTTTGAGGCCATCCTCGAGTTAACCCAATTTTTGATATCGTTATAGCATGAAAGTGTAGATCAGCCATGCCGTGTGACATATATAGATCGAAACAAGTGATAATCGGATGGGGTAATTTCTGGTAAACACGGCGCGTGTTGTAGAATTTCTCATTTAAGTATCTCCAAGTAGATTTTTACTGGATTTGCAGTGTGTGGTTTTGCGCTGTCATGTTGCAAAATCCGTTTCCTGTGTCTCTGCCAATCGAGTGGCAGTTTTCCTTCGATGCTCTAGCCAACAACGATCACCCGCGATTGTTCGATCAGTTTGATCAGCTCATAGTAAGCTACACCCAGTTGATATTATCAAATACTAAACAGAAGATCGGGTGCGCCAGAGCGTTCATCTTCAGTATCGAAATCATTACTATTGACGCGTCTAGATGCATCTTGGCATGTACTTCCCGACAGAGTATCATGATCGCCGTAAGTCTCTTCAAGAATTGTATTTACTTCAGCTACAGATTTCATCTAAATAAAGTAGTTCACCAATATTTGTAATAAATGCTCTACCGTCCACACGAAATACGACATATGTAACACTTGATAAGTACATTTTTTTACACTTTGCTGACATGACGTACACTGAAATTCAAACTTGCTTTTAGTACTGCGTTATACTCAGCTGCGGAACCGTATGAATCCACACGCGTGCGTTCCTGGAATCGCCAGCTGCTGGAAGCAGCGACAACTTATTCAAGGTCCTGATATTATCCGTGTGAGCAGAGCTTAATTGACCACTACGACACGGATCATTTAATTAATTGGCCCTACAGTTAACCACTACAACACGGATCATCTAATTAATTGGCACTACAGTTGGGAATTAGAGGTTAGTATCCAGCTGACAATAGGAATGTCAGTTCTTTGTATATGATAATTAGAAATCCTTTAAAATAAGCTTGTACGAGTAATAAGTTTCAGTAAAAAGAAGTAAAAGAGGTCAAAGTTTTCCAGGTAGAAACGCTTATTGAAATATTTGTGCAGTTGTTCAGTTTTATTTTTTGCTTCCAAATCAGGAAAAAATGGAATCTATCTTAAAAGTAGTGAATCCAGTCTAAAAGTACTGAAGCCTAATATAAAAGCTGAATTAAGAATTTTGAAGTAAAGATGAAAGTTAAAATCCAAATCATATAACAGAAAATGGTTCGGAAGCCTCCGGTTAGTTGATTTCGATCGTAGCTTTCGTTTTTGAGGTTAAATTTAAATAAATTCTCGACTTAAGCAACAAAATGTCTCTAATAAAAAACTGCAGTTATTTCGCATGTTTACTTCTGGTGTTTAAATATTTAATACCATCTGCTGCTAATAACTCAATATTACTTACGTGCATTTCCACTACTACGAAATTAAATTTAAGCTGTTTTTCATTGTGAAGCTAATGCCTACATCGGCCATGCGCCGCATCTTTAAGAAGTAAGTGAGTTTTTCAATAACGTTCAGTAACAGTAACGTGTAAGAGATGAAAAAGTACACTGTACTTCTATGCACGTGTAGAAACATCTACGTTTTTTCCCAAGCCTCCTGTTTCTCTATGCACGTGCCAAGTTCATATTGCTCTAATTTATAGCGAATTGGCTTACAGAATTTTCAATAACCAAAGTCAAAGCAACATTGGACTGTTGTCTCTTTGTTTAGTCGTTCATTGTTTCCGTTTGAAGCGAAATGACGCAGTACCATTTAGTTCATTCTAATTCCCCGGTGTTCATGATTTCTAATTCATAAACAGCAATACATAATTGCATGTTGTTCTCATATTGGGAGGGAGCGACTTGACTAGATGTTTGTGTGCAGTTGACTTCACTAGTGTTAATGAATTTCAAGTTACGAATAACAGTGCAAAACTTACAGCTTTTTCTATCTATTCAACCATGCATTGTTCACTTATAGAGTAATTTCTTTCAGTATTTCATAATTCGTCATTACTTTAATTGTTTACTCTAGTTTTTCAGTCACAGAAGGGTCACATCATATCTCTATTTCGTCACTCGTTATTTCTATCGAAAGTAACTTCACCTGGTATCTCCTAATTCACTTTAATTTCACAGGTTCACGTGTTATCCAAATCACTAAAGGCAACTCAGACTCGGCTGTTGTCTCTCCATTGAAACGCACGTTGTTGCCATAGGGAGGGAATTGACCCGGTATCCGCGATGCAATTCATTTTACAGGTGTATGTGTTTTAATGGCAGGGGGATATGGAAAGCTGGACTATTAAGAGGGAATTGGGCCATTATCACTCTGTTCAATTGGGCCATCAGCGGGGCCAGTCATTCGGTGCGATTACTTTCAAGCGCGAGGTGATTTTAGAGGCCTGAGAATGCCTTTTAATTTGCAATAAGTTTGCGTTAACGCCCGTAACCGCTCCGTCTGGCNTTATCACTCTGTTCAATTGGGCCATCAGCGGGGCCAGTCATTCGGTGCGATTACTTTCAAGCGCGAGGTGATTTTAGAGGCCTGAGAATGCCTTTTAATTTGCAATAAGTTTGCGTTAACGCCCGTAACCGCTCCGTCTGGCGTACCTTGTGCATTGCCCCAACAATGCATATCGTCGCCCGATGATGACATTGGAACCCCATTGCTTTGCCGCCCGTATGACCTGACAGTTGCCTTTGTTAAGGCGGGTACATACGCTAGTCTTTTGTCTTACGTTTATGTTTCAGAGCGTTCAAATGAGTTTCTATGTTTGTTTAAATATCGGAAACAGGCGCAGTTTTTAGAGTTCTGATTCGCTCTGAATTTAAGATAAGGTCCAAAACTTTACTAGTAATACTTGCTTACTGTTTATATTTTAGCATTTTTTAGTGTACTTACGGTTGTGAATGAAGAGCAAAAGCCTTTGTAAAGAAGGCAGGCCCTAACTTGGCTTATAATGGGCTAAAGGTCATAGTGTCATAGGGTTAGGTTTGCACATCCAGCGTCTCTCGAATTGGTCACCCATTGAAACCTAATTGATGACCGTTAGGCCTTCGAAACGTATTAAGCTTTGTGCCCATAGTGCCCCTTTCGATCACTGCATGCATCTAGATGGTCTTATTTTGATACTTTTCGTCTTCTTTCTTTGATTGCTTTAGCCGTTCTTGGGTTCCTTGATATCACTGGTATAGTGCATTTTTTATTTTTAATTTCTGTGGTTCACAGCATCAGCTGTTGTAGGAATGCTTAAGCTAGGAATGCGATAATAATATTATAAAAGGCAGAGGGAGCGAAGAACCTTCCCCGCTGAGGATGTACAAGCATCGTTTTACCTCCATCAATGCCGTAACCGTTACCTCTATTATATGGGCCCATACTCCATAGTCATCTCAATATAGGTATTAACTATGAAGGCTGGTTGTCCGGTTTCGTATATTTAGCATAACTAAAAAAATTTATGATGTTAGTAGTGCATAGTGTAGTGAAATACCACTTTTTGAGGGTAACCTACTCTCGCGGCTCCCCTCGCGCGTGAGCTTCCGGTTTATAACGGCCAATGCACTACCGGTTTAGCGGGGGTCAGGGGGGGGGGGAGCGCAAACCGGAAGTGGGCGGGGTCTGGGAAACCGGAAGGGGCGGCGCGATGGCCCGTCAGCGCGAGGGGATCCAACCCTCAAAAAGTGGTATTTCGCTACACTATACACTACTACTGTTTCCTCTGGCTTGAGCCCATGTGATGTTATCGTGAGTGACGCCAGAATTGAGGACCATTCCTTTGGGCTCGTTGACTTTCTCTAAACTTCGGGTTTTCGCACCATCCTATAAATGGGTTCCACGTTGCTGTAGACATCCTATGCGTCCCTTTCGTTACTCTCTTGAAACACCCTAGTTGTCTGAAGAACCTTGAACCATTTGCATTAAATTTGATATTTCTCTGAATAAGTCATTTTAAAATGCGAACTTTAAGTAGCATTTTAGGACTTAGATCTTTCGTTAAGCGTCTCCATTCTCCAGTAGATGGTTACCTTACGGTGCTAATGACTTCACATTTTTCAACAACGCAGGTTTTCTTACTTTAATGTTGGGAGAAGATTGTGCCGTTATATGGATGGGGCGCCGTCAGGATTTTGTATTGTACAGCATGGGGTAAGTGAATACAATTCTTGTAGCGAGCCATTATTTGGCTATTTGCAATTCATCTATGGTGCTGGGCTAAGTAAATATGTACGTGCTCCGTTACTTGAACATTTATGGTAAAGTTCGCCTTCTTAGACTACGTCGCTTTTTTATTCTCACGCTTCTGTTACTGATAGACTTTGTTCTGCCTAAACACTTCTTTTTAGTCTTTTCCTTTGATCTTTCTTGTAGAATTTCCCATATCTCATATGCAGAGGCATGGTATTTGTTCTCCTTTCTTTACCAAGGGTCATAGCCTAAGCTTAGCTATGTTCTTCAATGCAGTACTGAGAAGCGGTGGCACCCTGCGAGCCCTTACGCGTTGCCTTTGGGGCTGCTTCCGGGTCCCCTTTTCCTTCATACGGTAGGACATGTCCTCTGTCATGCCCTTATTTTCCTTTTCTGGTTCCTGCGATTTATGGTTCTGTTCTATTTTTCATTCATTTCCTTCGAACTTTCTCAATACTTCGGCAAAGGCGGGGGCTGCCTTGTTGATTTATGATTGGGCTAATACTTAAGAACTTCTCGAAATTATTGGGTGTTTGCAAGAGTTTTATCACTTGTGTATAAACAAGGTTAATTCACCCTTTTTCGCTCTTCCACAGCTGGGAGGGGGCTCGTCCAGCGGGAGTCTGATGCATACACGCTGTAGTTGCATTTATGCATAGATGGCGATACTGTTGCATATAACTGGATAGGAGCTATGTTGTCCTCCAAACTGAGGTAACAGTGGGTTAAGTGGGTAATTTGTGAAGAATGTTGGGGCCTGTGTGAGGTTATTTAGAACTGTTAGGGTGACCGTGGAAATACAAGTTTACTATAGATTCTCTTGTGTAACCGGAGTTTAACCTTTAAAACCACGATTTAATTCTCATGGTTGTTGCGATTGCTAAGGTTTCCATGAAATAATTGAGCGTTGAATTAAGTCATGAATGTTTACCTATCATGGTCTTGGAGTTGCCAGCGCAAAACTTGTCTTTTTTGAAATCGGGTAATGGTGGTAATTTCTCCCAGTGTAACTTACCTAAGTGTTGGTGTAGTAAAGATTTTACTGGTGATACTCACTGCCTGTTACTGGGTAACGTGTATGAGCATTTAAGTTATTAATTGCTGTCGTCTTGACATTGTGCCTCGCATGGCTTGTTTTTCGAATGTCTCTGAACGACAACATTATCTTGCCGTATTGCTTGTAGGGTAGCTGAAATCGTCCTTTTCTGTGTAAAACCAAACGAAGAAATAAGATTTCTCGAGTTTTCCCTAACCGTCTCCATTCGCAAGTCTACCAAACTTCGAGAGGCCCGGGGGTGATGAAAAAAGTAGAGCTAACTAGGTAGATTGTAGCGATGCTTTCCCGTTACAACGAGATAAGGAAATAACCTATGCACATAATTTCAGCACGTTGCCGTTCAAATCTTACTCAGTTTTTGCATTAATAAATAAATCAATATATGGTATTACTCAGCGAAAATTCCATTTACTCCATCGTTTACAACACACAAGAAGTGTAGATGCATAAAAAGCGGGATAAATATCCACAGAAAATGATTCCATCACGCTATATATCGTTCTCGTCCCATTCATTTTGAGCATTAGTTAAGGATTCAACATTAAAAAACTCCCTGAAAAACTCCTTTAGTCAACTGTTTCTGCATAAATATCTCAAAAATATCCAAAGTAAATAACTCCGTCACGCTGTCGTTCACTTCACACCCGTGTTAAGTATTCGTAAATAATGTCCGATTAAATTTCGCCTGCTGCATTAAACACGCAAACAAACAAACAAACAAACAAAAAAAACCTTCGCTCTGCTGCTGATATTACATCCATGTTTGCTCTCCGAAATAATATTCGATTAAACCGCACTCGAGTAAAACTTTCGTGCCAACTTTTGCGTTGACGTAGCCGAAGTATTCTAAAAAATATGTTACGGTGAGAGTCGCTTGGAATTGCTGATGCAACAGATATTCAATACCCTGCAGGTCCTGGTAATGCTTCGATGCAGTAATTATTGTAATATTGTTGGGTTTTAGTTGCAGAACTATTGTCATAAAACTATGTACATAGTCAAGTAGCAGCGCATATTCACAGTAATTATAGTGTAATTTTAATGCTTATCAGTTGCAGAACTGTGGTTATAGAAGTATGTACATAGTTAAATAGCGACAGAATTGGCAGCAATTATTGTAATTTTACTTTCTTCAGTTGAAGATCTGTAATAAAGAAACATGTGTAGAGTTTATTAGCTTTTCTTATTGTAAAAATGGAGGTTGCAAGTGCAGTTACGCACAGGTTTGTTTTCTAATAATTTTTTTATAAATGGATGTGACGACTATACAGTCTTTGTCTTTTAGATGTGGTTGTGTAGTATATTATAAGTTGCACATGGTGTTTTCAAATATGATATATTGTTGATAGAAAGTGACCGTAAAGTTACGCGAAAAGTTTTTACTTAATACTCGAACTTACTTATATTGATAGTACTTCCACGATCGTTATATACCAGAGATACATAATATTGTTTACTATTATCTTTGTTATTATCTTCATAATTTCACTTAATGCAATTCAGTGTTATAACCCTCCTTGTATTATCAATTTCTTATAATGACTTTGCATATACAGTTCTCGAATAATGCATTATTTGAATATCAATACTATTTATTATTTGAATTCATTCTTATTGTCCATATGAAAATACTGAGTTTTTCTGATAAATCCGTAGCTACAAGTTCTTATCTTATATTTAAACGTTACTAACTGCAGAAAAAAAAAACTGTTACAATTTATTCGTAAAATTATAAGAACTCAAGTTTTATTTAATATGATCGCCTTTAGCTACGATAACGGCTTCTACACGCGTTCGAAATTTGGACACGGTGCCAATGATTTATTTTCAATCAATAACTCCTCAGCCTTTTTGAATCCTTTTTGATGACTGTAACAGAGTTATGGGATTAGCACATGCATTGGTTTCAATTCGCGACTAGAAATAGTAATCTCTAAAGGGTTTAGATCTGGGGAGTTTGAAGGCCAAAAGTCTTTCTTCCAAACTTGGATTTCGAATTTCGTCGGCAATTCAAGAGTCTTTCGTGCCGTATAAGCAGGAGCAGAGTCCTGCGGGGAGATAAATTTCTTATTTGAAGCACTGACCTTCACCCGTGGAAAGACTTTCGTTTCCAAGCGTAGCAGTATAGATTCGGAATTTACTGTTTCATATCTGGCGAAAAAATTAGTGAAGATATCGCCTTCATTTGAAACAACGCATCTCTCCAAACGCACTTTTTTCATCTTATCAATTAGGAGATGCTTTCGATCTCGGACGTAAGAGGGCATGCCTAAGTCTTTCACTGCCCGGTGAACTGCAGGGATGCAAGAAGATCTTTTCTTAGCCAATGCATTGAATAGGTTGGATTAGCTCCAATGCCTCTCTGGAGACCAGCAAAGAAGCGAGGTGTGCTAATTTTATCTTTGCTTCGTCTGTGGGTGGCTGTGCAATCTTGGCCAGTTTTAGTAAAACGCTTACATATCTACATCGTAAACTTTCTGCCTAAGATACTGGAGAGACTTTGTAATCTAAGCTGGGCTGTGGCCAGCACGACGAAGTTCAAAGTTTGCTCAACGTTTGACTGCTCTATTGTGTAGTGTTTGTACCGTCAGAAATTCATATTGATTGATGATATAACTAAGCATAAGTGGTATAGGTCAGTGTTGCCAATTTTAGACTTTAATCCGCTTTACCACCGTTTTAAAATTGATACGGATTTATCTAAAAAATCCGGGAGTTTAATTATTTGTCGGCTGAGGGCATCTGTTGATACTGAAATTTATCTTTTTATTTTTAAAGTCAGTAAGTTTTTTTCTTTAAAAGTTTTAACATTTTAAATAGCTATTCCAAACATTTCATTAATTATTAATTACATTTTCATCTAAATAACAAAGAGCTTTTATAGCTGATTATTGTTTTGCATGAGATTAGCAATGCAAGCTCTAATACGAGCGAAACAATTTTCTTGCGAATGTGTTGAATCATCGGCATGGATTAGATAGCAAGAGTGCATTCATCTGCCCCCCTTTCCCTCTCTTCTGGATCATTGAGAATATTGTGGGGTGGGACGTGAAGTTATTGGAGTTTTAAAATAACTGTGACAATAGCATAACACTGAGGGGTAAAGTTTTGTTTGAGTTTCCTTAGGCAGCGCTGCATATATCGAGTTATACCCGAGATACTTTGTACATTCGCGCGCTTAACTTAATGAACGGACGTTCAACTCGCACTGCGTTAATACTACCGTATTATGTTACCTACCTTCTCAGTGTATTGGAATGATATACATAGTGCTGTTCCGTGGTTTTGGAGGTCAACGACCCGGATACCGACGCCATTGTGCGGGACTTACATCATTGTTTCTTAGAGCGAACTTTTGATTAACTGAACCGCAGCGATGCGCTCGTTAGGCGCGCCGTTCATTCTTTTAGTTGGGGTCATAATCATTAGTCAGCGAGCAGAGCGGAGCAACAGCCGAAGTCGTTCGTCATAAGCTGCTATTGATCACCAACTGCTGCTCACTTGAAACAAAGCTATCGAGAAGTTTTTATACTCATTCCAATTCTACACAGGGGCCTCACTTAAGCTAGCAGCCTATTTTATATACGGATTTAGTGTAATGGCAATACCAATGGTATGGTATTGCCTGCGGTTAGCTTCTTGACTGCATGTTCCAGTGATTCGGGTAAACTGCCTAATGCTAAGAAAGATGTTGAGAAAGTATGATACTGTGAACAAGACAAATCCGCGATTATGGAAGACAAATGAGTTAATATATCAAGACAGGAGCATGAAAATGTGCGAATGTGTATACATCGATGAATACGTAAAGAAAAATGAGTGAATATGTGTGCGTTTTTAACCACACGTGAAGAATAATACATACACGTTTAAATATATTTAAATATACATAAACTTAATTAAACCAATGCCTCCTTGGACTCTCTTCTCCGCTTCATGGTTAGTTACTAGTTAGTTCAGTTTTGGAATATAGTTTATCTTCCCTTCTAACTTGAAAACTCATACTATCCCGTATCATATTTTTATCAGTTGTGAACTGTCAGCATGATTTCTCGTGTTATCATGCTTCTATTAGCAGGTATTACTTCCACATTTAGTTTCGTTAACAACCGGACAGGAAACGGCTTACTGCGGCGTTTCAGGCAATACAATTATAGGGAGAAACCGACGTTTCTTTTGTTCCAGTCACCGTCGGTCTTGCTCTTACATACAACAAAACAGTGCAATCTTGTAGTACGCACGAAGATTAAGTAACGTAGTTACAGCGAACCACAGTGCGCAGTAAGAAATATATACTTATAAGAGCTTGCTAAATTTGTAAAAATTCAGCTCTGGCAATCAAGTATGGTTGCAAACGGATACAGTCTTCGTTCATCCAGTCAACTGCATTCATTTATTAATTCTTGATGTTACAATATTATATAATTATAAAACTGTTATAGTCTTGCTTGTTTGCTTCCATATAATCTTCGCTAGAGGATACGAAAAAAAAAATCGAGCGCTGAAAATTTAATGAGAGTATGTCAATTGGGACAGGCCATCGATGGGGGAGGGAGGTCCGCCTGAGCTCGGCAACATAGACGTGCACGTTAAATACAAAGGTGATACGGGAAATATAATTTGACTGTGTCATATGTAAATATATCCTTGCTTACCGGCATACGTTGAGTATTCCTTTGAGAAACAAAGAAGATGCTGATGCTGACCCAACGGGTCACGGACAGTCTAGTCATACCTAAAACGCGGAATAGAAATGAATATGAGAAAAATAGTGGTGCTTCAGAATATTTGACTAGTAAAGCCATAATAGTGTGCCCAGGAACTCGAACATGCATTTTCTTTTCTCTCAAAGGAAATTTATAAGAGAAAACCTAGTAAATTTTTCTCGCGCAAGACGCAGTTACGCGAACGTATGTCCAACATGCGACCAGTACTGTCAGTATATGTCATTTGAATAATAAGATAGTAAGCTCTTCAAGGGGCATAGGATGAGCCATAGGCTATAGGATTAGGTTAGTAGGTAGATACGCCCAACTTATTTTATGGGGAGTTGTGCCTCTAGGAGAACCCTTAGGTTAACTTAGGCTTAGCTTCTTCTTTGGGATGTCCACCCTTCATACCCAGGTTACTTTTTTCTATATTCACGCTCCTACTTATTATGCTTTGTTCTGTTCTTAATTTTTTTTCCGAATTGCTGTTCGTATGCGCGTTGACCCTGTATGGGGGCACCCTCGTGTATTGGTTCTACTTATCTATCGATAAAGTATGCTAAACTTCCCTTCTTTTTCTTCCGAAGAAACTTTGGAACTGCGTCTAGGCAGGCTCAAGCAAAGTTTTCACTTATTTGCTAAGAAAGTAACGCAATGTTAAACTGCAGTATATTTTACTAACGTGCTGCTCTAAAGATTTGTACGAAGTCTCACGTCAACGTTACTGCATTCCAAACTGTCGCCACTTAGTGCTATCGTACTCACTTTTCTCCCATTTTTTTATCCCACAGTCAACCTTTGCTACCTTTTCCAATGCTTTCCAATTTACCGTTTCCATGGTCGATGCTCCTCCGTTTATTGGTTCCCAACTTCGCCTGACATACAGTACTATATGTCTCTTCCTTTCTCCCTCCCCTTCTCTGGAAGCAGCGTTGGAGTGGCTACGAAGGTATTTACCAACAAAACTTGTCACCGTATTGGTAGTTATTAGGCATCCCCGTGCGTTACCTTTTCCTTTCAGTTAAAAACGAGAGAAAAATTAAGTATCTGTGATAGGCGCACAGGAACGACAGGGTCAGTTGATGGCATCGTCTAGGCCTCTACTCTTAAGGCGGCCCTGCATCCTGATTCTTACTTTACTTAGTTTCTTCCCACATCCAAACTTTAGTTGCTCTGAGTTCACGCGTAATCAGAGTAGTCTACAGTAGAAGGTTAACAGTAGAATACGGTGATGGGTGAAGAACATTAAGATTTCATTACAACAATTATTTTTTCAAACTTGATTTCTTCCATTGATGAATCAGCTTTTCCCTTGAGCGAAAAAACTTCTACCAAGATGATATCAGGCGTATCTGTGATCTGAAGTTGAAATTTATGGTGAGTGATGCTTGGCTGTCTATTAAAAAAATCAATACTTCTGAGTGTCACTGACGAAAGGAAGGATAACACTCGTCAGGAAGCTAGAAGCCGAGATGCTCAGTTCCTTCATTTTGGCAGGTGGAGGGCATCCTTCAGAAGAAAAATGCTAATGGCAGTGAGATTACTAAAAAAAGCATCGTCACAAATTCTTTTGACGATGCGTACACTAGTAAAAAAATGAAAAACAACAACACACTTGTTCTACAAATTCTTTTGACGATGCGTACACTAGTAAAAAAATGAAAAACAACAACACACTTGTTCTACAGAATTTCCACATGTTTCAGTAAGTGTGTAATGACATTCTCATATAAGGAGTGCCATTCCTTTATTCAAGGAACAGTCTCCCTTTAGACGGGCAGATATCCAAAGCAGGTGCATTAGAATAAATGAAGTCATTTGTGCCTGGAATTCTATTCCAAGCCCAAATAAAGAATGGGTGTTGACTGGAAGGACACAAAAATTGCACAGCGTTTATTCTTGGCAAACATGCAAGGTCCTTCGCTTGGCTTCCTGGGCGTTCAAATACTTTCGTTATTTGGGAGTCCGAAGTGCACGGAAGAAAGATTCGGTTTTTGCTATGGCAGGCTGAGTTTTTCGTGTCCAACACGTCTCAACTGGAGGAAAAATCGAGCCATGGAAAGTTTTGCTGTTTCTACGAGAGCAAAAAAAAAAAAAAAGAATTCTTGTTTTGACGCTAAAGAAATGGGGCGAAATCAATTATATTTTAACTTTGACAGAAAGAAAAATGTACTGTATTATTTATATTTTGTTTTAAATATTTTTAGCATATCACAGCAATGTAGCTTATGCAGGTCGTTATGCTTTGGATTAAATAACCAAGAAAAGGGAGTACATCTTTGATAGTTACTTATTTAATAAAAGAAACTGGCATTCCTCAGTACCTGATAGAACCAACGTAAAGGTGATAGATATAACCAGCTTGGTACTCTTTTATACGAGTGAGATTTTTCATAATCACCTCCTGTTCATATTTACGTCTACTTCTTGAAATGTAAAGTGCGGTTGCACACTCAAAATTATTATTCTACAACATTACCTTATGTTCCTGCTTGTTCTCTGGTCCACCAAGTAAAAATAATTTTACGGTGTTTACAACTGGACTTTTTACAACTCGTCTTCTACCAATTAACAGTCAGTGTTGGAAGTTCACAGAGAGCTGTTTGCTGTTAATTTTTCAGCGCAAAGTTTGTTCATAGTCCGTATTTTTAGTATTACAAGCAGACCGCTTACACGCTTTTTGCGGTTGCAGGGTAAATTTTAGAGGCAAACTTTATTTACCATATGGATTGCATTTACAGTTCATTTGGTGTCCGTATATCCGGTTGTAATACACGTTGTCCTTTTCCGGTTATTATGTTTACACAGGTAGGCTGTTTTTAAAGTCGCTATAAGTTCGGATTTAGAGTGGTGCTGTATTTGCTGGACGTTAAAGTCCGTGTTTTCGTAACTGGTTGCAGTCTCTATTTGCATCGACTGTGCAAAACTAACGGACCGCTCACTCACAGTCGTCTGTTGTAAGCCCGTGATCACAATACTTGTATTTCATCTTATGGATTCCCCACACTCCCGTAATCATTTTCCGGAACGTGTTTACAAAAGAAGGCCACTGAGGTGGCCGGAGATGATGGATATTATCCCGCTTATCGTCTATTTATTAGCTAATGCCATTCGGGAGGACATTCCGAAACTTTTGCCCAAGTTTAGACTGGAATTCATGAGGCTCTTTATGGATCAAATGTCATAGTAAGATGAGCTGCCATCGTTTTGACACGCTCGTTTCTCATGATGCTCCCCTGGAGACCACAGGCCCCCTCGCCGCTGTCTTGAATGCGAGACTTGTAGGCTCATTGCATACATGGATCTTGCGAACCTTTGCCGAGTAGGAATAGGAAGCCAAGATGTCAAGCTCTGCGGCTGGCTACTCTTCGGAATTTTTTGGTCTGCGGTGGCCAAGATAATAATCAATTATATAATCTTTGCTAATCGATACCGTTTAGCTTTTAACCTCATCTGTGTGGTGAGTGAAAGACGCTGGATATCTTCGTACTCATCAGCCTCTGACATTAGTTGAGCTTGGACTGCGATGATCAAAACAATTTCCAATGGTATTGTTTACCACACTCTTGCTGATGAGTGCCGCTGCAAGTATGTCAATCAACTTATTAATTGAGTTAATTCATCTTTGTTCCTCTTTTACTGTCAGTGAGATTCATATCGCTTGAAGGGTTGGGATGTGATGCGTTCTGGCTGTTCCTTATCTACCTTGATTATCATAAGTTAATATACCTTATCATATGCTCGTAATGGCCCTTAATTCTTCACCCTTTCAAGTTCACTTTAAAGTGTCATCGTCTTAAACAATGGGTCATGAGTTACTCGGAATTTAAGTTGTATTCTAACATCATGACGATTGTTTTTCCAACCTTACCCTACAACTTAGATGTTAAATACCCTTATATTCTTGTATTTATCAGGGCCATTATACAGTATCCTAGTCAACAGCAGTTCAAGCGTCGCTATAAAATTTGAACATATGTCTGGAGTAATGGTTCTTTTAAGCCACAGTATCCCACAATTCGGCTTTTAATTGCCCTGATTTCAAATTATCCTCGGGATAATTGCACGATATCTATGACATCAACGATACTTGAATCATAATCATAAATGCTCACAGTATATCATGTGCAGAAGTTGCCCCCCCCCTATAGTAACTCGAGTTCATCGCTTACCGTAACAGAATCCTGAGTCGCCCCAGAAGATAACAGTAAACAGCTTCATGCAGGGCGGGCCAAGCATGCTGTTAGCGTAGCTCTAGCTATTCCTCACATTCTTGTACGTCTTAAGTCCATTCCACACCGTCCATGTCGTAAGCGATGCCGCACGCTGCTACCGCTGTGGATTGCGAGCCTTGGACTCCAGGAGCTCATCTGCTTCCAATTGACAATCAGAGCCTGAGGCTACTGGATTAAATCTGAGCGCAGCTTCCTGATGGACAAGCCAGAGTCAGTAAGAGCTCTCTGGGAGTAAGTTAGCGGCCCTTCCATTGCACTAACTATGGCCAGGAGCTGCGGCTACTCTTATTACTGAGTGCACCCTCAAGCCAGTGCTGTGCTGTGTGTTGCAGTGTTATAGCTATAGGGTATACTGCTGTAATTCCAGGGTTAAAAGACAAAGTGGGCTGATTCGGCTTTAAGACGAGGCTCGCCAGTTCTACCTCCAGTTGTGGTAGATGTATAGATCTAATTGATGTAATCCTTTGGTTAGTAATATAGTTTAATTTGGCTCCTGTAAAGTTACTATGTCCTTGTAAAAACTATTTTCTCGAAGTTACACTTATTAAGTCAAATACTAACTCCCAAGAAAAGAAAATGGTAAATTGCTAAAGGTTGCAATCGGCTGCTGGCGTTGATGTCTACAGGTAAAGAAGCCACGCTCTGCCTCTGGTAATTACAACTGAAAATAGAATTCAGGTTACCCCTGTAGTAAAAGCTCTGATGAATGAAAGGATATGTATTACATGCTTTTTAACCGCGTTTGAACTGAAAAGTTCCTTTCTATTCCCTAAAACCTGACAAGAGGTCGAGCTACTACAACCGTGGCACAAAGTTCTTTACACTGTATAAGTTTAACGTCAACATTACATTAATGTCGAGTCAGAAGCCAGCCTATCCAACCCCTTCTCTGAAAATGAATTACTGCCGCTATCCAACAGATGATCAGATAATACTGGTATAGAAGGGGACAGCTGGGGTCAAAGGTTCTACACGTCCCGGCTGACCTGGTCAGTTAATTAGATATCGATTGAGTCAAATCGTCCAATACATCATTCCAATCCATTATATTACACACTGAATAACACTATCTAATACACAACAGAACGACCCATCAGTCATTACACGGCACATTAAGTCAGTGGCAGCTCAACCTGCTCAAGTGAGTTTCTGTACAGCAGCTTTCCTGAAGTTCACAAAAATAGCAATATTCTGGCCTGGAATACGCCGCACTCCACTTTATAGGCCATGAGCTGCTTCAACAATGAATGCTCAATGCACACCAATCGGTACACATTTTGACCTTCGATTTCAAGTCGCGTTACTCACTACGGAGACAGAGTTACGGCAAGTCAAACACACTGAATATAAAACAAAGTGAATTTCTTTGATAGGATAGGTAGTTTTTTCTTACTTGTAATGGTAGTTGGGATTATTGTGTCAATTTATTTCTAAGAAGGGACTGATACATATCAGTCCCTGCAGACTGTACTTACTCTCTGCAGTCTGGGCTGTAATGTTTATTGGTGAAAATTGACATGCTAAATTGTTCTCTAGACCGTTCATACTTTTTATCCCAAAGATCTATTGTATAAGGTACGAGTCATAAGTAGTGGCACTAAATTTTTACTGACGTGGCGATACTTGCTGGGTTAAGTGGGGGAGATTTCAGCAGCGAAATGCTGCCAGTCTCAGCCGAATCCGATCTGCCAGAGAGTGAGGATGTATGCTTTTATGAATCCCATAATGCTATTTCGTAACACCGTGCGATGGACCGTTCTGTTGATAAATTTTATGCTGACAAATTTTGTATTAAACTTAGGAAGTCCGCCACTGATACGCCGACATTAATTCAGTAGGGCTCTGGGGGTGATTGCTTGTCTAAATCACCAGTTTTTTGAAGACTCAAGTCATTCAAGGAGGCCCGAGAGGTCACCGACGAACCCGCAGTGGACGTTGATCAAACACCCGACGCTCGAAGTCACAGCGCCTTCGCTGTCCACAATTTCCTTGCTAGGACCCACGCCCCATTGCCTCCCTACAGTCCTGACTTGGCTCTCTTAGACTTTTTTATATCTTCACATAGAAGGGAAACATTGAGTTGCCATTGAAAACATCAAGGCTTATGTTACATTGGCTCTAAGGTTATCTCGGACACGGCCTTTCACGATATCTTTCAGGGCTAGAAGTATTGCCGCCACCAGAGGTGTATCGACGCAGGCGGGTGCAATTGAAAAATTTTCTATTAATTACACTAAGATGTACAATAAATATTGCCTTACTTATTAAACGCACCCTGTATATTGGTGCAGACTGTCAGATTGTTCATTATTCTTTACACTCTGGTACCCTATCTATGTCAGCAAAGACGGACAGCCTTCAGTCCACAAAGCTCATTGCTCCCCACACGCTGAGACCCAATCTATATCGATGCACACCGACATTTTTCAGTCCTCCACAAAATGCTATGAATATTAGAAGACTCGCTACATCGTTTATCATGCTCCATTGACGCCAATAATTCGACCATAGAATGCCCTATCAAAATTTGGATTACTGGCGATCATGAGATTTGCATGGCATTATTGGGATTGCGGGGGGGCATCTTGGCGAGAGCAAACTGCATGATGGTGTAACTGAATTGCAAGTGGCAAAAAGCAGACAAAATGCCCAAAAACGTGTCAATTTTACTGTGCACATAGCATATATGCTACCAACAAGTCATTACTGATGACTGTATTATATTTTCTCTGTAAATATTACCACGTTACCGCACTTTCAATGAATCCTTTCCAATGTTCTCAACGCTCTATTGTTGATTTAATTTGAGTACATGTCACGAGAGCTAGTCTAGCGCCGACGGTGCTGCAGTTCTTAGGTTGTGGTTGCAGCGAGCTGATGTATTTCTTGCCAAAAAAATAGTTGTAGTTATTTTTTTGTAGATCATACGTTATGTTGTTGGAGGTGCAGTGCTGGCGACGTATCTAGATATAGGTACAATGATTTACTGTGGAAACCGTTATCCAAATAATGGAGATAGAGGCCGTGTACCGCTTTAAAAAAATTGCGTGCTTAAAAAAACAATTTCGGCCTTAATTAGAATCCTGTTCCAGTTTAAAAACCAGTTAATGTGTAAAACGTTCTGAGTGTACCTACATGCAAGGCAAATTTCTTTAAATACAAAATGTACTATACACAGTGTTGTGAAGGGCTTTTTATTTACCGCATTACAAGCAGTCTACAATTATAATAATACTCGTATTATACGTTGCTAAAGTGAGACACTTTGCACACGGTTGGCTGGTTTAAACCAAATAACAAAAACCATGGTTTAAACCATGGGTTTTTAATTCTATTTGTTTGGTTTTTATTCGATTTGTTTGGTTTTTATTCATAAATATTGTACAATAAACAGTTTTACTTCTAGAAATTATTAAGTTTCAGTTAAACAACTAAAACGATGAGTTAATGTGTTTCTATTTAGGAATCCGTTTGACTGTTGGGATGGTTCGGGTCAACTATTGCTTATGTTTATTGAAAACATATAACCTATTGAATTTTGTGTTATTTCATTTCAGAGATGCATTTCTAATCATATTCTGGTATGCCAGCAGCTACTGAAAATTAAAAGTAGTTGTTAAAGTTTCTATTAGATAGCTAGTGAGCTCATGAGAAGGATGCAGCCATATTGCTAGTTCATTTTCTTTAGTTCGGTACTCTGTTTTTAATTAGCTAGTAGCTAGCCATTTCTATCGAGTGTTCTTTTAATTTTGAAGTGTTTAATTGTTTTTCCAAGGATTTTATAGCTATTTCACTTTCATCAGTTGATTACTCTGTTTTTAATTAGCTTGTAAGCTAGCTAATTCTGTAAAGTTGTAGTTGTAATTTGAAGTGTTTTCAAGTTTTTCAAAGGATTTTACACTGCCATAATGATAAATCATAGCTTCTCTGCAGTTTGGATATCAAATTTAGCCATAGCAAATACAGGTACTCGGCTAGCTGCTTTTCTCTTAATCCCTTTTAAATCATTCTTCTACAATAGGATGTTGAAATGAAGCAACTAAGATTGTTGATGATTAGCTAACTACATGTTAGGAACGCAGAAAAATCTTTAAACGTTTGATAAAATTCACAGAACTAGGTAAGAACAACAAAATTAAAAAAAAAAACACAAATAAACAACAACAACAACAACAAAATGGCTTTTGGTTTAGACCAAAAAAACATGGTTTTCCCAACCCTAATTTTGCACATTACTAGCGTTTTTTTAAAACGGGTAATGTCTGTGGCGCAGTTAGGATGAACATGCAGGGTTGTCCAGCGTGGACGACTTAGTGGACCAGTTCAGTACTAACGCTGTGCGGGCATAATAGGTGATTTTCTGAGTTACCAACCCTCCGTGCAGACTGCGGATAATGAGAAATCAGTTTCCAATTGGAAAGCAAATAATGGATTGTCACTGTTGTACGAGTATGCAGTGTAACACTCGTGTAAATATATATGAGTGTGTTTGCTGTAAAAGTTTGGCCTGTTCAGGATAAACAAAAATATTAGGCATATGCATCTGATGTCTGTGCAAACAAAAAAAATGTAGAACATTAACTAAGTAAACTATAATAAGTAAATTGATAATTCAAGCCGACGCTCGCCACAAACGATGCACCGGTGGGCCGCACTGGACCCGAGGGGGTGTAGTTGTGCAGCGTGGCAGGTTAGGGGGATCGTTTGCGCATTTAAATTAACCCGTTACGGCGGCTGAAGTTTCATGAAACAACATTACGGAAAAGACCATATATGATTATTTGTCCGGTAGAAGGTTAACATTGTTTCGTTTGCACGGGTTCATTTTTATCCCATTGTGAGCAGTATAGCGTTACTCTTTTGACCTAATACCTCACAAATCTTTTGCTTTAGTGTCTCATAAACTTGGATTTCCCATGATGTATCCCGCCGTGTAACGAAGATGTGTGTAAGACTTCGTTCGTTAAGCAAGATCAATGCATTAGAAGCATCTGTAGTTTAAAATATTTAAGTAAAAAATCCAGTTCCGCTCTGATGATGAAAGTCTTTTTCACATGGCTATAATTGCTGAACTGGTGAGGAACTCTCATATGTTACATTATAACAAAATTCCCATATACTTGATGTTCTGATCAGACGTAATGAGTAAATTTCGCTGTAAGCAGCATCAGTTTAAATTATTTACGCTAACGTTGCTCCTAAAATACGCCTAGTAACACGGTTTACCCAACTGGCCGCCGCTGCCACCACAGATGCCGCAAGTTTTGTTTCAATTTCGCCCGCTAAAAAATTAGCAAATCGCTGCAATTTTCTGAGCACTAAACTTTCCCATCCGGAATGGATTGTCGAGTTGCATTTTATGGAATAAAGGACATCCCTGAAACTGCAGCATCTGCCGGTGTGGCTTTGTTGACCAGATACGGCCTCTTTTTTTTTTTTTTTTTTGCGTTGACGCCAGTTCTTGTATTGACTCTTGTCGCACCAAGTTGTGTTGCTTTGCCACAAGAGTTCTTTATAATAGTTTTATCCCATTGCATTTTTCCGAAAAAAAAACCTATCTAGAAAGGCAGTACGGCGTGGTAGCAGTAGACGTAAAAAATACCTCAGACAAAAAAGTGAAAGTGGGAAGACCTGATCTTGCTATACGCATTGGGTGAGAAGTTAAGCAAAGAAAACTCTTGGTGTTCTTTAAGTTTAAACAAAGAATATTAGATTATTAATATGATAACCCTTACGAGTCAGAGATCGTCAAGCAAGGAGATCACAGTATTTAACCCGAAAAGCACATGCTATTAATTATGAAGATAGCATTAAATTTACGCTGCAAAATGTGCTCGTAATGAAATCCAGTCCAATAAATCCAACCTTGTTATATTCTAAATTACGTTACGGAAGTTACGTGTACTCTTTTGGAGTTATAATTTGCATATGTTCATATTATATGTTATTAATATTCATGGTACTTTTTTATTACCGACGTTTATAGGGTACATTTATTGCATAAATTATAACTACTGCTGGTATCAGACTCATTTGAGGCGTCCTAGGCGCATTTTATGGTAACTTGAGATGGCTGAAGTACTTCCTTCAATATTAGAACACTGAGTGCCACTTCCAGGCCGCGAGGCGTCATCGTTCAACGATAAAAGTTCTAATTTTTGCAGTGCAGATAATTTGCTGGGAGTTTTGTTAGGTACTCGGAGCGATAAACTTGGGGTAACTTTACTGAGGGAAGTTAGTACCGCTCCTGCTGATAGCCGAGGTTTGCTTTGTCGGGTAGGAGTCTTTAACAAAGGTGCCAAGGCGCACCAACGCCATGTTGCTTCTCAGGGAGCAATACCCTATAATAAATTAAATTTGTTCACACTGCTGGAGTGAAAGGTGTGAGATAAACAAGTACTACAGTACAGACAGAAACTGATAATGACAAAAGGTATTGGAGCACGTCAACGTTTTGTTCTTTTAGGCAGCAGTGCTGAGCCTGAATGAACTACTATTATATTGTTGATGCTTGAAGTGTGGAGTGTGAACGTGCACAGCGGTGGTTCTTAACAGGAAGCACCAAACCCAGATCTGGTTTACAAAAAATTTTACCCTGCGAGTGATCCTAAAGATACAAGTTTCAAAACTTGACGAAGATGATAAAGTAGTTGAACCATGCGAAAAATAAAAGCAATGTCACGCTTGCGTTAACCATGCACCCAAGTACTCATGCCTGTCATTTGTCATGGTAGCAAGTACCATTCCTCCTACCTACCTACCCCCTCCACCAATCTACCATGTGTCACCGGAGTTTCTCGAGCACCAGGAGAAATCCCCTCCCCCCGACACCCACCTACCCGTCTCTCTCTCTCTGCCCACGCACGGTTGCCTACAACCGCTGGAAATTTCAAAACTATAACTGTGTTGACTAAATTGTTAGGGAAATTACCTGATATTTTCAGACATAAACTGTCCGTTAAAGTCGCTATTATCAAACCATTAGCTAAATGTAGGAATGGTACTCTCAATGTAAATTAGCCAATTAAACGAACTGGGATCACGGTCGTATGTGACCGGTTTGAAACAACGACG
>LQNS02000137.1:14396345-14415210 GCA_001587735.2 Parhyale hawaiensis | reverse complement strand
AATTGTATGAAAAGTCGAAATAGCTGTCACACATTGCCTTAGATTTAACCCAATTACGGATAATGCAAACCTCTTTTCTTGTCGGTGATGAAGGTATTATATTGTATTATAATAAGATCAATATTCGTTTCACACGTGGCACTAGCTCTATTAATAGCACCGAGATAAAAGAATATCGTGCACAAGTGGGTTTAAAAATTCCACTAACAGTAATTTCGAGACGACATGACTAAAAAAAAAAAAAACTTGAAAAATTTCAAAGAGATACGGTATTGTCTAACGTTGCTTACATTTAAAAGCTCATACTGATAAGAGTGGAGTGCATGTGAGAAACTGCTAACGGATATCATATGAGAAAAACCAACAGATAATGTCTCACATCGCCTAACACTCATCATCGATCGCTATCGTCCGCAAACAAGACCGCGGACATGATCTGTTTACTGTGAAGTGGTCCAGGCATCGGTGGCGATGTAGCTAGCTGCAGTTCCAACACGCGCTCTATCGCCCTTATCAGGTCTCTCTGTTGGTCTAACTCTACCCAAAAGCAATCAGTAAAACGCTCTGTTGACAAGGCTTGATAAAAATAGCGTCGAGAGCCTTAAAATACGCGGCGTGTGTGTGTGCATTGATCGACGCCTGGTTCACACAGAGCAGTTTCGTTCATTATTAATGGTGGTCATAAATCAGGCAGCAGTGGTATTTGCCGCCGGCGCCGTGTGGGGTAAAGAGAGCACGGGTGCCTGCATTGTAGCGGTGTTGCAGAGTACGGGGTGACTTCGTTAAATATATTGCTTCGCGAATGGAGAAGATTTATTGCTCATATCCTACAACCTAGGGCATCGAGCACAGAATCAATGGCGAGGTTTTTTTTAGCTTGCTTCTAATATACAGGGTGATTCTGATTTCTCTGAACAAAATAAAAAACTATAGGTTCCTTACAATAAAATAAGCATATTTTATTCTATCGATGCATGACCGAAAAAGTCTAATTTAAAAGTTACGTTAAGGTAAAGTTTATGAAGTGGCTACAGGAAGCAAACGCCTAGTTTCTGCCCACCCCAAAATCGGCTAGTGTGGTAGGGTATATGAACATTCGCTGTTATACAATGTTCATTTTCAGTAAAACAGGAGTAGAGCGTTCAATGTAAACAAATGACGGGTGTGTATCTTTGTCTTTGCTGCACAGTGCAGTAGTCCGCCGGATAAGAGAATCGCTCTTCCAAACTTTAATAAATTCAACGTAACTTTTAAATTAAACATATTCGGACATGCATCGATAGAGTAAAATATACTTATTTTATTGTAAGGAACCTATAGTGTTATTTTGTCCAAAGAATTCAGAATCACCCGGTATATAGCGGATAATAATAACAGATTAGTTTCCGAATCAACGACCAAGTCCTTTGCCAGCTGATCTGCCTTTTAAGAAGCAAAGGAAATTTTGAGGAACAATAATACTTTATTTGCGGAAATAATCCACTGATTTACGATTTTGTCTACATGTTCACCATCTGAGCTCTCTTTTCCAGAAACAAAAGAAAACCTTGTATAACTTAATAGATAGGTTTCAGTGAAAATAGTACATTACTAGCGGGACCAGTTGAAATTCCGTAATTAATGTTTTTCTATTTTTTTTAAATTGGAGCAAGCCTAAGCTACGATTTCAAAACTTATATTAGTTTAATCTAACACACCATATATAGTCTATATTATAAACAATCTTATGCAACACACACTTCGTCTAATCTAGTACATATATATATACTGTCTAACCTAGTGCACTTTGTCTACGCTAAAATACACCCTCTAACCTACCGCGCCGGCCGTGCTTGACCTAACGCTCCTTCTCTAACATAACGCGCCTCAGTTAACGTAATGCACCACAAGTTAACTATCATTGTCATCAAGCCGTGAAACTCCATGGGATTAAGGTATTTTCCCCTTGTGCTCTAACAGAAGAATGTGCTGTAAAATACAACAGATTTTTGAGTGTATTTTTTGTGATATATTAAGTCAGTCGTCCAGAGACTTCTTGCTAAAAACAAAATTCTATTTTCTATCATGGCAGTACTTGAAGTACTTATTCATTTCTAAATCTGAGCACTTCACAGAGCTCAAAAATTATGTCTGCATCATCAATAGGTGTTAGTTTTTCAAAAATATGGTTACCTCCGGCTTGGGGATAATGTTTTTGTCGAGTTCACCTATCTATCTGTTAATAAGATAACTAAAAATGTATTGCCGGATCTTTATATAATTTACAGATATAGTTAGCTGTGCTAGGAAGAACCCATGATTAACTTTTGGTGACCATCCGTTCGACTGTTCGTTTGTTTGCTTTTTTGCTTGGTTACGCATTCAAAAAGTTATGGATGGATCTCCTTGAAATTTGCATGAATTGTTAGGAAAGTTACCAGGATCAAATGATCAAGTTCTTGTGATCTATTTACTCGTTTGTTTGTTTGTTTGCTTGTCTTTGTATTTTTTTATGCTTGTTTGTAACATAACCCACCTAGTTACGAACGGTATTGTATTTTGTCCTATGTTCGCACAGTCAAACAGTCGACTATTTCTTCGTCTCCTTGCAAGCCGCAAGTGTGCAAATCAAGAGTTTTGCTAAAATACGAACTGCCCTATCAAATGTCTAAGCAAGTGTCCTCGCAGTAAAATTCGAGTGACTTAAAACCTGAAGTGAATGACAACTCAAAAAGCAGTGCGTTTTTCTATTCTTTGAAAGGAAACAGCAACATGCATTTGGACGTTGGAGAGGACGAACCGAAGCAAAAAACTAAGGTTCGCGACCAGGAAGCAATGAATGCAACGGGAGGACTCAATAGGACTGAAATAAAACATAGCCGTGACCGCACGTAGCAAATTTACGTCACATCGACGAGTCGAAGTGTTTAGGTGTGGGACCCCAGGCCTTCGTTTATTGTTTTCTGGAACATATCATCGTATTTTTTCGATTTATTTCATTCAATCTCCCGCTCATGACTGGCCAGCTACTTGAGCCGCCAAATACCGTAAAATGTTGTCGCCAAGAACAGAAAGTTCGAGCAATAGGCTAACTGTTACTGTGGTTTCTCTCGCGCACAGAAATGGCTATAATGGTGCTTATATTTGTTGGTAAGGATAATATAGATGCTGTGAAGAGT
Source organism: Parhyale hawaiensis (assembly GCA_001587735.2). Classification (NCBI taxonomy): domain Eukaryota; kingdom Metazoa; phylum Arthropoda; class Malacostraca; order Amphipoda; family Hyalidae; genus Parhyale; species Parhyale hawaiensis. The sequence continues at coordinate 14,412,052 of LQNS02000137.1, read as the reverse complement.
ACTGTGAAGTGAATATGAAGTGTAACCAAGGCTTCAATCAAGAAAAAGAAGGCAAATCAGGTCGCCGAAAGGGAACAAATTCGGCACTAGTGCCGTGAAAGTTTCCACCAGCATGAACTGTAATTTTCTATAAGTAATTACTAAATTAGTATCTATTGTCCCAATTTATTTATATACTAGAGATGAATTTCGCAATTTAAGACGATTTTTCTGGTTAATGATGACGTCACTTATTGATGCTAATTTTTCGTGAGTCCTCCCGTTACGCTCTTTGCTTCCTGTTCCCGACAGTTGTAATGCATTCATTTTAACAATGCTGAATAAAAATGTTTTTTTTTGTGTTCACTCTTCTTATGCTTATCATCTAAATCTTTCCTCGGCAGTACTTCTCACATTGTTCTTCATCCAAACATACACTTACTTCCTAAACTCGGTTCCTTATGTTTAGCAAATAATTTTGCCATTCATCAGCCTACATATTTTCTATATTTCTTTCATTTCTGTGTCTCATATCTCTGAAATATTATTGCGAGATTCATTAAAATTCTAAAATAACTAAATAGTATTACGTTTTACTTGAGGCGATAAGTACATCATGAAAGGTATACTTATGAAATATGACCGCTTTCTACAATAAATTACCCATTTTGCTGCTAATCCCTTTGTTCATAATGTGGTTTTGTTTCCTTAAGCCTGAGACTTTCATTTTATAATGTGCTTTTGGAGCAGCTCCGAATTATTCTCTTTGTGTCCCGTTGTACAACCTGGCTTTATATTTCATGTTCAAGTTCAAGCTTGTGTAGGGAGACACAGACAAAGTGAATGTTATCACTAGAGCCTGGATTTATTACAGTTTCTGGCGTTAGTGAAATAAGTGCAATAACTACAATAAGTGTGATAACTGCAATGAGAGCTATAAATGCACTATATAAGCCGTGTTCACATGTCCCTCATTGTAACGCGTTCACTCGAACTGATAGACACGGCGCGTTGATTTGAGAGAAGCAGCTGCAGCAAATGCGGTAGACTGAAGAATTGAATTAATGGAAGGTCAAGCCTACAGGTATGAGGAATAATATTTGCGACAAAACCTGTACTGCATGCAAAACAATGAGAATCTTAATTAGAAAATTAATGCCGTTAGTTTTGACGTTGGATACTTGTTTCTTCCTCTATTCCTTTGTACATTATTAAGGACGAGTGTTACGACTCTAGTCTTTTGGGAAAATAGGGAACCACAGATACGGTCCCGGGAGGAGACAACAGCAGACAGTTTATATTAATTGTAAGCTTCCGCAGCCTTGCCGCTCGAGAGAAGAATTACTGTTTGATTTGGGACATGTTTTTACCCTTCATGCGCATCATACGGGCCTGCGATATCTGTGAAGAACAATAGTTTTGTTCAATGGAATTTTCACGGGTTCAAGCTAAAGTTATCATAATCATAATTTGTTGGTTGCTTGCTTCACTGGTCTCACCGTTCCGATGGGATATAAACAATCCTGATATAATAAAATGATTCGTGTATTTATGTATTTATTTCGTGCCCGCTGCTTAACGAAAAATAGATAGGGAAAAATAGGTCAGGTTGCAGATTCTGTAATTGAGTTGCAATTCCATAGAGATAGAGGACCAGTTTGAAGAAGACGGCAAAAGTGGGATCCTTATCCCTTTATCTGAATATACTTTTTGCTTGAAACCCTTTTTGAAATCGAAATAATAAAGAAATTTGCAGTTTCTCTTAGCGCTGCTATGGAGTCTCATTTTATAACGTTCTCCATATACATCAAAACAAATGTTTGCTCTCATTTTACGACGTATAAATTCAGTAGATGATCAACTAAATCCACATGAACCGATGATTTTTTACGGGGCAGTAGACACAATTTTTTCCTTTAGCTTACTGTCTTTCTTTCACGAGCAGTTTTTGCTTCAAGGGAAAACTGAGATGTACTGAAGGCTAATCCTTCAGTATGTCTAGGATACGCTGCGGGGAAGTTCATTAAATTCAATAATGTTTTACTGCTTCATATTGAAATATTTCTCGCATGTCTTCTGAGGTGGAAGACGATTGTGCTGCTTAGATGAATTGAAAAAGGGAGCAATTTTCCTTTATGACATTTTGAGTCAGCTTTTGCAAGTATCCTTCAGAAACATCAGTAGCAAAAGCATGTTTAATGGAAAAGGGTCTTCAGTAATTCATTGCTGTCATTTTTGACAGCGCGGGTACTGTAGTAACAGAATATTCATCTACAAGTGGGCCGCTGCCTTGTCAAATTTTTTGAAAACTATACATTTTATAAACTACTGAAGTACGTCCAAGTGGTAGCATAAATGATAGATTGTACGGTGTTTTTCTTACTATTACCCCTACTCAAGCTCACGAATTCTAGATGAGTATTGTGGTAGATATTGATGTTCTGAGTAGATATTTAAAGGTCTCTGCCGTCGGAAATGAATAGTTTTTTGAAATATTGATATATTAACCTCAGCATCATATCAGTGCTCTAACGCAGTTAGTTAAAAATAGTTTAGTTGAAGGATTATGTTATAATAGGGCATTTCCTGAAAACGCTGCTAAAAACACTAAATCAACACAGAAATAAATTTTTTTGGTAACGTACTATTACCGCAAAAGTCTACACTATACGGAAAATCAAACAACTGTGCGGTCAAAAGAAAGAAACATCACCGTTGCGTCGCGGGACTGCGTACTGTTTCCGTCACAGACAAAAAAAAAAAGCACAGATGCACAACTCTACAGATGAATGGAAGAATTATTGAACATTAGGAACGAAAAATCCATGAATTTTATATTCAATAGTGCATTACTTTTCAAGGTTAGAGGGGTAAGACTGGTTCTGCTAATGCCATCGCAGCTTGGGTAAACATTTTACAGACGAAAAAATTCTCTCGCGGTAGTGAGTAACAAAACTGATTTAATGCTCAATTTAACACATCTGTGTTTTTTTAAACCAGGCATATCCGCCGGGTGTGACCTATAAATTCGTGTTTAGTGCATAAATATCTATTAGAATAATGGTCTCAAATATCTGGATTCGAGTGCGGTGGGGGGGGGGAATGGCAATTCTTTTTCTTTTTATCGTGATGCGCAAAATGAAAGATTGGTAATGGAACTGGAAATACATTTCTTAAAACTGATCCCCGAAGATCAGGGAAGGAAACAAGGGATCCGTTTTAGTACTTTTGTATATTCAGCCGTTCTTTTTTATAACGGCGCCGACGAGTAGTCGAATTAATGTTCGAGTCCCTTGATAAACGAGTGGCACAGTTACTGGCTGTCGCAGCCGTACATTAAATAATGAGAAATTCTATCAGCACACATAACTGTTTTTCTTTTACAGTCTCTCCCCGAGGCAAAGTATTTTCATCAGTTCAATTGCATTAATGAGTTTGCCAAAGGACGATAAGTCCTTACAATTAATTGATCACGGAGATTGTAAAAATTAATGAACGCCTGCTGACGAATGATTTAGTAGAGCAGAAAGAAGCGCTAATTGCGGGGAAAGTTTGTTGGGGGAAACTTTGTTTCAAAGATATATTCGAGCGGCAGCGGCGAGAACGAAGCTGTACTGATTCTTTTTGCATGTAATAAATACATAGCTTTGTTGTGCTGATGCTCGTCTGCTGGGCTTTAAGCTAATTGTCAAACAGTGTCGATAAAATAGAATTACTTCATCACAAATTCAATCAAACTGTTAATCTGTACAGTAATCAAAGAACTCTGGGTGTCAGTGCGTGTGTGTGCTTGTGAGCGTGTATACGAGGTGTGTTCCATAAGCAATGCGATAGATTTATAAAAAATAATCTATCGAAGTTATCAGTACAACGAGTGAAATATTTTCGAAATAACACCCTCCTGCGTCGATACACTAACGGAGGTGGCTTTGTTAGGCCTGGAAGGCTTCTTCAGGATGTCGTTTAGAGCCGTTGTAGCATTATAGCCCTAATGAAGGGAGGGCTAGGTTAGGACTGTAGGGAAGTTGGGGAAACAATGGGTGTGGGTCCTAAGCAGGAAATCGTTAGCAACGAAGTCGCTGTGAACGTCCACTGCGGGGTTTGTCGACTACCTCTCGGCCCTCGTTGAAAGACTCATACCATAGAGAACTTCTGCTTCGACAACCAATCACTCCTAAGCGCCTGCTGATTTAACAGAAGGGCTTCGGTGCTGGACTTCCATGTTTAATGCAAACTTGATAGCTTAAGTTGATCCACAGAACGATCTTTCGCACCCTGTTACTTAACCCAAAACTGGTGCCAGGAAACAGACATCCAAACTCCTCGGCAGCAGTGCTCCCACTGAGGTTTTTAGAAATTCCCAAGGTCCTGCCCCAAAATTTCCCAAGATCGAAGAAAAAATCCCAAGGTCAACTATAATAACAAAATCTCAAAGAAATATGATACTGACATAGTTTTAGTCATGAATATCCTTTTCATCAATGTGTACAAATACAGCGACAGTTTTGTTGGCCTCTTTCTCCAACTATCCAGCAGCGCATAAACTACGTGTTCTTTATCAGTGTCAAAATAACGCACCACAAGTCCCAAAATTTGAGTTAACTAAAATTTCTGCTTCTAACAAATACCATTTAGGAATAAGTTTTCCAAAAATGCAATTTCATTTTAAAGAACATGAGCAATTTAAGTTTGTTTCATTGCAACAGACCTACAGCTGGCGATCTCACTGTCAGCCTCAGAGAAGGTTATTTTACACATGATGCCAAGGTGGTTAGCAAGGGAAAAACGTATACGGTACTATGTTCGGCGAAGAATTCAACAATTATCAATTCACTTTTTGCTACCTGTTCTGAGCGCCCGGGTTGCTTTTCATCAAGAAACTGAGTGATATCCAGAGATGATTGAGCGCTTTGAAAGTTTGTTTATGGTTTACCGATTCTTTTTTATTCACTAGTCCCGACTAATTCGCGGTTTTTAATGTGAATTTGCAGCCCTTACAATAACGGCCAATTTAAATTATGTGTCCTGTTCAAGCCAGTCTGCAAATTCACGATCAGTTAGCCACTGAGCTTCAATTGTTTGGTTGTACGACTTAGTTTTCTTTTTCGGAGGCGATTTTATTATTATAAAGTTCAAACGAAGATGAATTCAATTCACTGTTAAATATGTTTACCACAGCGCTTAGTGCCAGGCTGCCAGCCCACAATACGGCGAAATCAATTGAACTCACAGTCCTGGATGGTTGAGCGGGTGAGCCAAACCTTGGCTGGACGTAAACAGATCGAGTGAGGTACTCGCATCACACTCCGTTGCCAGATGTAATGCGGTCGTGTGTACTGTTTGAGCTCAGCGAATGTGCCTCTAGCTGTACATGCTATGCCATAAGGCTCAATTTTCTCTGTAATGAAGCGTCACGGTCTGTAGCGGTTTTAAACGCTCACGATAAGAAATAAATTGCACGTATATTTTTTACAGTGCAAAAATCCCAAGATTTCGACATGTTTGGATGAAAATTCCCAAGATCCCAAGCTCATCGTCAAAATCCCAAGATCTTGGGAAAAATCCCAAGCAGTGGGAGCCCTGCTCGGCAGCTTGGAGGCGACTGAGCCTGGGCGCGCTTTGAGGCGTATGGCCTTTCCACACGATGGGACATGCCCTAGGGACACGTCCAATTTTGCTCTCTTTTTCGCTCTCTATCTGGTAAAGAGCAGGGCATGCCCTACTTGTCAGCGAACTCGACACAGACGGGTTGAGAGGGGACACGTCACCTCGTGAATGGTACATGGGGGCGCGTTCAAGATTTCAATCGCCTGGGCTCTCATGTCGCGTGCTGCCCCACTACGTGTGAAAGCAAACGGACACGGTCACTGTCTCACGGCCATGCCCCATCGTGTGGAGAGGCCTTAAAAGCCCTCTCCACTTAGACCAGCGGTTTAGGACGCGCTGCGGTATATCCCCGAGCCAGGAAAAACATGTTCACATTACTTATGGAACGCACCCTGAAGGCAGGTCCGATGTTGTTCCAGTGTTCGACATGGGCGATGTGGAAGGCATTCTTAGACTGTTTCTTAGTAATGGTTGCTTCTGTTTTTTTCCACTACCAAACAAAATTCAGGCCAACATTAATGTTCCGTTATCGCACTCGCAATTACAATTTGTTACATAATGAAGGGATGTTATTATTTTTATTGTTGTTTACTATTCCAATAGATGTTGCCATTATATCGAGGTGCATCAATCGATGTGTTACTATGAAAAGTGACCTATACTAAAAGTCATTATTGATGATTGTTAAGCGCAGAATATTATTGACAATAATAAGAATGTAGTCCCCAGGTCTTTATCAAATATGCATAAAAAATAGAGCATTTGGTTCCCATTTCCTCATAGTGGGAGGCCTCTAGCTTGAGCTTAGGTATGGGTCTTAAGGGTCACTATAAAAAGATAATGGTGTCATATAAATGTTCAAATTAAAGCAACCTCAGCCGATTTTATTGGAAAGACAATTGTGCACATCTCAATGATTTAGCAGGAGCGTCTGCATTGATAGTAACAATTCCGAAGTAAATAATTGGTAATAAATATGAACTTTAGCCACCAGGTAAAAAGCTTACGGGGCTCTCACTAGGATATGTGCAGGAGTACGCACCTGTCAGAGGTTAGGTGCACTGCATTGATAAACCATTCTTGGTTCTCCTGCTTGGCACAAGCTAAGACTAAATAAAAGGAAGCCGACATTGAAATAGCCAGATTCGTCGCGTACAATGTTGACGTCTTACTGTACCTCACTCGAAACTGATATAAATGTTTAACCCTTTACTGGGCAACTGGCCGCGTATAATTATTTCCATAATAATATTGTTGTGAAAGCGTTTTTCAGCAGCTCGGTAAAAGATTAAGCAATAAGGCAACGGAAATGATGAAGAAAACAATAATGTAATTGCTTGTTTTCATTCACAGTGTCGCTGTATCTGTAACCAACAGGGATGAGGACGGCTAATTCAGTGCTAGTAATGAGGACGCGTAAAATGCTGCTTTGGTATTGGGCAAAGATGATCTACATATGTAAAGAGGTAGTGAATAATATAATCTACATACTACCACCATACTGACGGTTCATTCAAAATGCCCAATACTTCCTACGGCTGAAAGAACAATCTCCAATAAATTGTTTTCTCATTAGCTTAGAGACCTCGAACAAGAACTGTCCGTTGTGATACGAGGAATGAGTTTGTCAGTCAGTAGCACACCTTCGTAAATACAGGTCATTGGTGGACGACAATCACGTTAAATTTTTAACATGAAAATAACCTAAAGATGATCAAATTTAATGTACATTTTACCGATGGCCTTTGCTTGTAAATTCCTGGTCGTTGTTGATAAATTGATGCCGCGCGTCATCAGGAACAGAATATTTTCTGTTTGAGGTCCCTTTGTTGAATAGGGAAATTTTTATCGAAGGCCCGTCAGGCAGCCGTAAGGCCGATATGCTAGGAGGGGGCATCAAGAATAGTGCTGTTTATGCATAATTAATTAATTTGTATAACTCTCAACTATTGGCAGCGGTTGAGAGGTAACTGAGAAGGAGTTTGTCAGAACTAGTGAGTTTGCCCAAGAATCATCAAGTACCTAAGCACGTTAAGAGCCAACGACTGATATCAAGAACTCAGTTGTGTAGTTCTTATTTTCAGAACGTGTGGCAATGAATGGGAGGGAGGCAGGAAGGGGTAGCCTAGTGCTAATGATGAGGGCAGGCAGTGACGGGGCCGACAGCCAGCCCTACAGATCCCTCCCTCGGGGGTCATTACGTTGTCGGTTTGGCGGCGAGATGCTACATCAAGGGGGGGGGGCGGAAGTACCGGGGCAGAGAGGGGGTGGTCACGCAAGGGAACGTCTCCTCTCCTCTCAAACTTTGCTTTAATTAAGCGAAGAAATGAAGAGGGAGTTAGAGTGATGAGCTTTGGATTACCGTGGAGAGCCCTGGCATCTTCAGCTGCCTTAATGCTCCAGTTAGTAAAGCATAATTATGCATTTATTAGAGGGAGGATGTCTATCATATTCCCGGGATTACAGTGCCTTATGGAAAAGTATGCACGCACTGAATAGCCCTGACTACAATATATTTCATCCATCTTTAGTTAAGATAGTGAACAACATTTAGCAAGATTCTTTGCTACATAATTTGAACCCCAGGGGCAGTGCCTGGTCAATACTGTAGATGACGTACAACAAATATTTCATGTTGCAATGATTTGAAGTTTTTTGGTTAGTGCCCGGCAAACATCATTAAAGAAATTCAAGCAGTTGTCTGTTGCTTCGTAATTTGAACACAATTCTGTTAATACAAAGTTACATCATGCTATATAGTTTGCCATTGTATAAATTGAAAAAGGCCTGCTCAGCTCCTTGCATTTGAAATTTCTAATTTATTCCTCTTAAGATACACTGCATTAATCAATGTGCTTCATGAGCTTGTGAAACAGTTGACAACTCCAATTCATCTATATTTTATCGCCGCATAATAAATATCAGCCAAATGTCATACTATTATTCGACACTCGACAGTGCAATTGCTTGCTTTTAATTTTATATCATGTATTTCACTTATAGCATACAGATCGAGTAATTATGAAGTGTAATGAATTTGTTATTTATTCATACAGCTGAGGATCAGTTGGCAGCGTGAAGGTCAGGGTTATTTACCGTGCGTGACTAGACAGAGAACCTGTGGTCACGATTGCCGTTCTATTTCTGATTAAATATTCAAGGCTCTCTTGATTAAAGAATGGATGTTTGGGGGACCCTGTTTTATATTGGGAATGAGATTATATTAGAGCTAGCAATTTCTGTAGTGCTATTAATGAATAAGTACTCCAACGATTCAAGACTCTCTTGATTATATAATGGAGCTGCTAAGATTTTGTTTTGTACCTGGAATGAGAATATATTGGTTCAATTCCACTAATGTTATATACAAAATCCTATCAATATCAGAGTATTTGGGAGCGGCTCTTCGGTTGTTGTTAAAAAAAACGCCTTACTTGTTACTGACTATTATTTTATTCAGTTTCTCCAGTTCATGGATTTTGGCGATGGTGGCGTGATTATCTCTGCTAAGTTAATAAGTTGAGTAAAGGTGGAGGCTTGATCCAGAGCTGTTTGCGACGCGCACAGGGTCATCTTCAGGTAGTTATTACCAGTGGAGGTGCGCAGCTACCACGAAGAGCTGACGTAGACTGCTGTAATAGCGAAGGCGATCTCATCATCTCTATATTTAACCTTTAGCGTAGCCAGAGAACAGCGGCGAAGCATGATTGGCTGAAAAGGTAGAGCTAGCTCCAATAGTGGCTTGAGTCAAAGTCAAGATCGGTCAGTGTCACCTTGTAGTTTGAATGTTCTGCACGAGTCGATGCACTGACTACTAATTGTAGGTTGCAGGGTTNAAAGGTAGAGCTAGCTCCAATAGTGGCTTGAGTCAAAGTCAAGATCGGTCAGTGTCACCTTGTAGTTTGAATGTTCTGCACGAGTCGATGCACTGACTACTAATTGTAGGTTGCAGGGTTTTGATGAAGAACGATTCCATTGATTGGAGTCTGAGGTAGGCAGTCGTTCGGCTAGGATGGTTGTACCTTCCACTAGCTGGATTTTCGTTAGTGCTGTATTGTGGTAGTTTTGTGCATGGGTCCTAGGTGCTCCCGCTCCGAGATCAAGTGTGAGTCTTCTTGGTGTCGCAGTCATGCCGATGTAGGAGTTCTTCTGGAGAGCACAGTCTCCAGTACGGCAAGCGCACTCCTATACGATATTTGTTTGAGGGCAGGCTTCTGTGCGTTGGTGTCGTTGCGCATGACAATGCTGCCGACTGTGAGGTTCTTGTAATAGATTCAAACGCGAAGTTTCTCCTGGGTGTTGGCACAGCCAGTGATGTTTTCGGCGATCGGCTTCAAGATTCTTTCGTCTATTTTGTCGATTCTTGGAAGCTGGTTTATATAGAGGACTGTGTGCACTGTTCCATTTGCTGATGCGTCTTCCGATAGTTGTTGTGTCTTGTTGATTTATTGCTTCTATATTTGGTCAAAGTGACTGTTTGAATATTCGTAATTCACTTGTGCTTCTTGCAACTTCTTGATTGCGTCGTGGAAAATAGGCCATGATGAGGAAATTTTGTAGTTTCTGTGGATGAGGGGACGAATGCTTCCATCTTTACAGTATACCGTTGTCGGTATGCATTCTGAGTGTTGAGATAATATTTCTGTGTTTATTGGGTAGGGTGATGTGACACGGCTTTTGTCGTTGGATTCTAGTGTTACATCCAGGAAGTTTTTTTTTTGCCGTTGATGCAGAGCTCGTGGGTGAAAGTGAGGACGGAGGCTGCTTGTAATGCATTTTTAAGTTCGATGAGTTATTCCTCACTGTTAATTACCACGAACCAATCACAATCATCCACGTACTGGCAGTAGATTGTTGGTTTTGACTTAAGATCAATATTAATTAGCGAACGTGTCGCCCAGTGGCGAACCCATTGCTACGACATCAATCTGGAAGTAGAACAGTCCATCGGCGTGAGAAATCGGGTATTCCATGGTGCACGCCAGTAGCAGCTTCTGCATGAGAGTTTGCTCAATAGCAGGAGGGCGGAGATCAGTGTGGGAGTAGATTACATCTCAAATGAGGTTCATAATTTTCACGTGGGTGTCCACTAGTCAGAACAGAACGCGCCACGACATTCATTTGAATGAAAGTTGCTTCTACGTCACAAACCTGAAATTTTAGGAGCGAAGCGCGTACACTCAAATTTGACACAACTATCTTCTGTAAATGAACTGTGGCGTGGACAGCGACAGAAAAAGTTGACGAACAGCTCGTGTTCGTTTTCATGATTAAACGCGTTACGATGAGGGATGTGTGAACACGGCATTAGTGAGTGTGTGTGTCTCAATTGATCAGTGCTTGAAATGTATTCGATATGCAAACCTGTGTGACTGTGTGTAGTAATGTGAAACAATGACTAGTAGTAGCTACTGCCTGGGCTACCCTTCTTTGAACTTGGAAATAAACTCGTGGTGTTAACCTCGTTGCTCTATCTGCCGCACACAGTCGTCATGTTGTGACCGTAGCAGGCTGCCAGCCAGTCAGATTGCTGGTTAAGGCGAGTTCACATGTCCCTCACCGTAACGCGTTCAATCACGAAAATGAATACGAGCTGTGCGTCATTTTTTTTTCTGTCGCAGTCCACTCGAATAAAGGACCTTCATTCAATTGAATGACGTCGTGCGTTCAGTTATGATCTTATTTCTTTACATTTTGCTTATATTCTGTCTTGGTTTGAAGTCACATTCGTATCCCAAGATTGTAAAGATTTATTTTGATAGGAACAGCCTATTTTCAAAATCTTTATAGCCTGAAAAACCGATGAAAGTGCAATCAGCACACAATAATTCGCTTCGTTGTCATATCAAAGATTGCGACGGTGTTCGTATAACATTTTTTGGTCATCTAGTTTTCTTGTGTTTAACGGGAATACAGTGATTTTGATCGTTAAAGTGACGGTAAAAGGCATTTTTGTCAACTTGTTCATGATTTGAAAACGCTATGGAGGATAATTTCCGTATTTATAGGTTCTGTTTACTGAACATGAATGGCGTACCAACTTCATTCTTCAGTCTCCCGCATTCTCTGCTACTTTTTCTACCAAATCAACTCGCCGCGTCTATCAGTTTGACTAAACACGTTACGATGAGGGACGAGGCGCGTTGATGTAATAGAAGCAGCCGCAGCAAACGTGAGAGACTTAAGGATGAAGCATGACCCTTTCTTGAACGCACCGAGTCGTTCAGATTCAGTAAACAGCTAGAACCTATAAATGTTTGATTTATCCTCGATCGCGGTTGAAATGATGAATGGGCAAATAAAAATGTTTTTTACCCTCACTTTAATGCTCAGAATCACTGCGTTTTCGTTTAACTCTAGAAAACTAATTAAGCTGAAAATGTTGCAAGAGCACTGACGCCATCTTTGATTTGACAACGAAGCGGATTGCGGCCAGCAGATTTCACTTCTATCAGTTTACCAGGTTACATTTTTTTAAACAGGTTGTTCCTATCAAATTCAGGCTATAAGATCATGGAATACGAATGTAACTTGAAACCGACACGATATATAGGCTAAGCAAAAATGTAAGGGAACGATATCATAAGTGAACGTGTGGCGTCATTCATTTGAATGAAGGCCGCTTCCATGTGTGAACATCGACAGAAAAAGTTGACTCACAGCTCGTGTTCATTTTCGTGATTGAACACGTTATGGTGAAGTACGTGTGAACACGGCCTTAGTAACGCGCAGCTACCGGTGGCTACTATAGTCAGACATTCTTCGACCGTTGCTCTGAATAACGTAGATATCTTAAAATTTTTATTAAGCGGAAAGCTTTAAATTTAGATTCGTAATGAATAAAATTACGTTTAGAAATGTTCGGACGGTATTGGAATAAAGGTTCGCTTCGCTATCTTGTAAAGATTCGGAGGTTCGCGAACAAATGTTCGAAATAAATGTTCGCTCCAATATTTTGAAAATCGGGTTCGTTATTCAGAGGTTCGGAACCCCAAACCGGCGAAGATTCGGGTAATGAATTCCAAACTGAAATAGATCAGGACAAGAAACACTGGCTGAACTGAAGAGTTCGGCAAATAACATTCCCTAAAGTGAGAGAGTGCGCATCAACCACAGCACGTGTAATCCTCCTAAAGACCTTGAGGGCTGGGATAGAAGAGTACAACCAATGTCTCTCATTGTTGTATACCTTATATGTGATCGGCATTGATCGGCGTAGTGAAGCGATAATTCCAGTTGGTTTGGTGGCTCTAATTATTTACAAGAAATAATCGGTGGAATTGATGATAAATTACACTGGCAAAGATGGGGAATGATGCTGTTTAGCTCCATAGCAGTTCTGTATGTAGGCGTTGTAACTTTGGAGTCACAATGGATTTCCGACCTTATGCGTTTTCACTGTCATGTAAATGTAGGTGGTGGTGAATTCTTCTGTGATGGGGTTCAATATTTTGAATGATTGATTCTTATTCACGATGGCGATGAGTTTATTAACTTTACACTTCAGTTGGGTTCCGGGTGATAAGTTTAATTTTATGCATAACCGAGAAAATTTGGTCCAAATTTTCTTTTTACTTTATATAAAGTGCCGATGGGATTCGATGACACAGCTCTTGTTACTTTAGTTGTAGGATATTCCCAAGTTGCTTTGCCGCCGCTTATGAGGTTTTTGCTTAGGAGCGTGCTGGAGAAGATATCTTGCTGCCATGTGCTTTCGGCCCTTGGTTGGTATCGAATGTTCTCATTGATCTTGATGATGTTCTTCTCTTCTAGTCATAGCAACGAGTTCTATATAATTGCCATTTCTGTTGCTTTTTTAATTTACTGCGCTTGGGTTGAAAGTGACGCTTAATACCAAGTGAGAATAGATTTTCTGATGCGCCGTCAGTTCGATGTCGGCGAGATTGATCAACATAACCACAATGATTCTCTCCACACGACTCACATTTCCTCTCGAAGCCAAAGCCACTAAGACCCAATCACAGACCTACCACAATGCACCGCTAACAAGAACCTAGCTAGTGGAAGATACAACCATCCTATTCCGAAGCACTGATACCTCAGGCTTCACTTAATTTGATCGTTCTTCCTCAGTACCCTGCGCCCTATAAATAACAGTCAGTGCACTAGCTCTTGCAGAACAGCCAAGCTGTACGGACACACCGCCTGACCCTGACGTGGACTCTCTACCATTGGCGCTAGCTCTACTCTTGCAACCAATCATGCATCCCCGCTGTTCTCTGCTTACGCTAAAGTTTTTAGATAGTGGTCGCATTGACTACTGCAACAGTCCACGCCAGTTCCTCACAACAGCTGCCCACCTTTACTAGTAAAAATTGCTTCAAGATGACCCTTTACTATGATGAAAACGCGATACTAACAGCAATGCATGAAGACTCTACATTTGGTCAATTTATTCACTCAACAGAGAAGGTCCGTGAACTAATGAGACTGAATAGTCATAAATACGTCGTTCTTTGAGCAAAACTTGTATAATTCTATTAATAGATAAATGCTCCAATAATTCAAAACTCTCTTGATTTAACAATGTATGTTTGATGAACATGCATTGTATTTGAAATAAGAAGACATTGGATGGGTTTCTCCACTAGTATATCAATAATCTTGATGAAAGAAAAGAATGGATATCTGCAGCTGCACTAACTGGAACAATATTCCCAGTCTTATTTGGACCCAGGTGCAGTAACTGTAGCATGTTCTCAGTCTTAAGTGGGCCCAGCTGCACTAACTGTAACGATATTCCCTATGAATGGGACCAGCCAGGAATGTAACCATGTTCGATCTTGAGGCATAATGCGCTCAGTGTAATTTAGTAGACGGGGCAAAGCGTGTTCCAGTGAGCAGCGGCGCCGGCTCCTTGTGATTGATTAAATAATTTGTTCAATACCGAGAGCTCCTCTGTTCCACGTACCGCTTCAGTTCAATTACCAACTAAATTGCATATTGCTTTAATCAATGTGCCTAGGCGTACGTATAAAAAGAAAAGTGAGGCATGCAACGAGAACAAAATCCTAATCTTGTTCAGTTCCTGTTCACCCCCTAGCTAAACTCCGTGGTGTGTTATTAAGTAGGATTAGCTGAATATAGTAAAGAAAAATGAGCGATAAAACTAGAAAAAATATCTCCATTCGGTCAATGTTCAGTTGATGGCTGAGTTACACAATGTTTTCAGTTAGTCTTCGCGATTCTTTTACGCAGGTTCGTTGCTCCTATTTGTTCAATTTTCAATGTAGGGTATCGAAATCGCGGCCAGCTGCTGAATAGCTTAGCATGTTACCATCCTCCTTTTCGGGGTGATGCTAAAATTAAAGTAAGAATATTGGGATAAATTCTTAGACTTCATAAATCGTGCTCTATGTTCGGCTTGCAAGCGCAGGTAAGGTAGTCTGACTGCTCTGCTGGAAATATATAGAAACTTTATATTTATTATATTTCATCTTCATCCTAATACTACGTTCTTGTGGACAACCGGCGGCATTATCTAATCCTGATTAGTGTAGTTTAGCAAGCAACGCTCCAAGATAATGCGAGGTGCGAGTGGGATTAAAAATCTTAGTTATCTCGGGTGGTGATTATTTCTTCAAGCCGTCTACACACACGATAAGTGCCACAAGTTAGACCCTTGCCATGCTAGAGCAGAGCAGCGCTTCACAGCACATTGTGTACTGTAGGCCTACCATATGTGCTCTGCTAGCGCTGACCTTGCAGTCAAGCCTTGTGCGGAGTCCCTGGGTTCGAATCCGAGGGTCTCTGATCTATTATTATTATTATTGTAATTTTTATTTAGGATAAATATAAACGATGACAACTGGTGCAGACGAGCTACATTTATGCTGTTACTGATTGAAATACTTTCGACAAATTACCAGCTATTTTTTTTACTGTATACCATACAAACGTCATTAGGGTTTCAGTAGCTGATACATATATGTATGTACTAAGTAAACGCGTTGACAAGTAAATAAAATTTAACGTTTCTGGACGGACAAATCCCATCTTCAGAAAAATCTACAGAATCTATCTAAAATTATTGTTTATTTATTCAATCGTAGTTAGGGGAGCATAGGTGTGGTCGGGAGGAGGTCTAAAAGGCAAATGAG
>LQNS02000137.1:14281859-14299513 GCA_001587735.2 Parhyale hawaiensis | reverse complement strand
GTTACGGTACACACTGACCCAGTGGTTACGGTACACACTGACCCAGTGGTTTTGGTACACACTGACCCAGTGGTTACGGTACACACTGACCCAGTGGTTACGGTACACACTGACCCAATGGTTACGGTACACACTGACCCAGTGGTTACGGTACACACTGACCCAGTGGTTACGGTACACACTGACCCAGTGGTTACGGTACACACTGACCCAGTGGTTACGATGCACACTGGCCCAGTGGTGACGGTACACACTGATCCAGTGGTTATGGTACCCACTGACTCACTGCTTACCGCGTGCGCTCTCGTCCGTTAAGTTACTGCACCTTTCAGATCATCCACTGACTCAGTGAATACGAACTATCCTAAACTGACGTCACTATTTTTCCAATACGCCCACTGACTCAGTGGTGGAAAAGCAACCTTGAAAGTTGCCACTGACTCCGAGGCCCCATTGTATCTCTCACATATATCACTTCAGGACACCCACTGACTGATTCAGTGCTGTTTGTAACTGCAGCCCGCCCCGGCCCCACTGACTCGGAGGGCACTGAGAAGGCTGTCGTGTCACTGAGGCCATCTAATTGATAGGATGTCAGTACGTAGGCCCTGCTGCAGCCCAGACCATCACACGCGAGCTCCAACACTTCAGCCTGGTCTGTTCTACGCGCCGGCAACCCATTGAGTCTCTTTGCTCATGACTTGGTGTCTTTCGGTTAGGAGGTGTTCTAGTCTCTTTTGAACAGTCTATATCCTGACTCTCCTGTAGTGCTGCCGTTGGGCGGCATATATATATATATACGATCTTTCTTGAACAGTCTCTTACTGTTTATCTGTTGTATTACTGCCGTTAGGTGGCATTATATATATTTATAGTTTTATACTGAACAGGCCCTTACCGTTAGCCTACAGCAGTGATTCCCTATCTACGGTTTTCTACGCCCCCCAATGAAAACGACTTGAAGCCTCAACTCAGTAGATTAAGCACTGACTGATCACAGTATGTTTCTGTAGATGTTCTTAGTGTCACGTTCATGACAATTAATAGAGAAGAAGCGAAGGATAGCACCATACGCTAATCATATAATGGCTCAAGTGGTAACCCTATAAATCATTACAGTAAATCTTCACATCTATTCCCCTGAATTTATTTTTTTAACTTTTCGAATTTTGGAATCTTATACTGCAAGTATCGTTATTAAGAAAAAGTTATCGTTTTTCGTGATTAAAATGTTACATTACGGAGTAACTATAGATCATAAATAAACTTTCTATATAAATAATTGTAACAGATAAGTAAAATATACACCTCTCTTTATGTTGTTTCAAAAAGTTATTAATCCGTATCATCAATATTATAGAGCAATAAAATATTATTGAAACTTCAAATATCCTGAACCAGTCAAGGCTCCGTGCGAGAACCAACAGGGTATCCGTGGGCTCAAATATACCCAATGGGAAACACTCCCATTAACCGTTAAGAGGTATTCGTTTTTTTAACAGTCCCTTGCCGTTACTATATACTATTTTCTTTCGAACAGTCTCTAATCATTACTATATCATAGCCGTTAGATGGCATACGTTCTTTATCGTAGAACTCGTTTCCTATCCTTATTGTGTCACTGCTGTCACCAAACCTTTTTTTCCTTACTTTTTCCTAAATAATCTGCATACTCGCTAGTTTGAAACTTAGTTCTCTTGTTGATTAAAGTGAAAATTGTAGCTAAGATATTTCGTTTTTTGAGATATTAATATAATGTGTAGATGAAAATGTTCAACATGCGGCTTTGACGTTTTCTTTGATATACCGCTTTATTGTTCAGTGTATTTCAGAAACGCAGTTTGTATCAAGTCTGACTTCATTATTGTATCAAGTCTGACTTCATTATCAAGTAAAATCGTGCATAAAAAAAGGATTTATTCTTTTCAAGACTAGTGTAGTCTTTTTCCTTTGGACAGTGCTTTATCTTTATCCTCAGCCACTAATGAGGTATCACATAAAAAAAACAACACAGTTTCAGTCTTAAGAAGGGAGAGCAGCTTTTATATACATAAATTCTGATATGATGAAGTTCGTTCTTGTTGCAATGGAAGAGGTGTTTTTTTCAACGATGTTTTATCTTCTCCGATGATGAGAGACCAATCATTAAACTGCTGACTGAGTGAAGTCTAATGCTTTCCATTCTACTTAAAATGAAAATTGTCTCTCTGGATAGAATTTATGGAAGGGTTCTCCCATTTGCGTAGCAGCAATTATTCAAACATTTACTCTCTTCCAATGGCTGATTTTTCCCAACCATATGTCGTCTCTTTCTTTCCGGTTGGTAGATTCACAAAAAATGTCCCTACGCGTCCTACCTGTTAGGTTACGAAGTGCGGGACGCCTTCTGTCGCTCCGAGTGATCTGTGCTCTAAAAGCGATTTACGCAGGACTGGTTCAAGAATTCGGGAGACCTGCTCGCTGTCGAAAAATAAAAGCAGCTTGGGTTGCTTGTTCCCTAGGGCAACAGGTCGTCAAATGCACTATAGGATACACTGAAGCTTGAGCTATTTACGCTTGTCTGGTTCAAGAATTTGGGAGGTCTGCTCACTCTCAATAAAACTGCTCGACTTCCTTGTTCCCAAAGACAACTGGTCGTCAAATACACTATACGAAATGATGAAGCTTGAGCAGTTTACTGCAGCGCGGTTCAAGAATTCGAGCCGTCTTACGCCCTTCTAAATTCGGCTTGTTTTTCTGGAATTTGGGGGGTTTTTCGCTTCCCGAAAACTGCTCGGCTTGCTTGTTTCCAAAGACAACAGGTCGTCAAATACACTATACGAAACAGTGAAGCATGAGCAGGAGAGCTTCTTAGCTCACACCCAGCTGTGGTTTGCCAAGCATGAACCGCAGGTCGACGGCCGGAAAACGAGGAAGCTGCCGAAAACCTTCCAGCTTTTCAGGGGCAGGGACGAGGGAGATACGATCGAGCGTTTGGGTCGATGAGCGAGCTCTTTGCGAATTGCGAAGTCATCATTGAGATGGACTATAGCGTGTTTTAGGGTCTAGTAAAGCACTAAAAAGAAACGTTTCACTCTGTTTTTGGTCCCAACTTTCTTAATCTCTTAGTCGTCTCATCTAGAAAACGGTATCGAGTAACGTAGCTGGAACTGAAAACTCTTCCATTTTGTAAATGATGCGAGGTTTGTATTTTTATCAGATCGCTTGTGATTTGTTCAACTTTTAGTCTAACAAATTAGGTAGCGAGATACTGTACCTCAGTTTTGCCTTATATATACACTCATAAATGCATAAACCTGCTTAAATACATGTCTCTATCTACCTATATATAGTAAACCACCTACCTTCTTACTTTTATCTACTAAGCAAACCAAAAGTTATGTATAAGTGCTGACATTGAAATCTGGTTGTGAGGCTGTGCCATCACTCTTCTTCTAACTATAGTACTTGTTTCTTTATTGCAGGTACAAGTGAAGTTAATTGCTATTGGAAGAAAGTGTGATGTCTCCCTCAGCTGTACACTGTAAGTGCCTCACTTTTACAAGGGAAAAAAGGCTGACGCTAGTTGATTGATGGAGAAATAACCATAGTTTCGTCTGCGAGACTGTAACTCAAATCGCGAGTCCACATGCGATGTAACTCGTCGATAAAATTAACGCGAATGCCTATGCGCTAAGTTAGCCTATTTTTATTCCCGCCTAAGATATAAATCCTTTAGTTTAAAAAAAGTGTGCGAAGTTTATATACGTGCATTTTTCGTTAATTAGCGTGATACCTCAGATACTGTAACTGATATGTTCATGAAAATATTGAAGACTCATGAGTTCACTCAAGTATAATGTACAGCGTATAAAGAGCTTTGTTTATTTAACTTACATTCACTGGAGGGTGAACTCTGAGAAGATCTCGATATAACTGCGCTGACAATGAATTATAAATAAGCATGAATTTTATACATTTTATTAAGGAGAGATGTGCACCAGTGAGGCAACATAGGCAGCAAGAGCTTGATTTAATTTCTTTATTATCACTGTAATTAATAAATTAAAATGGCTATGCTCTTTTACAGCTGTAAATAACGCTACACCTGCTACTTTAAGCAGTTCTTAATAATTCAGTTCTGTTAAGTTTACAATTGTTTTCAGCCAATTTAGAGTAACGTCTTAAAGATTCGTTGCGACTTAAGCTATTGCCTGACTAAAGTCAGACTGAGCTACGGACTTACTCTTCGTTTGAGCTGCCATGCTCTAACAGAGTTTCTGGCTGCATCAACATCTGATTTACGGCTTTTGTTGTTGGGGTGGCAGAGAATTTTATTAGAGTATTACTGCTATAATTAGCATTATGTTTGAATTCAGCTTAACAATTCCTGCAAAACAAAATCATATCGTACTTAGAGGATATGGTATTTATTGTAGGACAGGAATAAACCCCATTTTATGAGCGCATAACTTCACCATGGGAAAATTTGATAAATCGTATCTCGGTAGAACTAAAAAATTAATCAGTAAAACGAATCGTATTGCGGGAATAGACCGAACTGTGTACATTTTATCTTTCAGTTCATTTGGGCAATAATCTACCAATGAACGGAGCCTTGGCAGAATACGAGACATGACAGGAACGTGTATGAGAGATTTTTTTTATTACATTTGGCTGTGTAGTATATTAACAGTAACAGGAGCCTTGGCAGATGGCGGGATATGACAACAGCTACATAAAAGTTTTTCTTTTTTTAATTCGGTTGCGCAATAATCTACCAATGAAAGGAGCTCTGGCAGAACACGGACCATGACAGGAACGTATATGAGTGCATTAACATCACAGGCACCTGACATTCTTGGAGGCAATTAGAGAGGCTCTAATTAGGCAGTCTGCGCACGCCGCCTCCCTAATTTGCTGTGCTTTTATAGAGCATTACATCCTCTGGCTGGATCTTCATCTTTCTCGGCTTAACGATGATTGTGAGGAGTCTCTGAGGTGATAAAGTTGCCTCTGCACTCGGTGTCGTATTTCAGAGCATGCATTGCAGTGAACAGGCCCTGTCCTTTTGCTCTGTTTATGTTCACAGTTGCTCTTTAAACAACGCTGAAGCATTTCAACTTCTGCACTGCAATGAGCATCTCGTGTTTTTTTATACTTCACTGCGGCTAACAAAAAAAAAAAAAACGCGCAACGCTCATCTTCTGCGTTGTTGGGCATACTGCTCGTGTTTCCTCCTTGTCTAAACTTACAATGATGGTAAAGATGAAGGTTAGATAACCTTGACCGTATCACCCGCACTGGAAAACTCAAATGCACTGATTCGTGCTGCAGATAAAATGCCCTCTTGGTCCCCGAGGACTGTACGGCTGCAGTTGACCACAGATTGTATGCGCTATGGCATCACAGACGCAAGGCTTTAATGACAACTGCGACTCCCGACTCTACGGTCAGTATCTCTCTTCTCCTTCAATTGATTATCAACGTCAGAAATGCTGACGCCGCATTCCCTGGGTTGGAAATAAAACATCCGACTTCGTGACGGCGACTGGAATAGCACCTCTCTAACAGAGGGTGGTTATTTAAAATTGGTTAAACAAGTGTGTATCATTTCAACTTATAACGTACTACATAGCAGTCGTCATATATATCTTTTGATACCTATAGTTACACTTGGAACAACTGTCCAGCGTTTTATTGTCTGCGTTGTTATGACGAGAATATGTTATTGTCCGTTCTATTCGCAGTTCCAAGCTTTCATCAACTTACAGCATTTCATTTAAGCGATTACACTTCAGTGAACTGCACATCTAGCATTATATACTTCTCGCTGTTATTCTAAGCTGTGACAATTAAATTAAAAATCGTCCAACATTTCATCATTTACCGTGCAGTTAGTGCAAGATTTTTTATGAGAACTACAGTTTACTATATCTTATAGAGCATTGTTCCCTTTCACTTTTTGGAAAGTAATATTATGACCTAAACATTGCCCAGCTGCCATGTACTGTAGAGTGTAGGCCAAATTGGAATCATATTTAGCAACAGTTCTTGAATATATTTGAGTATCTTGCGTATACTATGAAAAGCAACACTAGTTTGTTATTAAAACCAAGGTTAAAGCAAAGATAATCGATCTAGAAGACATGTAGCTTTAAAAAAGGAAATTTCGACCACATAGGCCGTCGTCAGCAATCTGAAGTACAACAAATGGTGTAATAATACTGACTGTACAAATGATGATACTTAAGAATTGTTACTTACAAGCTAGGTTACACTATAGTGGTGCTACTTTCAAGAGACCTGAGGATTGTATTGCATTTATGTAGGGCTTTTCTTTGCTAATAAATACTGATTCCAGAATTTTAAGGTATCTAAGTGCATTTGCAGAGCCTGTATGATTGAAAAGTTGTCATTAAGATTGGAATATCACATTGTTCAGCTTCACTGCATATTGACGAATGTAATGGCTTTGCAAGTGGGTTAACAGTCATGATGAATAGTATGATACTCCATCAAAACTTATCAATCATAGGCTCTGCAAATGCACTTACATACCTTAGAATCTGGAAACATTATTTATTAGCAAAGAAAAGCCCAACTTAAACGAAATGCAATAATCCTCCTATCCATTAAAAGTAGCTCTACAATAGCGTAAAGTAGCTCGTGTGCAACAATTTTTCAATATCATCATTTGTACAGTCAGTATTATTATATCATTTCTTGTATTTCAGATTGTTGATAATGGCCTATATGATCGAAATGTCTCTTTTCAAAGTTACATGTCTGTAAGATTGATTGATCGTCTTCTCTTCAACCTAGGTTTTAAACTGCGTCGCCTATTACAACTCAACTTGATAGTTTGTTGTTACTGTATATTAGTGCTCTTTGTATAGTTTATCTCTTATAAAAAAAATCCATTTTAACAGAATTAAGTAGTGTTTCTATAAAAACTCTGTAAGGTAATGTATATCTATGCAATTATTCTACCATGTACTTATACAGTTGGTTACTAACTAAACATAAACGCGTATAGCCTCATTACATTTTGATGATAGCTATCACGCAAAGGTGATGTACAGTGTCAATGCCTTATCTATTTCATATCACTGATGTAATGATGGATATTTTATATTTAACTTCATAAAATACAGTTGTAGTATATTAAACGATAAATATTTCATAATTACAGTTCTTAAGTCATGTTCCATGCAGTTCAGCAGGAAGATATTAGAGACGTGATGTTCTTTTGTCAATTTGTCAAAATCAAAGTTTAATGAATCACTGGTGAAACTCAATTTGACAGAAGCAAAATTTTATATTTCTTTAATTGGAGAAAATTTAGTTGTCACAAATGGTATACTGAATTTGGATTTTGACATATTCCGCTTCACAACCGATAAATTGAGTTTACAAATGATGAGCTGAGTTTCACAAATGTAAAATGGTGTTACACAAATGTCAAACTGTATGAAGTCGCAGGTGGTAAATTAATAAGTTTCACAGATGAGAACCTGAGTCTCAAATAATTGACATGTTGGGTTTTAGAAATGACCAACTAAGAATTTTATTTGTGACTTAGTGACTTGGAAATGGCTTAGTTTTTCGTAAAAAAATTGAAACACATTGCCCATGTCGATCTTCCGGATGGTCAGAATTTATATGCCCATCATTTATATCATGAAAGTTTAGATAGCTTCATATTATTATTCATACTGTAAATGGTTCAAGGAGCAAAGAGTGACGTGGTCAATGAAGAACTCCCTACAGGCCTTCCAATCTTAGCATCAAAGTTTTGGCCCGCCTCGTCCCAGGGCCAGAAATTGCGGCAATAAACAGCGCTAACATATTATCAGACAACGTGCAATTCCCTATGCAAAATATTGCTTGGCTTGATATTCATGAAGTGATTTGAGAGTAGGTGACGTTCATGATACAGGCAGCGTACAGTGACGAACAACATTCTTTCGTTGAGCTTAACGATGACATTATGGATAACGTATGCGTTCCTCCTCAGTATGTCTTTCGAGCTCATATTATTCATGAAGACGCTGCAAGGCGTTTGACATTTATGATATCTGAAAGAAATTCATTAAGCATGCAGAAAGAGCTTACTAGTATCGGCTGGTGGTCTTTCTATAAAGCTCTAAAACACCCGAATTGATCCTCTTATGAAGAATTGAGTTGCGCAGAGTGTCATGTTGGAAGTTTATGATAAATGAGACAAAATTGTGAGGCAAGAGAGTTTTTCTTCTTATCTTTCAAGCTTATCGTAGCCAGTAAGTTATTTGGCTTGTGGTTATGCACATTGAGCAACATGTATTGCTATTTGCATTGTGCATTTAACTTATCGATGCATGGACATTTTTCCTGTTCCGCAGTTGCATGAGCTCATAGAGCGCCGGGGCATATGTGTCGGTGTCTCTTTGAGAATGGGACTGTTGCTTCGTCTACTGCGGCCTGTCTAATCTAATCAGAAAGACCGTTAAAAATTATGCCAGTTAGGAAACATAGGCTAAAATCAATGATACCTCTGAACTGAATACGTCTCTCACTTTGCCACATTTGAAATTTAAGCATTGAAGACGTCTAAGGTGCCACTTTGCAATAGCATGAATGCTGAGTTTCACTATCTTCCCGCATCAAAGTCTTATTTACTCCGATCTCGTAATTTTGTAAATTAAGTAGGAGTTCAATGAAGGGAAAAGTAAGTTATCCTTCAGAGCAGAACACGACTATAAGGGAAGAAAAATAAGGGATTCGATGAAATTATCATGATTATAGTAAATTATATATTATTTCCGTTGATTGAGTATCTACGATGCGGGCTCGAGTACAAAGCAGGGACTGGCTGAAGCTATTCTGAGGACCCGGATATATAAAATGTTTTTATTATAAGTTTATTTTATCTATGCTCTATGACCTGGTGTCGCTATCTGTGTCATTGATATGCCAGACAAATAAGTAAAAATTCCAAAAGTGCAATGTCCTTTTACTTCATCTATGTTACATTTGCTTATTACAAGTTTACAACAAGGTACAATAAAATTAATCCAAGCCTTCAAATAGGGAGAGACTTTAACATTCATTGTATATAATTACGATAGGTACCAATTTTGTGCATCGTATTTATTCCAACAATCCTAAAATACGCTTAATTAGTGATTGGATCTGATATTAACCACTATGGCCATGTGATGAGATACCGCGATAAACTTTGTGTACTGTAGCAAACACTTTGTAGGCAATAGCGAGTGACGTCATCAGACGATACGCTGCAACGGAATGCGCTGCTCCCGATTTTCAGCTCCCACAGCAGAACTGCTGGCCGGCCAGGAAGCTAAAATCGTGAACCAGCTTCCACGGTAGCCGAAGAGATCCGGCCCGAGAGATCCACTTCGACTCGACGCAAGTCTTCACGTTCTTGATCAAGCCAGCAAGGAAGCCACCAATCGACGGCACCTCATGTCCTCTATATAAATAATACATATATGAGAAGGCAGCGGTAGCACCAGCCTCACGATGCTTTGAAGGACCTAAGGGATGAACGGACTCCTTCACCTGGAGTTTCTCATATGCCAACGTAGAAGGAGTTTCAGGCTTAGGATGCACGTCCTGATCCTCTGGCTTCTTATGCGTCGGAAATTGCAAGACTGGGAGATTTAATTAGGATGCACAGCCTGCTCCTCATACGTTTGAAATTGCAGGTCTGTAAGACTTGAGATGCACGTCCTGCTCCTCCAGCTCATCATATGTCTGAAATTGCAGGACTGGGGTTCTTGGGATGCACTTCCTGCTCCTCAGGCGTCTGGGACTGCAAGACTGTAGACTTGGAATGCACGTCCAGCTCCTCATACGCCTGCAGTTGCAAGACTGGAATACTCTGGATGCACGCCGACGGTCTAAATGACTTGTCTCCGAAATAGACGAGAGTCCCAACTACAGTATTATTTTTTTAGAGGCCACACCAAAGAATATTTCCCGTGATACGGGCAGTCATTCCAGCTCGCTGCTTTGTGTTCATCTCCGCTGTTGCGGACAGTCGACAGAAGCCCCATTTTTACCTCTTTAACAATATTTACAAATCTGGATAAGTTTAATCAGAGTTAAATGCTACGGCAATCCAAAACAATGTACATTAATTTTCAGAGTTGATGACACGCCTGCAACTTCTTGGAATTTTGAAAGTATACCTTAGCACTAGTAACTGTCTGTTGCGCGGAATTATAAAATTAGTCGCTAACTTGCGCCTTTCGTTGTAGATCCCCATCAGCAATAGGATCTCTTCGGAGCTTGTAGTAATCTATCTCTAAAGAAACATATTAATACTTTATCAAGCAATCTACAAATGCGTCTTTAGTCATCTCTAATTTTAAGCATCGCTATGGTTCATATGTTGAACCTTTTACATCAAGAGAAACACATTTCATCTGCTGCCTATATAGAAGTACAGCTTGTTCACTTAAAGGATTACAAATGGTTCCAGTATATTATATGACTTACTTAAATGCATGTGTTACGTTAGGTCACTTAACTGTAGGTAACGCTAGGTTTTGTTCCTCTATAATAAGCGCCTAACCTGACTGATAGTATCGCAGCTTATACCTAAACCTTACACTCTACTGGAACCTTTCAAAGCGTCACATAAATTTATAACCCGCGAACAAAGTGAGAGAGGTGATAATGTTATCGTTGAAGATTTAAGTATATATATTTGTATATACAAAGCATCGAGCCAGAACTCGATCTGGGGACCTAGAGATTACCACGCCGATACTCTAACCAGTAAGCCACAGCAGCTAAAAGCAACGCAAGCACACAAGGTACATGTGCTGCCCGCTGCATTTTGGCAAACATATTAAGGCAGAGCCGCACGTGTATATGAGGGAGCTCATCCGTCTACCCTGAATAGTTAATAACCTGGAAGATCTTACAGTTTCTCGTCCCGTCAACACCCGTCCACCCTTGTGCTCGATCTGTCCACCCAATAAGTGGTCGAACGAGTTGAGCAATCCTAATAATTTTTTGTAGGGAGTTTGGTGGGTTGACCCAAATGTGACCCATACCAAGAAACCAGACCTAGCTAATCATAAAAAATGACAGCGTTGAATTTTCTTCCACCGGGATAAATTTGCCTCCAGCGCGGCAGATCATCTAGAAAATGGAGCATTCTATTTTTTTCCTATGTTATTATTGAAGAGCTAATCCATGGAAAGAATGCAGCTGTGCCCTAGCCTCGTTCATTGAAAATGATTTCGTTGAATTTGCCCCTATCGCGGGTGATGGTCTTACGCCCCCGAGGCGTTCTAGTTAGGAAATATTTTCATACTTTTTCCACTGATAACATATTTTCTTTAGCATTTTTTATATTAACTAATATAATAAGAACAATTATTACAGACTTCTTCCCTGTGAACATCCATTTGCAATCATATGTCGTATGAAGCTAAAATAGACATCAATCTCAGAGTTAGTTCTAGAACGATTTTCACAGATTAGAAACTGAAATAGATTAAAATGGTAAGACTTATGAATTGCCGTAGGGTAAATCCTACTTCGGACTCGAAGCTACAGCCGAAATAGGTCATTTGTGAGTGCCATATTTTGACGTACATGGGAATTATGTAACATATTAGCCGACACTTTCCCATTTTTGAACTCATTTTCATGTTCGAATAATCTTTGTTAATAGGAAATTTAGGTAGTGTTTCTTATTTCTATACAAATATTGTAAATGTGAGTGATATATATAAATGTAATTTTAAAGACGCTTTGGACGCTTGGTATAGCACCAAGAAACATTGCAGCATACAAACATTTACGTTTTACTAAGCAAAATTAAATAGTGTAATTATAATCATTAATGAAGTAACAGAAGGTGCGCGAAACACTTGGTAGATTATTACTAGTGCCGCGGCTCTAGATGTAGTTATAGAGAACAAAGGCTGCACTAGATAGATTTTTCAAGTATATGAGCTATTGATATTGAATACGACGAGTAGTGCAGTTGATGTTTTGCTTTTCATGTATCATGTTTAACAAACTGATGAGTAGCTGTAAAAATTATGACAATGAAATTAACTAATGGACGCATATTTTTTTTTTACAGATAACATGAATACTTGCGGACATGAAGAGCTGTCAAATGTTTTATGGTGAGTATTGTGTTTGCTCATTTGATGGTTTTTCAGCTCGATTACGTACAATTACTGGTATATGTCTATTTTTCAGTTACTATTACAATTTCATTATTTGCGTAAAATCAAAGAGCAAGGACGGAACAACCAATAAATTGCTTTTTTAGCATTCACCTCGCACCTCATTCACATTCAGCATGCATTCATATGTACGCAAGATACCTCCAACTGTCGCCACATCCGCATCTATCCGCATCCAACTATCGAACAATATTATGCTATACAGTACTAGTGGCGGCTCATCTCTAAGACTTGGAGATTTGCACTCCCTTCCAGATGTTTACTAGAAGACGTACGAATGCATTAACCATATGCTAAAATGGTTTTAAACTTACACCATAATTAACTTATATAATAGGAACTCGTTCGTGGGTAAGGCTGAAGCTGCTGAGTCAGCAGTGACTGCATATATAGAAACTACGAATGCAATAACCTTACGCTTAAATGGTTTGAAACTTACACCATAATTAACTTACATAATAGGAACTCGTTCTTGTGGGAGGCTGAAGCTGCTGAGTCAGCAGTGTTGCATATATAGAAACTTACAGAAGGAAAGCATTTTAACCTTTTTACTTCGTTCACGGATGATAGTAATTGGTTGTATGCTGTCTTTAGTGTATAAGTTGTGTTTTTCTGTCATCGCTGAAACTTGTGCAACAAAATAATTTCCATACGCACGATCGAAGAGACTTACGATTACGCAGTCTCTACTCTTCGTGTATTTTGATGAGTTGTCCTGATCATTGCCAAGTTTTAATGTATTATAACAAACACCGAACTTATAGTTCAACTTCCATTGCACGTTTGATGAATTAAGTGCAGCTGCTACTGATTTTGTGAATTTTTATATGGTACCATTTTCTCGATATACAGAGAGAAGCTTCCTTCCATTATTCTAACCAACTCGTTCAACCAAACAAATTTGTTCCTGAAGACCATTCATAAATACTCGTCGTTCTATATATATATATATACTAGTGGCCCGAGCCGTCATTATTAATGACGGCAGAAAATTAGTATTTCAGAAAAAAAAATCCTTTGTCTCCTATGCCGGGCATTTCAAGTGAATATTCAGCATTCTGCCTAAGTAGCTATATATATATTATGTGGTGCAGTCAAATGGCATTTCTCGTATCACCTTTGAACAGGTCTAATCATGGTTATGTAGGTGAGCTCAGGCCTCTCAGCTGAGGCGTGTTTCAATATATATATATATATATTCGTTTATAAACTTTGACTTTGATATTTAACAGTTTGTATTACAAAATGCAAGAGTGCCACATACTGCTTGAATTTTTTTTAACATTTGAAGCACTTTTTCGTATTTTTCTAAACTTGTTATTCTAAAATACAGCCAAAAGACGGCTCCGCTAGAAATGTTTATGTATGCGCTTGCCGCAAATTGTGCAACACTTTTTTGGGGCACTGAAATCGCACATCGCATTCGCTTCTACACATTGTGACACCGTGTAACACTGTGAGGGTAACACCGGTGTTTGATTGCAACACGCCCCTGGAGTTCCCCTGCAGGAATTTCTTCCTATCTTATTCCCAAAGAGCGTGACAGGAAAAATATAAATATATATAAATAATTAAATAAAAAATATAAACATGACGTTAGTTATTATATAGTACTGATAAATTGCTTATAACCAAATGTGTTACTATGTTGGCACTGGAATATAGGTAACTGTCTTAAAATAATAATTCGACACATCCTTTTGAAAGTTCGCTGGGCTTATGTGCACTACTAAAAATCTCTGTTATCGCAAGTTAATAATTACCTTTGAACTATAAATGCAATAAGACACCTGTTTAGGTGTACCTCTTTAAAAGTAAATATCCACTCACCAATACAAAAAAAAAATGCTCTGGGTGGCTACAGTTAGCACGGAAAAGTTTTTACAGTTCGCTCTAACGAAGCGAAAGTTGTGCTGTACTGGCGACAGCGCGGGGGTGTACTTGTGTGTCCACAGCCCGCGTGCAGCATATATTTGAGGTTCCGTACCAGTCAGACTCTTGTCGCGTGATGCACTGCTGCAGGACGTGGGCTTCCGCGAGGACTCAAATTTTGTGATCTTCACAACCATATGTGTTTGTTTTAGCTGTTCTGTGGAATTAGGTATTTTTTTCCCTGTGTTGGTTTGTACCCAATAGTATAAAACTAGAGCAAAATTAGTGTTCAGCGTGGTGTGTTGCTCGGTGGAAAATTAATAGGATTTTGTTGAGTAAAGATTAATGCTTTTCTAGATTTTAAATTCCCAGGTACAGCGTTGCCTCTAAACTGAGAATTTTTCATCACCGTTTGTTTACAGTCGGTGACAATTTTCCAGCAACGCGTTTACCTGCACGTTCTTGGAATTTCTAGGACCGCATTTTCTCCCTTCTTGTAAAAATTTGTCAATGCTTTGCTCGCTCGCCATTTTATTCTAATATTTTTCCACAGTGTTTATACTCGCATTTTAAGATTATTCTTCAGTGTCGTATTTTACTCGCATATCATGATATATCTTCTGTATCATGTTTACTCGCATTTCATTTATAATTCTTCGCTAACGTATTTTTCTAGCAGTTCGCAAGATATTTTCAATGTCATTATAAAAATTCTGATAGCTACTGAAATAAATATGAAATTTGGATGGCTCTTGTCCCTTTAATAAACTTCAAACGGAGTTCTGCACATCGTATTTCATTTGTTTGGACAAGTACTTTTGCATATTATCCTCGATACCAGACAGACAATAGCTTCGTTAGCGGCTATCAGCTAGCCTGGCCTTTGTTTTGTGGACGTAGGACTGGAACGAACCTGTTCTTTCGCCGCCCAGTTTTATCTTTTGTTGGTGCAGAGCGCGGTGAGAGAAGGACGGCTCGCTCTCTGCATGTGAATGACCAGGGTATTGTGCTCGGCCCTATCTGTTCGAATTATTGCTGTATCGAAAGCCGAATAAATTTGGGCCGGTGCGATGAACAGGGCGTCTTGTAAATTTGGCAGGCATGAAGAAGCACGGCCGAATGTAATCTATATTTGGGTCTTCGTGGAATATACAGACCTGTGTTTATTCAGAGACACAAAGGAACCCTACACAATGTTATTATACGTATATATTTGGTTAATATACAGGACTATTAGGCTAATATGTAGGTTCATTCGGTTATTTTTGAGGACTATGTGGATACAGACTATGC
The DNA here is from genome assembly GCA_001587735.2 of Parhyale hawaiensis. Taxonomy (NCBI): domain Eukaryota; kingdom Metazoa; phylum Arthropoda; class Malacostraca; order Amphipoda; family Hyalidae; genus Parhyale; species Parhyale hawaiensis. The sequence goes on along the minus strand of LQNS02000137.1, from coordinate 14,284,148 downwards.
CGTTATTATTCAGGACTATGCGGTTAATATATAGAGCTATTCGGATAATGTGTTGGACTATTTGCAGGACTATGAACTGAGTGGGCATATTGAAACTCTGTCCAACGTAATACATTTTATATAAACACATGGTAATTACAAATCACTCTGTATTTTGACAAGCAGGATCAAGTATTGCTAAATGTAAATGCATTTTGATACGGACTGTACATGTATATTTACCTTGCATTTCCTCGTAGGCATGAATGAAGAAACGTAGTCTAATGTATCGCGTTTTTAGATGCAAGATGAATATGTTTGCGTGGTCATGGTTACGGTAAAGATGAAGTCAACTTGGTCGTGCACTCTAAGTGGGAAATCTGTACATGCACTAGTTCGTGTTGAAGACAGATGGCAGCTGGTTCCAGAGGAGTGCACCGCTGCAGTCGACCCCACATTGATAGCTATATGGCCTCAGAGACGGAACGCTTATTCAACGACTACGACCCCCATATACTATTCCCAGTTTTCGTAAGGGTCCGTACCCACCAAACCCCCCCCCCCCCCCCCCCCCCNCCCTCCCCTCTCGCCAGAATGTAATTGAAATATTGGGGAATACAGTGCGTAGTGAGCTAAATAAAGGTACCATATCGGAAAAGTCAGCCTGACCCCACACCTCAACCGGTGAAGCCACAGGCACGGGTTCATAGTGCGGATTAACGCTAGACTCAGAGAAGTGCACGGCTGCAGTTGTCCACAGATATCAGCCGGAACGTCAAAGGTGGAAACTTCAAATGGTAACTGTGACCCCTCGACAATCCTCATTGCTGGTTAGGTCAGTGCTCTTACATGCAGAAGACTTCGAATTCGAATGTCTGAAATACTGATTTTGTAATTCCGAGCATCGCAAGACCCACTTCCCCAGCAAGGAAGCGAACCTGAAACCCCGAGTCTGTAAAAGCGCATGGGCCTATCCACGCTGCCGCTGGTATGTTTGGCAAGAGCTCATATGTGTCAATGCACAGGAAGAAAGCAAGAAAAGAGCTACAGAGATCGATAGAACACAGGAAGACGCTGGTGATCGGCCACACAGGGCGACCAAGTGCAAGAAAACAGACAGACGCTGATCTTGCATCCAGTAAACTGTGCTTTGACTGCAGTTGAAAATATATATGCGGACGTCTAACGGATGGCAGCAGGCAATGGGATAACGGATAACAGTAGCCGATGCGATAACGGATAACCGCAGTCGATAGGATAATGGATTACCGCAGCCGATAGGATAATGGATAACCGCAGCCGATGGGATAACGGATAACCGCAGCCGATGGGATAACGGATAACCGCAGCCGATGGGATAACGGATAACCGCAGCCGATAGGATAATGGATAACCGCAGCCGATGGGATAACGGATAACCGCAGCCGATAGGATAATGGATAACCGCAGCCGATGGGATAACGGATAACCGCAGCCGATAGGATAATGGATAACCGCAGCCGATGGAATAACGGATAACCGCAGCCGATAGGATAATGGATAACTGCAGCCGATGGAATAACGGATAGCCGCAGCCGATAGGATAACGGATAACCGCAGCCGATAGGATAACGGATAACCGCAGCCGATGGGATAACGGATAACCGCAGCCGATGGAATAACGGATAACCGTAGCCGATGGGATAACGGATAACCGCAGCCGATGGGATAATGGATAACCGCAGCCGATGGGATAACGGATGACCGCAGCCGATGGGATAACGGATAACTGCAGCCGATGGGATAACGAATAACCGCAGCCGATGGGATAACGGATAACCGCAGCCGATGGGATAATGGATAACCGCAGCCGATGGGATAACGGATAAACGCAGCCGATGGGATAACGGATAACCGCAGCCGATGGGATAACGGATAACCGCAGCCGGTGCAATCGATGGGTGGAAGAAGACAGCAAGCAGCCGGTGATTTTCCATGTCGAGATCTGGCATCTTTGAAAATCGTTAACGAACTCGTGACTAAGTTTTAAAATACGCTGCAAAAATAAGAGACGAGGCTCCCTGGGAGACATACACGGGGAGCATCTAAGGCGCATGAAACAGCTGCAAACGACGCGAATGTGTCTCGCTAAGTAGGCCGTAACTCTGGCGGTGTCTCTTCTTAGCAGCGAGGACCATTAGCACAATCTATTGCTCTAGTAGCGCTTGCCTCCAAGTCGCTTATCGATTAGCGACGGCATTCGCTTTTCTGCGTGCAGATTTCACAGGCGCTAATGGCTCTCGACTCGATGATCCGCGGGCGCGGGTGCGA
>LQNS02000137.1:14249163-14278912 GCA_001587735.2 Parhyale hawaiensis | reverse complement strand
GTAACAAACTCTCGAAGACTCCCAGACTCTACCTCTTGAACTTTTTACTGAAGCCCGTCTGCCATAGAGGGTATCAACAGCAGCTGTAAAAAGCCAGCTTTGATCCTCTGTATACAGGATGATATGCATTTTATACACTTGAAATCTAAATGCTTTAATTTTGCAAAGGCTTAATCGTACGCAAGCATTGATAGTGACGTGCAGTCTATGTTATATCTATATAGACTTGGGACTGTTTGCAGTTCCCAATAATTACGTTGCGAAACAGCAAAACATATGAGATACAAACAGCGTATTTATATTGTACAAGCCCCAAGGATATAGCTTTGATGCTGTGGACAGGATATGACCCATATGCTGCAGAATGCCGGCTATACACTATAGTCTATGCTATCGCACGTTCATATCTTGAGCCGACGTCGTTCATGTCGTTCAACTTCTGTACTCTTGAGCTAGGGCTATGTTCGATACGGACTTTCGTTGTGTAATTGGGACTACGATTGAGATGAAAAAACGTTGGAAAATTAAGCTTAGAGTGCGGCTGTATAGCGTGGGCCCCGTATCGGCAGTGTTTGAGCGACTGTTATGGGCCTGAAGTGCACGCAAAACAGTCAGTTCCTTGCGAATTGGAATGCTACGCGGTAGCTAATCAAAACATAATAAACATCGTCGTGTGTTTCTATGCTTATATATTTGTATCTTTCGTCTCACGCTCTCGACGAAATAGATATGGGAATAATAATCCAGGATGGAGATTGTGACGATCCTGCCGCCCTCTGATGCAAATTGAAGGCGAAAATAATTAGACCATGGCAGGTTGCTAAGAAATCCTCAACCTTGAATGCACTTCTTGCATAGCGAATTTTAAAATCCAAGCACTGAAAGTATCTGTAGTTTCTCCAGGCACTCTCAAGGACTATAATTTCCTAGAAACCTTCGTGCATGAAAACTTTATGTAGCTTTGCGTTTACGATGCTCAAATTAAGTGGTTAATCAACGAAGCAAAGGTAAGTTATTTTCCGGGGGTTTACAGTAGAGCTACGGAGAAAATCGGTAAACTTGAGCATTTATTGCAAGAATTATTTTCTCTAACTTGCTTCTTTTGACGAAACAGTTCTGTGCTTGAGCGAGAGCATTGATTTCGACTTATGTTGTACTACTCAAGGTTAAGGATACGCAGCTAAATTCTAAATTAAATTCAGTGGTGTTTTACTGCCACCTTATATAAATCCTGATATTTTTGCTTCTTGCATAAAGAAAGGAAGGATTAATTGTCCTACTAGCTTAGCTGAACTGAAGCCGAGAGCGTTTATCTTCTCTTATGATAATTTGAATTGGCAGTTGCTGCACATTCATCATACGAATAACAATGTATAAAAAATGAAAATATTTCATCGCAAATGCCTAGCTGTTATTTTTGACTCCCAGGTACAATAACGATAAGAAATTGAAGACGCTACTTGCAGCTTAGTTGATTAACGTCGTTAGTTATTAATTTAATTAATTAATTTTTAATTAATTTAATTTAATTTTATTAATTTTAATTTACGGTTTGAATGTCTCTCTATCTTATACCCATTGAGGATAATTCTTGATAGCTGAAAACGGTAGTACCACTGGAAGTATGTAGATACTAAAACTCTGATCTGTATACATGTTTTTAATCTTGCTAGCGCACTTTACTCGTCTGGGACGTGACACTTTCATTATTAGACAGGTGAAAATAGGGTATCACAGGAGCCCCTTCCCCCATCCCCCCGAGCAGCCTATAGCGAATGAGCTATAGCGCACTTCCACTGTTGCGCTGTTATGGACTTCGTAAATTCTGTGTACTTTATTGATGAGATTGTAAAAAATACAACTAAAATTATTGTTTTTAAAACTCAGTCAATATGCCACGGGTGTTACAGTTATTAGTATAACCCGTGCTGAAATGAGAATCATGCTTATACATAGCATTATACGTAACTTACACGTAGCACTAATACACAATACAAAAGTTCCAGACAATAGTAGAGCTCGCTCGTTTAAGCTCTCTCGACAGAGTATTATCTCCTCCGCTCTTATATATCGTAGCAAAACAAATATATATATAACAAGCAATTACCAACTCAACGCAGCGGTTTCTTTCCTTTCTGACATGTGATACAAGAGAGACCATCCGCTTTATGAAACCCAGCTAACGTAAGATTATTTTTTATACCATAGTAATCTCCTAGGTCTTTGTAAGCGACTTAGATCTACCTTAATTAAATTGCTTTTGCCAACATCAACAGACCGCAAATGCTGAGATAGCGGCGTCAGCTGAGGATTGGCTGAGGAACGTCGACTTGTGACTTCAGCAACAGTTGGGTGGGGGCAAAAATTATACATACATGTATATCTACTCTGTATAGTACACAGTTTATTGGTTGGTTACTTGTTTGGTTGTACTTTTGATTAGTGGGTCTCTTCATCTTCATATGAAACCTCACATACTATAAAGTTTATCTGCTGAATGGGAAAGAGGCAGTGGCACTCCCAAGTTTTTAATATTCAAGCATTAAAGACGTCTGAAGTACCTCTAAGTGGTAGCATAGATACTAAACTATACTTCTTATATTTTCTCTCCGATATGAAATGAAAAAAATAGGGAAATTAGAAAAAAGAACCAAGAAAGAGATTGCAGGAAACGGACGTTTCGTTAACGTGATATACACTATATCGAGGGCTTAGAGCCAGAAGTGGCGATGTCCATTTGTGATGAAATCGAGTCCACTCACTAAGTGCACGGGTCCTTTGAGGTATATTTTTAGTGTCACAAGTGTCTATGCCATATATATTCATTAAGCAGAGATTTGGCATGAAGATACATGACATGGACACCCGTCACACTAAAAATATACCTCACGGGCACCCACTTAGTGGTGTGAACCCGTTTTCATCAAAAATAGACATAGCCACTTATGGCTCTAAGCCCTCGATATTATCTAAATGCTTACATAAATTATTTTTAATACTTCTATTTTAATATTTAAACAACTGTATCGTGTTAATTACCATAGCAAGACTTAGTGGTATGACGAATCCACCATATCTTGCCTGTGACTAGCTACTGCTACTCAAACGTCGGATCACCAACACAGAATAATTATCGGGGCTGCGATTGGGGTCCAGACTGGCCTGGATGTAAATCTCCCAGCACCGATATTCAGTCATGGATGCCTAGCTGCTCATCATTCGTCATGTGGATATTTTTTAGTTTCAGTATGAGTTCATAACAAAATTCATTCGAACATTACCTATCATAGATTAATACCAGTTTAGTTTGTGTTCTAGTAGCTGAAGTAAAATTCAACGTGATATCTTCTTGCACAGTTTCTTGCGCCTTTGGCAAGTTATAAACCAAACATTGTTATGTTGAGCAAAGAATGATAAGCGATTTTTTTTAGTGAAATCAGTTTCAACTTCACTTGAAGGTTTATGATCCCTGGTCACAGCATCGATTACTGCGCTGCGACTGAGAATTTGTAAGAGTAAAACCTATAATTTTATAGTCGAAACCTACATGCTAACTAATCTTCGATCAGTCCACACGTTAGCTGATGGTCTGCAAATTTGCAGATGGACCATGCTGGTCTGTCACTGCAACTCCGCAGGTACAAAGTTTTCGATGGTACAGCCTTAATTTTGCCTCAGGGGACAGTCCTTGATAGAGAAAGCGTCCTTAAGACTGGAAGCAGAAAGTTATATTTTTTCAAGTGATTTACTGTTTTCTTAAGCTGGCTGCTTGATTAATTAATTGACGCGATATATTTTTCTTAGTTTTGTTAGCGTTGCTTCAGGTTGTTCATAGTTGCTGCATGACTGGTTTTTTTCTCTTTTAATTTCTTTGATTCAGCAACAGTTTCTTTTCTTGTAACTTAGTCTCAACAGATTCACTGATTCAGTATCACTTTATAACAGATTCATTGATTCAGTATCACCTTATTGCACTCCTATGTTGCATGAATTCTAGTATTTATGCACTATTTTCTTCATTTATTTTCATCTATCTGTAGTACTGACTTCGTTATAGTCGTTGTTCTACTTCAATTTATCTATTTTGAATTCAAATTTCATATTACCTAGGGAGTCGTGGAGGGTGTATTTAGATATCAAACGAAGCCAGTGCTCTTGAACTATAATCAGTATTTAATAAGTGGCTTATTTTACTAACACAGCGCGGGACAAGTTAACTAGTGATACACACTGAAATGGAGGTTGTACGTGCGAATGGCAATAAAAAAATATTATTTTAAAAATTGCTGCACTGCACTAACAAAATACTTGGTATTCCAACATATTCCAATATTTTAAAAGGAGGTGGTGTTAGCATCAAAACTACGAGCATTTAATTATCATCAGTAATTAAAACGGGCTGTGTTTTAGCTACAAAAGAACAGCAGGCAAGCTGACTATCATAAGCTTTTATTTCGAAGGTGGTGTGTCCCCTATAGCTCCCCGGACAGCTGCATTGCCGGTATTTTAATGAACACAAAGCTCCTGATCGCGCGTTTTATTGGCGCAGACCCCGCGTTTAATCCGGGGACGATGCGGGCTTATTGTGGCTCCGGTGGTGTTTTTGTCGCGTACCAATGGAATCCGAATGCTTGGAATGTTTACAACGTGCTTTAGTGGAACGAAAGCGAGGAGGTGTGGGCAACAGTCCCGGGTGTATCTGCGGCGCCTGTCCGGGGCTCATTCAAGGTGTCTAGAATGCCTTTGTTCAGTGTTTGTTACACTTTTGGTTGTGCTAGGCTTCGGGCTGTGTGTTTCCATAGGGCAAATGTGAAGTGAACTTGGCCTAATACAATATCTAAGAGATCCACATGCACTGGGTCGTGCAGTAAGCAGATGCCCTCTAGGTCCCAGTGAAATGCAAGGCTGCAGTCAACCACAGAATACCAACGCTATGCGTCCAAGACGAAAGACTCATGTGACAACTGCTGTCCCCCCTCTCTCCACCGTCCCCATTTCTGATTATGCTAGTAGCTCCGCAAGGTTGTGTGAATGCCAGAAACGCTGACGCCTCAATCCGAGCGTCGTAAAAATTCACCTGCTTAGCGGGCAGGTGAACTCAGAAATTGCAGCATGCAAGTATTTTATTCGAGCATATTTACGTTCAAGAGTTTCTGTCGTGCAGTATTATACGTGCAATATTCCAAGTAGTCGTAATGCTACAAGAAAAGCAAGATTAACTATCTTGAATAATTAAAGGGCTCATTCCACCTTTAAAAAATATGCTTGTGGTGAACATTTCTTATCAAACTAAGTATAATTACCTCTGTTAACTGGAACTGCATTATTGCTAGATGACAAAATCTTAATCCTTCTCACCAAGCCAAAACTAGCACCAGTTTCCGCTACCAGACGTACGATAAGGCAAGATATCTTGCAGGACGTCCGAAATCTTAAATTACACCACGAGATGTCTCTTGTCAGGAGGTCCAGGAAGAGGTGCGCATTTGCAGCCACTGGCAGTCCAGTCAGAAAGGCGTGAGACAGACCACAGGCTGTAGACTTTCAGACTGTTTTTGGACTTATGACTGGACTGTATATGATCGCAGGTGACGGTAAATGGCCGCAAATGACCGCAGGTGGCTGCAAGTAACCGCAACAGGTTGCAAGTGGTCGAAAGTGGCCACAAATGGCCGCAAGTAGCCTTAAGCAGCAGCAAGTGGCCGCAAATAACCGCAAGCAGCAGAAAGTGGCCGCAAGTAATTTGCCACTGTGCCGGACCGCGCTATCGTCGTTCACGACGGATTTGTGTGCGTGTTTGTGTACGCAGAGCGTGTGCGTGTGAGCGGCGTTCAAGTTGGTGCGGCGGCGTTCAAGGTAGTGTTTACTTAAGTGGTGGCGAGCGCAGCAAAGCTTACTTGAACGCGCAATCGTCGTGAACGACGATAGTGCTTCCGGGCTCCACTTTACAATCGTACGCTCAACTTCAGCTCGCACGTCGTAGCGATTACACAGTGAACGTCTGAATCCAAGATACCCCTAGGAAGTAGCTACTTGAATTAAGCTGAGCGTCCCCTCATAAGTTGAGCGTGCGATCGGATTGTGTGGCCTCGGCATTGCAGATGTGATCGATTAGCTCGTGGGCAAGCTGTGCACCTTCCCTCTAGCTCTATTATAAGCCACCGTGCAGCACGAGTCCGTGTCATAGTACAGCGCACACCCGAGAGATACACGTCTATAGTTCTCTCCTACATAGAGTGCCATCGAGTCTGTACTGCCGCTAAGCGCTGAGTGTTTGCACGTCAACTGAATGTCCAGTACACTTCTAAGAGTGAAATCGTGTATTGAATATCCTGCTGAGTTAAACTTAACTGAATAGTATAGTTACGGAAAGGTGCGCTGCAAACCCAACCTCGTATCGGGATAGAAGATCCTTTAAGGTATTATATACCGTCGTATATCTATAGGTGCCGTCACAGAGGCGAAGGCACCACGAACTATTGATTTTACAAACTGATAAACGTACGTTAAATACGCGCTTTAGCACCTACCGGTGAGCAAGCTGATGCACACTTCCTTTAAGTTGTGTCAGCTAATCGAAGCCGATTAGCTTCAACTTGTCCATAAAAATTTCCGTTTGTAGGTTTGATCGAAGTTGAGGCGTCGGTTTCAAATCGATTGCATGTCAAGCGTAAGCGGCTCGAGATTAACGCTTGAAGCTCGATCTAAAGTGGTGAATAGAAAGCTCAGGATTGAAGTACCAAATGAATCGGATACACCAGGATCATGTTTTCTCGATCGAAATGGACTAGCCTATATGTATGCTATCAAAAGTTTTTCTTACACTGGGGTCCCCAGCTGGGGAAAAGGGAGGGAGGGGGTGGTTGGTTGTACCCTCTGGAGGTGCGAGATGATCTTTTATGGAACACAATAACTTGGATTATGGAACACATTTTATAATTAATTTAAATAAATTTGTTACACAAATCTACGGTGAATTTCTTCATCATCATATGAGTTATTAATTTCGAATAGGCGAGAGAACATATGTTAGGATTTCTAGAGGTGTACGTATAGAAAAGGTGGAGAACAACTGTTCTAGAGCCCCCACAGCCGCTAGTTCAGGCCTCGGCGTCCGTACCTGAGAAGCGGCCGGTCACGATTGCCGCTCTCGCTGCTACGGCCACTTTAAGCTAATTTCGACCAGATCCAGCCTAAAGCTCGACATGAATGGAGTGGGTGCTTCCGTTACTTTGCTTAGGCCAATTTAGTTAAAGCTGAGTGCGGCTGTAAGCTGGTGGATAAGAGAAAGTGTCCTTCCAAAGTCCCGATTTCATCTACTAGCTCGGTCCCAATAAGCCAACAATATTAGGAAAACAGTTGTTTGTCAGCATCATATGAGGAAATGTTTCCATCATTATCGTTGCCCTTTGCTGCGCTTAGCTATTAGGTGGCACCACAAAGTACGGTCAGCTGCCGTGGAAAGATTTTTAACGAAGTGTTGCCTCAAATGTTATCTCTCACTAAACTGAAATAGTTTTGCAGCTATTACTCATCAGTGGTCCTAGAAAGTATTCTTCAAGAGAATGTATCTTCGAACGTTGCTTCTCACTAAATGGAAGCAATTTTTGTTCTCTTACACTTCAGACGTCGTAGAAAGTAGTTTTGAAGGAATATATCTTTGACTGTTGTCTCTCCCGAATCATTTGTACTGATATCTTGCAATATTCAGATGCTGTAAAAACAATTCTTTACGGAAATTCATTTTTCATGATGATTGTCAAGAACTGTGCCAAACAACCACCGCTACACCATCCTTTGAGGTAACACATCTCACAAGGTTGTTGTCCCACACTGCACCAAACAACTACGGGCACCATCATTTGAGGTAACACATCTCACAAGGTTGTTGTCCCACACTCCACCAAACCACTACGGGCACCATCATTTGAGGTAACACATCTCACAAGGTTGTTGTCCCACACTGCACCAAACCACTACGGACACCATCATTTGAGGTAACACATCTCACAAGGTTGTTGTCCCACACTGCACCAAACAACTACGGACACCATCATTTGAGGTAACACATCTCACAAGGTTGTTGTCCCACACTGCACCAAACAACTACGGACATCCTACAGTTCAGAGGCCATATACTCTAGGGGCCCGCAACCACCTGCTCCACTTAGCCTAATTGGACACCACTGAGCAGGCATCGGCTAATGCCCATCTAGAAAAATTCCATTTGGCTCAGATGCTAAGCCCTCTCGGGAGGTTGCGTGCTAAGTGAGGATAAGACTTCCTGCAAGATATCATCCTCCTCATAAAATGAGATTGTCAGACATTCTTAAATGGCGGGGAGAATTGTATTTTGTCGCACATTAGGGCTGTTTGCTGCGATGTTTATTCCAATGGGAAAACTTCTGGTTTTGAGCATCTCTTCGTTAGATGCGCTTGTGATACACGTGAATAATTAGTAGGAGAATTGAGCCTAAAGCTTCTCTTTTAGATGAAGCTATGCATGTAAAGAGCTGGAAAGCTTCTTGAGGAGATGTAATAGTTAAAATTGTTTTTTTTTTTAATTTTAAAATTTGTAGCGGAGAGTTGCTTCTAAATTAGAAATGAAACTAGAAACTAAAACAGAGACACATTGGGAGGAGATTGCAAGGTTTATAGAATATACACTTCCATACATTGTAAATGAAATATACATTTTGAAATGTGTATTAAAATTAACATGATTCGTTAAGCGACAAGAGGATATATATTTTTTAAGTGTATAGAGAGTGGAGGAAATTAGAAAATTAGCAATAATTTTACTGTCTCATGCGATAAGAAAATAATCGATTACCAATGCACGCACAGCATATTCAGTTTGAAAATATTGATGGAAATATTAATCCAAAATCTGTTCCATTGAGTTCACTTGAAGGACGCCCGAAAAATGCATCGAAGTCATAAAAATTTATTGCTTGCAAAGGCATGCCTGTTTTTCTATTTTTAATTCACAGGAAAATATGAGCTTTGGCAAAAGAACTTCTAGTGATGTTTCTGGCACCAATTAGCTCGCATCTTCTTTTTCAGCGCGGAAAAAAATATCTTTAATGAACTTAGCTTATTTTCTGGGCAAGTGCAGTCGCCTGCGTTGCATGTATAATGTATATATATATATGATCAACATGTACAGAATATTATACGTTAGTATTTAATGCGTTATTTAACGTACTTGTGGAAGTAATAGGATAGTTTGTTTCCTTTCACACGCTGAGGATATGCAGTAACTAAATTAAACTTTTCAACGCCCATGCGGACCATTTTCCCTTTATAAAAACTATGTATGTTTAATTGAGACGTTGATGTGTTAACGTAAAAAGTGTAAAAAAAGTATGACTGTACCTTACCTAGCAAGTGTATAATTGACCATTTATCTCCTAGCTTGGTCCCGTTTGGATGAAAATGTTACTTGAATATAATAGATGTTTCGGCACGAAACAGGAGTAGTTATTGAGATAAGTGAACTGCCAACCATGAACACTGGCATGTAACTAAAGTAATATACCGTATAGTGATCACAAAACAGTTGAAACTATTTCAGTTTCGTACGGTTTAAACCAGATATTTTCGAAGTGTGTTATATATATATAAAACACGATGTTCGACAAAGGAATATTAGTAAAGGAAGGGCTCGACAACTAGTAGCACTATGACCAGTACAACTTCAGAAAGAAACATTACCATCAATAATTATTTTCGTCTCAATGGACATTCCTCTGGGTTGAGTATTAGACCGCCTAAAGCGCAACCGTCGATATAATTATTATCAACCGCAAACGAAGTGAGAGAGTTGATATTGTTTTCGTTGAAGATTTAAGTAAATTTGTATATATATTTGTTTGTCAACCAAACAAGTGATCGAAGGAGTTGAATAACTTTCATAATTTTTTTCTGGGAATTTGAGGGGTTGACCTAGATGTGGCCCATGCCAAAAAAACTAGTTCTAACTGACCATCAAAAATGACGGCGTTGAATTTCCCTCCACCTGGGCAAATTTGCCTCCACCGCGGCAGATCGTCTGGAGCACGGGGTGTTCTATTTTTTCCTGTTATTATTGAAAAGCGAATGTCTAATCTCTGGGAATGGGGCTGCACTCTAGCCTCGTTCATCAAAAATGACTTCATGGAATTTGTACCCTTGGTGATGGTCGCCACCGGGGAGTTCTAGTTGTTCTATAATCCAATTCTGTAGCGGATGGTCGGTTCCGTTGTTCTAGATATGGGCAAACAACAAAAACTTTTTCTCAATAATTTGCAGTGGTGAAGGACGGTGGAGCAGTCACGCATTGAGCTCTAGTCGACGGCTGCCGCTGACGTCGATCCAGATACGTGCTCTCGATGAGCACCGAGAGCTTCTCGCATTAATTTTCTTATGGGAAAGACAAGTAAAGTTTCGGCTTCGAAGAGGACAGGAGCAACCTTGGGCTCGCGTTACAGGTTTCCTGTGGCACACTTACGATATGCGCAAGCTGCGACGACGAAATTTTCTGCCCTTACTTTATTTGCGAAGAAGAACAAGCAGTCTCATTTTGGTATATAGACGAGGCAGAAGATCCTCAACTCGACTCGAGCCACGGGTTGCCAGTGACACTTTTTGAGGTTCATACATGCGCCGCCAGCAGAATTACTTTTCTTCGCTATTTTTGGCAAAAAATAAAGAGCAGAAGCTCGTCTTGAAAAATAAATTAAGCAGAGTCTCGTCTTTGCAAATAAAATAAGCAGAACCTCGTCTTGGGCCCGTGACACGGTGGGTCGGTACCGCGGCACGGGATCTAGGCAATCGGCCGACAACAAGGCTGGTGAAATTTATAGGCAGTGCCTCCGATGTCGATAGCTTTGAGGGTGAAGAATGCCACCCGTTCGCTGACCGTCCACTGAGCCTAAAATTTATTGTTTTCTTCGGCAGCTCTCCCGTAATTACACGTCACTCTGAGTTTGTCCTGTCATAAGTTGGGTCAACACATCGATCCAAGGTTACCCATACGCGCACCATGAGGATAACTAACCCTCTTCTTGTTTACTTATCAACTGTGCTTCAGCTTTTGAACTGATATAGTCAGTTCTGTAGCAGCGCCGCCGCTGACGAAGCGAATATTTTACCGGCCAAAAAATTTGTTTCAGTCTTGAACACGAAACACGTACGTATGAAATTGATCTTGAGGTCACACATCCAAGGGTCCCGAATGCCTGTTCCGCAGGAGATGTTGCAGCTTGCAGCAGTTCCTGCTGATGAGGTTAATTTTGTAAAGTTAGGTAGGCTCTCAATACTTCTTCTGTTTCGGGAGGTGGGCTGCCGATCCAGGTGGCCGACCTATTCCCGCTATTTCGTTTCCTTCCCCTGTGTGGCGTAGCTAAGCGAAAGCGTTCAGCCGTCCCCGGGGGTTGGAGATGCTCAACTTGCTGGCGCCTTTTTCCTGTCTGTAGCTCACTGACCACTCTGAGATCTACCGACAGAAAAGCCGAGACAAAAATAATTAACAATTTAAAACGCGCCCTAGTGGCGCACGAGACTGTGTTAAGCCACAGGAATAGTTCGAGCGATGTAGAGATTGTCTCCCTGATGAGCTAATACGACTAGCTACTACTACTTGATCTAGAGAGAATTTTGGTTTGTGTTAGCATTGGCGTGCCAACTGTCTGATGATTGCACATAAATCACGAGATGACTGAAGTTAAGCCTCGTCTGCCCTGTGCAACTTCTGTTCCGCTACAACGCTCTATTTCCCACGCCTACTTTCCCACTCTGTGACCTCCCACTTGCGGGCCTCGGAATGCAAAGAAATGCAAAAGTCCATCTATTAAAAAAAAAACTTGACTCAAAAATGCCTTGAATGGAAAAAGAGAAGTCAAATTTCAATAGCTAATACGCAAAGCCAAGAGGGAAATGAAAAAAGAAAACTAAAAATTTTGTAGTTAATCCCACGAACGTGGGAAAACTCCTCTGAAGTACGGCCTTGTTGCACGAGAAGTTACATCGCAGGTCCTTGTAAAATGGAGGATGGAGATTCATATTTTCTAGTCAAACATTTCATAATACTTTAAACGTACTTCACTGCAATACGTAATTTTAGTATTGTATCAGTTCCTACTTTGTGAAAGGTGTGGTTGCGACGGTAAAACTAGGAAAATAATAACAATAATTTTAAACTAGGTTTACGTTCCCCATTGCTAAATACATTTTACTTTAGTCCAAACTCATTGCAATACAGTCTGCCATGCAATGTAAAATTTCCTACTTTATAACTTATTGCAATGTGTGTTAAGACACTTCACATTTCCTTCTCAAAAGTTGGAGCGTCGACACGCTTTACATGCCCCAGCACTCGGAAGGCCTGACCCGAGCCTTGCAGAACACAAAAAGGAGTTGAGAGCTGTCCTAACTTTGAACTGGACCTCAAAGGAAGAACTTAGTCTTTGTTGATTGCCAGAGGCTTGCGAGCAATTTTCACAACCTATTTCAATGCATTCTATATTCATACAGACAGTTTGACGCTGGACAGGTGGAACTGTGGTGAAGAAGTTGCTGACTACCTCTCTATGCATTTACATTCCCTTGAAGAGTATTTCTGATAGGTACTCGTTTACAGTGCTACTGTTAAGCATTTTTCACAAGTATCTTGCTTTCATCATGTATGGAGTCACTAACTCCATTGCGTGTAGCTGTTCCTGAATTGTCAACTGTCGAATTGCAGCAACTATATATGGTTACTATTGGCTTGGTTTCACCTCTGTATTACTTTTAGTTGTTGTTGAGTTCTTCTTCAGAGGTACGTTGTCGTATTTGGCTGATTTCACTATGGAGAGACGCTTAATATACATACAAGCATCCTGTGTCTGAGGCCATGACATTCAAACTTTTCCAAGCGCCATTGTCAGTATTTTTCATCACTACAATGTTACTCTCACCAGTATTGAAATACACGCAGGAAATATGAGAAGAAGTGACAGCTTATGTGCTATACAGCACAGAAAAAATACTTTTATATTAGCTCCTGAGATTCACGCGTTTCAATGCACTAATGTATTAATGATCGAGTAACGCTGGCTGTAGCGCTTGGTGCAGTATATGATTCCAAAGGTGTGGTATTAATGCTTAGCCTAACACTCACAACTGTGGCTGTTGTGCCTGTCGCAGAGACGGCTAAGGTCGTTGCTCCCTCATAAAACTCTACGCAGAAAATAACAATGACACAGTTAAGCCAAGCATTTACTGGCCAGAATTTGATCGAGAATACCAAGTTTCTGTTTCGTGTCGTCTATGAAATTGCACATTATGATTGTTCACAGCTACTCGTCAATTCTGTTGTGATTCGCTTTTTAAGTAGTATGTACACAGCAACTAGATCATCATAAACAAATGTTTACATTTTCTGCTAGTGAGGCAGTGATATTCCGCAGTGCAAAAAGTAACAATTATTCAGTGCGGTCTATAATAAGTAAAGAAACAAATCTGTTATCTCTTAACGTTATGGTAGACACTTCAAGGGATTCTGACTGTTCGTAGATATCTACGTAGCTAATAAACTCTGCCTAAAGTTTTCAAGAGACAGAGACCAATAAAAACTAAGTTATTGTAAATTTGCTCGTCGAAAGTGTCCAAAATTAAAGAACAAATTTAAATTTTGTAGAAATTAACTTAACACAAAACAAAATACGAACGTACTCTTTAATATTTGTGCTTCTGAAACACTGATTTTCAATAATCGCTGCGCATCTACGCACTCAGATTTCCCCAAATTTTCACAAGTAAGTACTCATATCTTTGTGCATTTATGCTATAGTTTTATCATAAAATCTTCCAAATCTTTTGAATTTCCAGCCATAACATTTTGCTCTAAAGTTGTCATTTATGTCGATAAGTTTTCTATTGGATTCATTTCTGGACTCTGAGGTGGCCAGTCTCTAACGGCGAATTTTTGCCCTTTGAGATAGTTCATTTGCCTTATGGTAAAGGTTTTTATCCTCCAGCAGCACATGAGTATCAATTTTGCGACAGTGGCACAAACATGTTTTTCTAATAAGTTTTTTCCGGTATTCACTTTTGGGTCTGAACATATAAGTCGTGGCGTCTGTTGGGCTGACAGCACATGGAAAACCATTTCACTGGCTCCTCCAAATCGTTACTGTTTCCTCGGTTCGCTGAGAATGCCAATATTCACCGCAAATACAACTCCTCACATACTGCTTAATGTCCCTTCCCAATACATTAAACTTAGATTCATCAATGAAAAATCCATTCCACCAATTATCTTCTAACCAAATAACATATTTCTTCGGAAAGGCCAGTATTACTGCTTTGTTCGTTTTGCTAATAAGCGTTTTTTTTTCTGTGGATTCCTGGCAAATTGCTCTATTTCACTTCACTGTTTAGATACAGTTTCTTGTGAAACCTTGCAGAAAACCTTGTTACAATCCACAGATATATTTCCCACAATTCTAAGTAGATGTTTCATCGGAAAGTGTTGAATAATTATGTCTTCTTTGATTGGAATTTTCCAAGGTTGACTACTCTTCGTTCTATCAGTTAGCCTCCCGGTATCATTATACTGTGTCATAAATTCTGCTTACTACACATTTGGAACGCTTAACCTTGGCAGCAATAAATTATACTGTGATTTTCTTTCATTAGTGTCACAAGTGCAGATTTAATAGCTACATTTACTTTCACTAGCTTAGACATGGCTACAATTCCTACAGTGATGATCAACAACCTACACATTCTTTATCAGCTGCTTTCCGTAGCGGAAAATTGGATCATCAAATATTAATACAGAAAGTTATTTAATGTTGTTCTTCAACATTTGAACTCTTAGAAAAGAGCAGAATTAGAATAACTTAGCTTATATTATTCATGCTAACTTGAAAATTAAGGTATGGTCTGGTCACTACGAGCGTTAAGAGATATATTTCACCATTACTTTAATTTCATAAATAAAATAAATACGTGTATTTTGTTCCTTTCTTATGAACGGACGTGTCCGTAGGTAGATGTAACACTTGTAACAAAATCAGTGTGTAACAGTAAATCTATTCCTAGTTGCTATACCTATAGCTGACCAGAGACACAGGGCTTCGAACGATTAGTTGGTTGCAGTCGATTTAACACGAGTCCATTCCTCCGAAATCTACGAAAGGTGCCTCGGCATCGCTCCGTTGATGAGACAGACGGCCGGAAACTCAATTATGCTCATTAAAATAGAATTTCCAGCGGTCACAAGCGTATTTGGGTTACTTTCAACGCCTGCAAAATGTTTCAAAATGCCGAATCCAACGCTCTTGTCAAACGTTTCAGATGTACTGGATTAGCATAGAGTATCTTCTACCAGCCAATCGAAGGAGCGTTTAGTGAAAATAGCAATGCATTGTTTATATCTATGAACTAATGTTTCTTTGTATGTACACCGATTCGTTGTATGGAATGTGATTACGCATTAAGTGAATAAAGCCTGTCGTTTTGCACAATGAACATACTGTGAGACACACAAAAAACTTTTGATAGTGTTAATTGACTTCTCCATACTTATGTTCATTGACCTAACATTTCGGCACATTTTATACCTTCGTCAAGGCACAAGTTTATTATTATTATTATTATTTTTTTGAGCTAGTTAAGTGGTCACAGCTACACCTTCGGGCACCGAGCACCGTGCGTGGGGTCCAAGTGACTCTCGTATCTATCGATCCCCCTTATGGCAGGTACACACGCTGGCCAAAAGAACGAGTCTCATTATCTCCTCGTCAAAAAATGTTGCTGTGTCCATTTAAATAGGACACGGGTACCTTGAAAGTCTTCAGACGAAGTCCAGGTGACGTTGCTCTCATCACCTCACGCGTATGGAGTCACGAGGCTAAGTGTCTTCTCTTGGGTCGCAGTTAGCGACCATGGAGCGAGGATTTTGAGTTATAATTCTGTCTCAGTTCGAAGAGATGTCCGAAACTTAACTACTGGCACTTGTTGAGCTGACGGCTGGCATTTTTATACATTGTCATGGTAAACTCAAATTTCTGTAAATGAGGAGTCAACACAACTTTCAGACGATTAGGCGAGGAAACTCATTCTTTCGACTCTAATGTGCGTACCTGCTTCGGTCGATTCACACGTTAGCCTTTTATTCCATGTTCATGTATCACTGCGTTCGCAAGCGTTGGTGTGTCCGCTGCAACATGTTAGAAATGCAGCAGTACGAGTTTTCACAAACTCCAATTCTGAAGGGACAAGCGAAACTTAACTAGAGACACGTGTTGATAATCATAATGATTTGATGGCTCATATTTTCGCAAAGCTTTAAGTATAGACATGATAACGTTTACAAGGCTCGACGAAACATCCCGATGTTTTGAAGTATGAATGTAGAGGAAATGAATATCGTGTGAACCTGCCTTCAGAATTTGTGGCTGGAAGAGGAGCGTCTAGAATTATTATGCTGATATCTCTAGCACGCCTCCTCGACACGGCCAACCACCGCCTCCAGCTGCCACGGTGAACTCTGACGGAACTTTTAATTAAAAGCGATAAACTTTGGTTATGCAAAGTGAGGTACATGCCAAATTCAAACTATTATTCATCTCGGCACGGCTGCGGCTCTTTGGAAGAAAATTCCTTCCGCTACCTGACACCTACAATATTGCTGAAGCCCCTGCATTGGTGTAAACGAGTAGTGTAAACTAGTGTAACTAGTGCGAACTGTGAGAACTAGTGTGACTAGTGTGAACCGTGAGAACTAGTGTGACTAGTTGGATCTATTTTGGTTAGAGTGTGCTAGTATAATTACTGCGAACAGTCATGTGTGAATGATTAGAAAACTACCTGAACACCTGCAAGATTGTCAGAGCCCTGCATAGGTGTATGTGTGAACCATTATTTTTTGTACAATTTCTCTTTACAATTATTATACCAGAAAAATATATTCGCCAACATTGTGAAGGCTATAAGTATCACACGAGCTAGGACGTGCATGGCACAGTGTCATGTGTATCCGCAGTGTCTGTTCGGAGTTCAGTCAAACTTGCGTCCTGAGGTCCTTGTCTCAGTGTCTATCATACTCTCGTCGTGAGAGGTTGTCTTGTGCGCTTGGCGGCAGCATGCAGTCACTGATAAGTAAGACCTGCACCGTACATAGTGGGCCAAGGATTTTTCGATTCATCCACTTCGATTGAGATAATTTAATTGATTATCGTTTCTGCTATATTTTTTGGCACAGGTCAGGAAAATATTTGGGGCCATTATTTGATATTGTGAAGAGTAGGGTAAAGTTTGGACCCGATAATTTATATATTACAAGGTAGCGTCGGGTTTGGCCACGTCATGTTATTTAACATAGAGAAGGGTCCAGTTTGGTAGTGCTATAAGGTAAAACTTTTCCCCTTTCTGGGGGCAAAGTTTGTCCCGCTTAAGGACAAAAGTTGCCACTGCAGTCGCTGCCTGGCCACGGCTCCTACTCCTCACTGCTGCAGGAATAATGAGCGTGACTCTCTCAAAGGTCATTCACTGCCAACCGTGACGTCATGATGACGTTGCTGAGGAATGACGACGCCAGCGCATGGCTGCCTGTATGAAAGGCAGAAATGGCGAGAGCGGGAAAGCTCTATTCGATGAAGCAATAAAATACGACCCCGGGAAAACACTCGAGGACGGCTCGCCTGTTGTTCTAAAATGCCCGGAGAGAAATCTTTCAGGGCGCGCGGACATTTTAGCGACAGTTTATCGGAGGTATTGTGTCAGTGCCGGTGCGAGGAGTCTGCCCGCGGACCCGGGGACCGGGGGGGGAGTATATGCGGCACGGGGGGCTAGGGGGCGTTTGATGGAGAGGCAGTGCTATATTTCTGCGCTATCGGCCCTTTGGCGGGGACTGGTTTGGGGACTTGATGGACGGCAAGCCCTGGCCCGGGCCAGGGGGCAGGGGAGGAGCAGGGGGCAAAAAATTGAATGGAGGTAAACGAGAATTGACTCTAAAGTAAGTTGTTGCCTCACACTCCAGCTGCCGCTGCGATGACCTGCAGCCTGTGCCGGACGTTTCTTCTTTTTTGGGGGGTCCGGTTATGTGTGTCCTGCATAAAGTAAATTACGTTATTTATAGAGATAAACGACAGTGAAAATAATCTCGGCCGACAGTACGAGGGGGTGATAAAAAGGATATAAGTTTGGGTAGGGGAAAGCCAAGTTCATCAGCTAAGAATTTCAGTTGCAAAGCGGAATCAGAGGACAATCTAATAAAAGTGTTTTCTCTATTCAGCGTTCGAATGCATTGCTGTGTCTGTTTGAATAACAGAAAAGTGCCCAAGTTTCCAAGTTTTATTTGCTCAGAGTTTGAAAAGAAACAGGAAGCCGTACTAGCGACGCTTGCTACGCCAAATGACTTGAAGGCTAACGTTTCTACAAACTCGTTTGGTAGTAACATAATTTTGTTCACTTGGACGCAATATAACATTTGGGTAGTCAACTCAGAGAACGCGTTCATTTGACCGTCGCGTGTAGCTGCTTTGAGGTAAAATTCAAAGGTACTGCCAATATATGGCTAAAGCATTGAACAGCCAAAAAAATCAAAACACCTTGCGTACCTAGTCTAGCACAAAAAAAAAATTAGTTACCCTTGGAAAACGAAAGACATTCGCGAACAAAAATTGATCTGATGACGCAGAACTTTATAATCTCGGCTGTGTTTTCCGTTCTCGTATCCAAACCAAAGTCCGTTGGGCTTCATATAAAATGCACAACAGTATGTTTTGCAAAGTTAAAGTACTTCAGAGGTGATACAAAATCGCAATTGGATTACGTTACTTCCATTGCTGAGAAAAGCAAACACTGTTTTGCCGGTTTGAAAAAAAAGAAAACTAAATAAAATAATCATCAGAGGAAGGCTTTGCTCCGCTTCGTAGTTAGAAGGTTCGGGAAAAAGTTTGCATTTTTACCTACCCTGCAATTGTAGCTGTGATGGGTTGTGGTATTTCCGGAATTCAAAAGCTAAGCTTCACAACACGAACTGATACATGAAAGTACGTTAAAGAATTGAATATGAATTCGTTGTTGCTGCATTTCTGCAAAGCACTATTCTCTTTTGGTCCTCAGTGTATCAATTTTTTATTTCGATAAAAAAAAAAAATACTTCTTGCTTCAACGCGCCCCTCCTCTCCGAAATTGCTACTGATATGGTCATTGTAAATTGCATGCTTTTTGTCCTTGTATTAATAACGAACGAAATACGTATATCTTCATTTATGTTCCATTTCTTAACAGTAATTAATATACTGTATATGTAGCTCTCAACTTTTACATGTCTCGACTTCTGTGACTCTCTACTTCTACTAACGTAATCTTAAGGATCTATCTCAAATTTTACGAACTGTGTTGAGTACTCTCGAATATTACGATTTGTCCGTCCGTCCGTCCAGCATTCTAAACGTTCTCAATGAGTAATGTATTATTTAGCATTGTTTATTGTGTAAGGCCAACTTTTTGAGTAATTTAAAATATGTTGCCAGTTACTTTTTAATATGTTTCCTTTATACTGTGCTAAAATAACGAAGAATTTCTTCCGCCTAACTTAACATAGTCTATCCTTGAAATACAATTTTCTTTGCAAACCGTTGTGGCCTTATCTCGAGTTTTACGAACGTAACTCGAGTTTTACGATTTCATCTGGTCCGTATATCTCGCAAAACATGTAATGCAATCTTCATTTATTGATTATTAACGTGACACCAAGACAGGAAGAAGTTGTTAATTGACATGTACTGAAAAACATGAAATCCAACTCGGTGTGGAAACGCAATGTAGAAAGTGAAATCTTAGGCTGAAAATCCGTAGATTGTGTACTGTGGAGATGTCAGATCGTCTCTCTGTTTTGTGGCATTCAAATCACGTTCACGATTTTTTTTAGCTCACATAGTATCGCTATAAAATAAAAACATTCTATGCTTTATCTTTCATATTTTTACGTCTGTTGCATTATGATTTCATTCGGGCATGTCGTCACGAAACAATTAAAAATACCGGTATTGTAAATTTTATCTTTCGTAGTTTACCGTAGTTTGCACATCAGTACACTGAAGTCAGTTGAGACGTCTGTTCGTTTAATTTTTTTTTGTAATTTCCTGTACAAAAAATAAGTCAAAACTAATATTCAATCATTCGACATAAACTCTTCTGGCACGTACTCAACTTCAGCAAAGTGCAACGTCTATATCTGCAAGACGTTTCATAAAAAAGCCTTGAAGAATTCGTTTCTTTTGACTATTGCATTAGACGTAAACTAATCGACATAAAAGCGCTCGGCAAGCAGGCAAGAAAAGGAGGCAGTGAAAATCAGGCTTGGTAGCGGTCCAATGCACGGGAATCAAATTGCAGTTTTTTTGAGTGTGATTCGCAGGTAAAGAGAAGTGATCATTCGTCGTCAGGATATTTGCTACTTCAAGTACACAATTTAGTGACTTGGTCGTGGTAGAGTCGACGGAAAGTGATCGTTTCCTGCAAGGATACTTGCTGCTTCAAGTGTAAAATCATGTGATTTATGTGTAATAGAAAAGTTACACTATGATTAAATTAATCAAAAGTGACCTAACCTCTGAATCAATGGAGAAATGAAGAAATCTACTGCAGAATCGCTGAAACATAAACGTCAAAGTAGGGCAACAGTGATTCAGTTTTCCACTGACTTATGACGCTAATATTAAGTTTATTAGCAACTTTATGACTCACATTTTTAAAGCTGATCTCGACCGACGAACGAGAGAAAGATATCGGCCAACATCTTCAGTATCCAAAAGCCAGCCCCGCGGCTGCCTATCAATAGCCCACCTCATTTTGCAGCATGCATTTTGAAATGATTCCATACTTTTGAAAATTGGGAAGGCGATGCAGAAAAATAATGCTCTCAGGGCGATGAAAAGTTTGGGTTTGTTGTAGCGGTACTTTGAATTGCGAGGTGATGCATTGCGAAAGTTCCGTCGTTAGAGCAACTCGATAAGCTTGAGGTGAATCAACTCAAAGGGGCGCCTGCAAAACACCCGCCTAAGATCGGACCTAACTTGGCAACTCTTCTTAGACGAAGTTAGACTAATTCTGCAACGAGGCTAATTTTCCACAGCACTTTTTACGAACATTTTTTTTTTGCTTTAGGAAAAAATGAAATGATGGGGCCGGTCATTATAGATCACAGGCCGGTGTCTTATTTGTTGCTCGACGCTTGTAAAATGTCAAGAGCTGAGAGACATATTTGTAAACAGGGCTTGCAAGGACTGAGAGACATTTATGTGAACAGGGTTTGCAAGAACTGAGAGACATGTTAGTGAACAGGGTTTGCAAGAACTGAGAGACATGTTTGTGAACAGGGTTTGCAAGAACTGAGAGACATGTTTGTGAACAGGGTTTGCAAGAACTCAGAGACATGTTAGTGAACAGGGTTTGCAAGAACTGAGAGACATGTTTGTGAACAGGGTTTGCAAGAACTGAGAGACATGTTAGTGAACAGGGTTTGCAAGAACTGAGAGACATGTTTGTGAACAGGGTTTGCAAGAACTCAGAGACATGTTTGTGAACAGGGTTTGCAAGAACTGAGAGACATGTTTGTGAACAGGGTTTGAATATTAAAGTAGGCCAAACAAAGATTACATTGAATAAATTCTGTTTCATCTGTATAAATTTACAATGGAATAATTTGGCAGGTAGGATCTAAACAGTGATACAGATAAAATGTCAACTAAATCCTGCTTTAAAAAATCCACAAATAATAGGCAATGTGAATATATGAACCAGAATTAATTTAGTTTTATATATTACTTAGAGCATTTGTTTTGTTTTGCCTTCAACTCCAGGAGCGAAAGCTGGTAATAATAGGTCTACTGTTTAGATTTTTTATTTTTATTTTTTTGAACTGGATTAATTGAAATTTATGAATACTAAAAGTTTGTTCTCATCCTAAAATACCCGATCATCATAATAATAACAACTTAGCTCATTCCCTTCTCTTTCAGATCAGTATCGAGTGTGGATTTTATTTTCTAATTTAAAGATTCAACTCAAAATCGACATTTAGATTTTAGAGTAACTTAATATACATCCTAATGACGCGCGGGAAGCGGTCGTACTAGTATGGAAGAGTCAATTTCTTAATCGAAAAGCTTTCTAATTCATTTGCCATCCTCTAGAACATACCGAATGGAAAACAGCTTAAACGTTCTTTTCTACCTACGTAGGGACTTGAAACTATTGTACTTTGGTTCAAACTTTAATCTTTTGGGTAGACTTCACTTCTATTTTCCTATCGGAATATTATAGGCATTTATCCGTCGTCTATAGGCACCATGGCGGATGATATCAGATCATACCCTAATATTTTTTACTCGATTAGCTTATGAACACTTTGATAGTGCGGGCCGGGTTCACTGCGGGTACGCGCATTTAAACTTATAGCCACATCAAATTCCAGCTTGCCCTGGAAGCATTTCCCGAAGCGGTTCTCGAGAGTATTTCACCAGCACAGAGAACCAGTTTGCGTCTGCTGACATACTTGTACAATTTGAAGCGCATGCGTTTCATTTTTGAACAGCACTTAAAGCTTTCACGTTTTCATTCCAGCTAAGCCCGAATTTTGCTCGATGGAAGCCTAATCCGTCTATTCTTGCTGTGGCTTTGGACTCTGATTTGAATATTCATTGGTGGGAGGCGATTACGGGCGAGAGGCGCAGCCTTCCAAGCAACTTATACGCGGGCTCTGTTTGAAGTTATATGCGTTCGAGCAGGATTATTCTGCAGTATTGTTTGCCGTAATCTGACGGTGTCTGCCTATATTGAAGTGTTGGCTGGACGTGCCACTCCACATGGTGCTGTTGCCTGGACGTATAAGACCATGTGGTGCTGTTGCCTGGACGTACCACTCCATATGGTGCTATTGCCTGGAAGTGTAGGACCATGTGGTGGTGTTGCCTGGACGTGCCAGGCCATATGGTGCTGTTGCCTGGACATACCAGTCCATATGGCGCCGTTGCCTGAACGTGCCAGTCCATATGGTGCTGTTGCCTGGACATACAAGTCCATATGGCGCTGTTGCCTGGACATGCCAGTCCATATGGTGCTGTTACCTGATCGTGCCCGTCCACATGGCACTTTTTGCGTGGACGTACCAGGCCATATGGTGCTGTTGCCTGGACGTGTCAGACCATAACGCATTGCTACATGGACGTGTCAGATCATATGGCATTGTTGCCGGTACGTGACAGGCCATAAGCACTGTTGCTTAACGTTCAAATAATAAAACATTTCTGCCTAAACGTGCCCAGCTGTTTGCTTGGTGTATCGTGGTACTTTGGACTCTATTTTATATAGCCTTGAAATCAATGCTCCAGAGCTTCTGGTTACCAGTAGCATAGCTTCCCCGCTCTAGGATTCAAAATTTTTAATTATTAGTTAGGGATCAAATGTGATATAAAACTGTACAGTGTATGTAGTAACGCCATGGTAGACTAAAACCAGGTACTTGCCCTTCTACGGGAACAGCATCAACCAATAGGAGAGCTCCTTTTTTTCGCTCGTGATGTCACCCAGGTGCATGGGCTACGGCAGCGAGGCGCAATACTGCCATTGCCAGACGTACAGCAGGGGCCGTAGTATAAAGATATTCTAGGCCATGTGCTTGTGAGGAGTCTATTAAGAACTCATTGCCAGTTGCTGCAATTCACGATTCGAAATTGGATGAAGAAAATTGAAATAAATCAAGGCGTTCCGTATCTTTGGAACTTTTATTACAATTTATGAAGCAACCCTTTCGGACTCGTGTTGGCGCCGCGGTTCAATGCTCACTGATGTCGTACAACTGATGCAGTCATTACGCGACCCAGCACGGGCCTTCAAGCCTCGCTATTGGTTCATGATGACATAAATGCGCGTGACGTCACTCAGGTGAATTACAGCAATAAAGCCCGGTTTGAAAGTACCTCCTTTTAATTTACCGTGGTAGCGCTGGGCTGAGAAATAGTTCTGCTCCATGTTGGGTTAAAATACAGAGCTTAGTAATGACGTCAAGAAGATGTCGATACTGTAAGCATACGACACTGTTGGCATTTGACATGAAGATGTCAGCACTGTTGGCATATGACATGAAGATGTCAACACTGTTGGCATATGACATGAAGATGTCATCACTGTAGACATGCGATAATTCGCGATGAAAATCACCTCAACAAGGAGACCGGAGCCTGAAAAGACTGTTTGTAAAAGGCTGTCGTGCCATCAGTTCAGATTTATGCATGCATGTGTGCTACAGTAAAGATTTTGTAGTAGTTGACATTTTACTAGCGCTTCAGTGGCACACTGCTTATATCGCGCCGAGCACCGTAAGGATTAGAGATTAGAATAGATCACGATAGATAGCAAGTAGTAGATGGACTAAGGTCGAGGTTCGTTTCCAGAGAAAAGTCAAAACCTAGGCTTCGGTTCGCTCTAGGTTATTGCCGTGACATTAGTACAGAAATAAAGATGACAAAAAAAGAAAACAGCAGATGATGGGGTGATTGGGCAAAAATGTTCTGTTGCAGCATTGATTGTCATACCTAGTCGTTACATTATGCGTTGTGGAAGGAGATGAGACAAAGCTGGCTCCGAAAGAATGAAGCGGGGTAGAAGTTATTTATGGGGTACGAATTACGGATCCGAAGCTGTCCAAGCGATTTTTGAACGTATTGACTGTTCTTGCTTAGATACCTTTCATTGAGAAGTCTGTTCCAGATGTGCAGTTAAAGTATGAGAAGAACTGGCGACATTGTCTAATACCAATAATGATATGCTTGAGCGTTTGTCGAGGGTTTCAGAGACAAGCATATTCATCTCTGCCGAAGAGTCCCAGGGTTGAGACGTCTTTCAGATGTTTACATAATTTTTATGAGTTGCTTTCTAAGCCAGCTGTGTTCGGCGGAAATGAACTCACCCTCGTCGAGGCGATCCTCGAACCCCATGTTGCACAGTTATGGTATTTCTCATTGCTTGGCTTTGGAGTCTTTTAATTTTGTCAAATCTCAACAGAGGTGCGTTGAATAGAATTGGACAGCGAACTTCAAGTGAGACTGATCTATATGAACGAAGTTTGGAGTGGTAAATTTCCTCTACACTGCTGCCAATTCTCTTGTCATTTATGAGATTTCTCTATATGCAGGTAATGGGCGCGGCTAAGATATGGGCTGAACAAATCTCAGGAATGCCCATCGTATTGGTAAGGCCGTGAAGGAATTTGGCCATGCCCAAAGTGCCTTTATAAAATGGACAGCGTATAGAGCTCTGTATTTACAATGGTAGAATTATCGCCCTGCATTTTACGCCAAATTCCTATAGTGAGCCTAGGACCTTCTCTCAGCTATTGATCTTCATGTCAACTTGTTGGGTTATGTAAAACGCTTGTGATGGCTATTTTGTGTCATGTTGCTAAGTTATAGATACAAGCTTACTGCCATGTTACTGGGTCCGATATACATCACCGCTCATTTATCAACATCGAAGCTCATCTGCCAGGTTGTGGACCACTTCACGAGACGATCGAAGTCCTCCTGAAGCTCCGCTCTGTCGCTGTGCAGTAGAGGAGTGGAGGCTTTTGCAAGTAATTCACTACCACCTCTCCCCCTGTAATAGCTACTCCCCCTAAACGGGCCAAGCGACTCCTTCGAAAGCGTCACCTCATTGATCATGGGTTCACCTCTTTCACACCCTCTCAAGTTCGTGAGGCCATTGATGCCTCAGGGACCTCCACAGCTGTGGGCCCAGACCTATTTTCTATTCTACACCTTAGGCATCTGAGCCAGCAGGGTGTCATCTATCTGATTAGATCATACGATCTCTCCCTTGCTCACGGTGACATCCTCGCCTTATTGAAATTAGCAGTTATAATCTCCATTTTAAAACTATCTAAACCTGCGGATAGAGGATCATCTTACCGCCCTGTATCGCTTCTGTGTCCCTATGGGAAAGTCCTTGAGTGCCTCCTCCTGCCTTTCATCAATGAGGCTTACCAACCTGCTCCTCACCAGCATGGTTTTCGGCCTATGCACTCCACCACACCTGATCAACTACCTTTGGCCTTCCAAGCAACCCGCAGCATGAACAAACCCAAACCCCCTGGCCGCACGATGGCTTTGCTGATTGACTTCAGCAAAGCGTTCGATACCGTTCCTACTGAGAGCCTTATCTCCTCAGCTTCCAGCACCACACTCCACCACAATGTTGTCAGATGGCTCGCGGCTTACTTCAGGGGACGAGCAGCCTGCTGCCTCTATAACGGCTTTCGTTGCCAGTTCCAGGCTGTCAAGGCGAGGGTTCCCCAGGGTTCGGCCGTCTCAACTTCCCCTTTCAACCTCTACGTCTCTGACTTCCCCATTCCTCGGGACCAGCTCTGTTGCCCCTCTGTAACATTATATGCCGACGATTTCACTGTCGTGGCGTCCCATCGCAAACGTCTCACCGCTGCTGCCGCTCTGTAGGATCACTCTGACTTAATCAGCAATTAGGCAGCTGACAAGGGCCATACCATATCAACCTCCAAATCCAATTCAACACAATGGACGACCGACACCCATCAATCTAGACTCGACCCTGGTATCACTATTGACGACACTGCTCTGCCTCTGGAGTCCCGCCTCAAGATCCTCGGCGTCACTTTTGACACCCACTTTACTTTTACACCGCACATCGCTTCCACAGCTGCTCGAGCCTCCAGCCGCCTCGGACTGCCCAAGGCCCTACCTGGCACATGCTGGGGCCAGTGCAAGGAGACTCTGCTTCTTACATATATGACATTCATCCGACCTCTCTTCACCTACGCAGCTCTAGTCTGGTATCCTATAGCTCGCCAGTCCGCTGTTCGCATCTGCACACAGTTCAAAACGCCGCTCTCCGCACAGCGACCGGTTGCCTTTGTATATCTTCCGCGGATCATCTCCACTTCGAGTCCAAACTCCTGAGGGTCAATCAATCTCTCGAAATCCTGTGCCGTCAATTCCTTGTTTCCGCCATTCGTCCCGAATACCCAGCCCACTCTGTTGTCACCGCACAGGCTGGCCCCCGTCTCATCCGCCTCAACCTAGCAACCAAATTTCAACCCGACATCAACCACTTACTGACAACTTCATGCCCTCTGAAGAGCACCGCTCAGCAATTTCCTCCCTCCATCGGTCTACCCGTGTAAACAGGGTTTTGGGCTTTGCCCCACCGGAGATCTCACCCGATGAGGCGGTCCTCTCACGAGCAGCCCTCTCCGCCCTATCACAGTTACACTCAAGTTTTTGCTCTGCCCAGATGTCTTACAGCCACAGGATCGGGCTGGCGGACTCGGACTCCTTCCCTCAGTGCCACCGCGGCCCCCACACCGTGAATCACTTGTTCGAGTGCGTCGCCCACCCCGCTACCCTCCTTCCCACCTCTCTATGGGACAGTTCTCTATCTGTATCTGACTTCTTGTGCTCCCTACCTTCTTATTTTTGCTTGCTGCCACATGACCGACCACCCTCCCACCGGGGGCCACCCCTTACGTAACTACAACAGTAGAGCATGTCACAGTGTTTAGAACCCTTTGCAAAGTTTTCAACTTTTCCATGGCTACTGAGATCAAGATGGTTGCTTTAAAACTGAACTAGAGTGGGCCAAGTACGATGATCACTTGAGGAACACCTGATGAGACACAAGTCCATTCGCTTGTCATTCCTTGAAGCTGCACCCGCTGCTGGCGGCCAGTGATCCCCGCACAGATAGAGTTCAAGTAGCCTCCCCATTCCTCTAGTTTCTTCTTCAGCGTTGATGAGAGAAGCATAAAAAGTGGGAACTAGAGGTAAATAAGGTCATTTTGTTTGCCATGTAGATATCCGTAGCGCGTGAAATACGTCCAGTAATTGTCAAGACTGCTTTTTCAAAGCCTTACAGTATGTCAGAAATGTAGTTGATCCTTAGGTGGTGGGTGATGTGCTTCTTCAAAAGTCGTTCTGCACTACCGAAGTTACACTGGTTGGTCGAGAGGTACAAGGGTTTTTTAGTCTCCCTTTTTATATTTGGAGCGACGTTCGTGAGCTTCCAATTCTACGGAACTTCTCTGTTAGTCAGGGACTGCTTGGCGACTTCGAGGAGCGGCGCCATATAATGACTGGTGCTAACTCCTGAAGAAGTAGGAGATTCTTGTGTATATTGAGATGGGTTAATTTTCAGACTTTTCCTGCGCTATGATGCCACTTGTATTTGCAGTAAAAACATATAGTAGGATCGGTACTAGTTGTGAAACGTTTGTTACATCAAAGGTGAACACTGTGGTGAATTTTCAGGATTGTTGCCTAGTTTTTAACCATGTTAACCGCATCGTCGGTTCTTTTCAGTGGACCTGTGATTTCTTTAGTGAGACTTTATAGCTTATGTTTTTTTAGCGAAAAAGCTTTAGATTGTGTTTTGCGAAAGCAGCTACAGCTACCTATTCTCGTTTGTAATTCCAGAGTATTTTTGTATGTTCCTGTCTCTCACTAATTAAGAGGCCTCTTTCGTTCTCCTCTATTGGATTTACCTTCTAAGTTAGAAACGTGATTGCTGCCATATACTGTAATGCGGCTTTTGACTGTCTTGTTCACCCGGAGGGAGTAATTGTATAACGGGAAGTATATTTCCAGGGGCGTGACGCTCAACAGCATCGAGTATACATGTCTTCCAGACATCAAAGTATTAATCAACATTGCAGTCTCTCGAGAGGGCTTTGAGAGGTTTTAAAATTTCTCTCATTTCAGCTACTATTTGTAGAGAATTTACTTATCGATAGTCTGCTATAAAACGAGGGTCTGCTTGAAGGGCCTCTCCATTGTTCAATGGCGAATTCAGTCAGGTTGTAATATCTTCGTAGATGTCAGACAAGAAGGTCAATTACTTAACAGGCAGGTGTAGACGTTACCTAATCAAGAAAATTATCCATTCCCTTGGGATTACTTATATGTGCTGATCAGATTGAGACGTTTATCAACTGGATTAGGACTATTCGCCTTGGCCTATATTCAATTTGGGGAAGATTAATGGTTTCTATTCGTATTGCCTCCCTGTGAGTGCTCAGAGTGGCAACGCTCCTTGATACAATGCTTCATCAATTTCTGCAGCACTTACAGGCTGCTTATATAGGGGAGCATTATGTTACTGGCATGTGTGCGTGAATACTTGCTCGAGTGCGAATAAAGTAGAGACAAAACCAGAGTTGTCCTTGGGGATATCCCAATATTTTTTATTCAAATCCTTTCAGAAAGAAGGTTAAGGGACAAGAAGGCCAGTTTGAACTGCAACTTGAACCGCGAATTCTATTTTTCTGCGTAGGTATACCTATCGGCTAACTTTTAAAGGCAAAAGCAAAAGCTGACCTTGCGAGAATCCCAAAATTCTGGATTAAAATCACTTCAAAATGAAGACCGTGGGGCAAAAAAGACGGTCTAGACCGGCACTTGGACAGCTACAGGCAGTAATGAGTGGCCTGACTGGGGGTCCGTCGGCATCTCATTCTGCCAAGTCAGCAAATGGAGCGAGCGCCGAACATCTGTGGGAAGGGACTACCCGTTACGGTCAACTGACGGCCGTCGTTTGCAGTGCGTCCATTAAGTTCATTTTTGCAGAGAGTTAAAGTGACAGATGTGCCATCTATCTGGGGCTGGAATTGGATGTGGCTGGGGAGCAATTAAAATTGATTGCCGATTATATTGTCTGTCGGAAAATTTATTGAAATGGAACC
>LQNS02000137.1:14219841-14245238 GCA_001587735.2 Parhyale hawaiensis | reverse complement strand
CGGCAGCAGATGTGCTGAAACCCCATCCGTGGTCATCCGAGAAACCACTAGGCGTGGCCACCTCCTCGCATAAATCGGCCGAATATCGGATCTGCCGCACATAATCCACGAGCGCTCCACCGATAATTTTTAATTGGGTCCTGTTCGTTTTTTCCATCGTGTGTGGATGTTTGGAATGGTCTTGATGGCTCTGTCTTTGCTGGTGCTGGTATTGGCAGCTTGAAACGTTCTGTACACAGAGCTATTCTGTGATCTCGGATCTTCTTTTTTTCATTCTTTTGTTTTCTCCACCCAGTGGGCTGGTTGCGTGGGAGTTTGTTAACCGTTCCTACGTCGCCAGTCTGGTGTGATTTCATAATAATAATAAGTGCTCTCGCACGTCCCAGCCACCGCTTCACGGTGCGACTTCGTGTAACACTGTGAGGGTAACACCGGCATCTGGTTGCAAGACTTCAGATGTCCTGGACGTGACCACTGAGCAGTTGCAACCGAAACGCTACCAAGCAGTTGAACTAAAAAGAAGAAGAAATTACGGTCTTATTAAATACCTGCAAACCCATATGGTCGAACACTGATCCCGTTATGAATTCCATACTGAAAAAGGTAGGCAAGAAAAACATAGGCTGCAGTGAGGTGGGTGGTATCNACGGTCTTATTAAATACCTGCAAACCCATATGGTCGAACACTGATCCCGTTATGAATTCCATACTGAAAAAGGTAGGCAAGAAAAACATAGGCTGCAGTGAGGTGGGTGGTATCGAATTTTACCAACGCATAGGGATGAGCCACAGCAGCAGCCTAGTGTATTTTTACGTACCCGCATTGAACCTCTTGTTCCAGGAGGACCACCAAGAACAAATATGCGCCATGTCCTTTTGCGAATACTGAGCCACAGCACCACCCTCAGTGCGATTGACCGCCTCCAAAGGGAGGCTGTTGGGGTAATGGATCTGCTTTCCGGTGAAGGCAGCATATTGCTCGTGGATACAAGAAATAACAGGAGGATATGGGCGTTACTTTGACAAACCCCTGTAAGCATTCTGGTGGATTCACTCAGGCAATAATCAACGGAATCGGACCTTGTGCGCTCAGAAACGGAATCTCTATTGATGGTGATAGTCCTATTACCTGTACCAGGCAGTTCCAATTCATACAGAAGCACCTGATGGTTAACCCTATCAAATGCTGCACTAAAGTCCCACTGAGCAAGACGTGTTTCTGAATGACGATCCCGCGCGGACTTCAAGTACTGCGACGCAGACAATAAATCGTCACAGCAAACCNGGCAGTTCCAATTTATACAAAAGCACCTGATGGTTAACCCTATCAAATGCTGCACTAAAGTCCCACTGAGCAAGACGTGTTTCTGAATGACGATCCCGCGCGGACTTCAAGTACTGCGACGCAGACAATAAAGCGTCACAGCAAACCGTGCCTCTTCTGTAAGCCAATGAAACGGTAGTAGCAAGCCAGCGATTTCAGTGATGCCACCTTATTTACGGGGTACAAATCTTTTAGTTACCTTTTGGAAAAAGGAGGTGCTGAGGTAATACTCATAGTTCCGTTATTGCCACCATTGGGCGAAAACTGGACACTTCCGACAAAGCCAACACCCAGGGAAATAACTCTCCGAAGAACGCTAGAAGCTACCATTGCGACAAGTAATGAACGTGCAATTGTGAAATCTTTGTATGCCTACTATTTATTATCACATCCGCCAAGGACGTTATATTTATATCAGAGTTTGTTTGCCTAGCAGTCTGTCACCAAGATAACTGGGCAGATTTTTATGAAATTTACAAAGGTAGGAATGTCCAGAGGAACAGAAGATTCACTTTTGGTGAAGATTCGTTCAACCGTTTCTTTATCTATCAGTTTCTTCTTGGCAACTCGACTAAAAAAATTATCGACATAACATCATGAAAGTTTCAGGATGTGATAGAAATGTTATGGGAAGCATATAGTCAAATTTTTCTGATGATTCCTTAGTCCGTTTGTGTGTTTGTCTCTATGTTTGTTTTTTTTTTGTTTGTCAGATCATAACTCAACAAGCTACGGACAGAACTTTAAAAAATTTACAAGACTTGCTAAGAATGTTATGAGAAACAGTTAATCATATTTTGGTGAGGATCAAAAAGAAAACCTGGGCTCAAGATCAATTTCAATTTTCGTTAATGCTGCATTGCTCGGTGGATGTACGCTACACACCTGTGGGTCCGCGTACAGGTAATGAAGTCCACGCGGAGCATAAAGGTAAAGTCAACGGGCGGCACCTTCCACTGGGAAACCCACATGCACCGCTTCGTGCTGTAACTATGGGCCAACTGGCCCCAGAAGAGTAAGTACGGCTGTAGTCGACCACTGGTCGCTAAAAACTATGGCACCATCGATGATAGGTTCAACAACCCGCGCCCCCACCCCATCTTCCATTTTTGCTAAGGGGTGCATCGAGAAACAGTACTTAACATTCAATTATTGATCCCATGTAATTAAAAGTACCTTTTTTTTTGCCCGAATAGTTGCGAACTACGAACGGGCTTGAAGTCGAAATAGTTGAATGTCAAACGTTATTTGGTGCTTGTAAATTATATTAATAAACATTCATTTAATTAGTTGTAACGGCATGGTTTTTTATTTCAATAAAATTATTATTATTAAGTGCCCCACGATAGCCTTGCATGCCAAGTAAGTTTGCTAACTCAGCGCACCGGGCGCAATAGAGATCGCTCACCTGTCTGGCTCTCGATCCCGGCTTTTTTCGCTCACCAGTTCAGCACGCAAGGCTGCTGCTACGGACCGTGGGTAGCAAAAGAGACACTAAAACATTTATAGCCGACTTGAACGCCTGCATGTCAACGCGGTCAAACACGGATTCCGGCAATAATTTTTTTTTTTTTAGCCAACCCAGATCGGGGTATAGAACACCGACCGGACTGACGAGTGTGACACCTTACAGACTCCAATGTAAAGGAATGGGCCTTAGCTGCAGTTCGACTGTCTCTCCCAAAGACCTTGAAGACAGACAGAGAAGAATGCAACCACTGAACCAGTGAGTCTCATTGCGCAAGTACAACCATTGGTCCACAATGTTCTAGTTGTGACCATTGCCACCTATCGTTTTTCCGCTTTTGCAATATCTCGTCAGCTTGTTACTATTGTCGCCATCACTTTAGTCCAATGTCGCAATCACCTCCTCTGGCCGTGACCACGACGAGGTCTCACAAGCCCCCGAGCCCGACACAATCACCCCCAGTGTTGTGTTGGTTGCGGCTGTTTACGAAAGCGCACCTCACTGCCGATGTTGCTGGTCTTCTGCTAGCGAAGAACGAGTTCCATTCTCGTAGGAAATGGAGTCTGCCGACAATGGGCTAGCGCTTCAATATCTTCAATAGCTCCTCAAAATCAATCTAGAGCAGCAGCTTGACGTGACACGAATATTTTACGTACTGTCGCAGGCTCTACAACATAAGACAAGGAGGAAGCTGAAGGTTCTCTTTCACTGTGGTTGCAGGTCGTAGTTGTGCTACAAAATGAGACAGGGAGGAGCCTCAGGGTTCGCTCTTACTGTGGCCTCAATTTAGCAAATACAGGTTATTTCTCAGCTACATAGATCAAGTGTGTTACAGTGAGTAGCGTATCTCAGTATTGCATGCTCCCTTATATAGGAACAATACTAAAAAATTTAGACCTTAGCAGAATTCTAGGGTGCCACAGAAGCTAAAACTTGAAGATAACTTTTGGGCTACCCAAACTTATGGTAGGGATGTTCGTATGAATTAGCAATGCCTAATTAAAATGCACATTTTAAAAGTATGTTAGCCTGAAGTGCTACTATATATTCATATAAACCTCTCTGCTTTAGTTAAGGGCTGCTAGATATTCTGTACGCCTAAAATTACTTTACATATTTATCGTGACACAATTCGCTTTTTCAATTTCAGCTGAAGAGAGCGATGTCTCAAGCAAGTTGTTTCAAACGGGGACAATAACCGAATATTGATGGTTATAACCGTGTACCAGACAAATACCTAAAAATCAGCAGCATTGTTTCATCCTCATTATGTTGTCCTTCTTTTCTATCAAAAATTCTAGTCAGCAGAAGGGACCTGTCGAATTCTTCACATCAGGGCGAAAAAAAAGTTTCTCAAATTGTATTTGGCCAAAAAATTCCTTGTGTTTGCCGAAAAAATCTAAACACTCGATGATTTTATTCGAAAAATAGTCTGGGCCTCGCAAAGGTAAAATTCGGTTACATATTTCAATTACATTAACCTATTAAAGCTGCATTCTGAATGTGCCGTCCCGACAGCCATAAGTGCGCACTCGTGTATCTAACGCACGCTGAGTATTCTCTAGTAGTCAGTACAAAAATTGTTCAGCTAGTAAAACCATCGAATAAGACATTTTACTAGTAAAGTAATGTACACCATACTAACCTTATTTTAAACTGTCACAGAAATTAAACAGTTATACACGATAACTACAAAGTGTTGTTGAGTTTATGACTTTAATTTTGCAATTTGCGATGTGTTATTGTATTATCAATTTTATACGTACCTATTGCGAGGTAATGTATTTTAATCGTTATCTGCACGCTACCTTACACACGTAGGTAGTGTAAGAATCATCTCTTTTTACGGTTTACAGTTTCCTATTATTATCCGTGCTATAATCGATGTAGTTTGTGTTGAACAGTATGCTTAATACCTATAGTAATATCTATCACTTGCGCATAACTAGTAACTAGGATACCACTCGATAAAGACGAGACAAAATTATCATGACTAGAAAACGGTTCCGTGCCTCAAAGTCCGTATAGTTGACTTGCCACTCACATCTACTGTATATGCAGTTCTGTGTTTTGTAAAATGAACCTATGAATCCTATGGTCAGATTAACTACCACTAGTGGTCAAAGGACGAATCATTAGAACATGTAACTAAAGGAATACCTGTCCCGAAGATTCGACAGATTACTAGTTTATTTCTAATATTAAGTGTCCACTATGCCAAAAATTACACGAAACCGTTAAGGCAAGGATCCTTGTGAAGCGACACCAAATAGAATTTATTTCACATGTATGCAACATGTGTGTTGTGTTTTATATATAAGATTTTATTTAGCTTGCATTTTGTGTGTTATACATAGCGACGTGTTATTTGAGTCTGCTTGAATGTACCGTATAACTCTGACATATAACATGACTGATTTATATTATTGAAATGCAATAATGTAAGCCATACTTGAAAAAGGTAGTATTTACGACTCATGCTATGCAGAATGTCATAAATAATTAAATACAATCGGTAAGATAACCTGATTCATAGCGTAAACTTCCGCCAAGCAACGTAATTCTAGTGAAAATTCCAAAGTGGTCCAGAGTCTAAGATCCTTTCAGCTCATCACCATATTATAATCATTTGTTTTCCATGACCTTCCGAACAGTTCATGCAAATTTCATAAAGATCCGTCTATAATTTTTCGATGCATGTTGCTTAAATACAGCAGGCAGATTAAAAGAACTACTAGCACGGGAAAACTCATTTCCTCTTTGGCGGATGTCGTTAGACTTTATTTTAGCAAAACATTTCCTAACCTTCAATTTTCAGAACCGTCTCGCGTACCTCCCCATGTATAGGGACCCGTGCCCAACATGAATACCAGGCGGTAGTTTCATATAACAAGATATCATCGTCCCATGGTATTCCTACGGTAAAACAGCCTTTTTAGAGAGTTAGCATAGCCTATAATTAATAGGGTTAAGTAATAAAGAAGATACTATGGGATCGGCGGACTGATTTAAAAATACAGATCAACCGATTCGCTACAAAAAGAACATGGCGCAAAGAAGCGCAGCTGTGGCGCGCTCTCACACTTTCCTATTTGCCAGCCTCGGCGGCCGCATCAATTAAATCCGCTTTCGAAATGTCATCGAGCCGAAGGCTGGATAGACGAGCGAGTTTGTTTTCAATTGCATTTACGTACGCGCACAACCGACGCATAATGGATACAGCGGGGCCAGAAAAACTAGGATCAGGTGTTTTTTAAACCTGCAGCGTGACTTGGGGGGCTTCATTGTTATGGAGGTGCCGCGCTGGGCCGGGGATGGCCGATAATGATTTCGCTAAAACCGCTTAACAACAAAGTTATCTGACACCAGCAACGCTCAGCTGCAGGAGCTGCTGCTGCTCTCTCTTCCTGCCGAACCCCGAGTGAGTTGGGCTGTTGGAGTTGTTGCTTTGACTGAAGCTTGTCCGAATACAGCGCAGACAAAATGCAGAAGTAAAGTCAACTTGACAGAACAACTGAAAAACCCACTAGCATTGGCTCGTGGGCAAATCTATGCCAGGTGGACCTAGAGAAGTGCAGGGCTGCAGTCGTCCACAGGTCATCAAGTGCTATGTGGCAACAACGGAAGGCTCGCATTTCGATGATCTGTGGCTCCTGACCAATTCCATTTTCGGTTAGGGTCAGTATTTCCGCAGCAGCATCCAGGGAATGAACGCTGACTGAGCACGTCAAGCCCCAACGAAACTCGCCCGCCTGCATCGCTGGTGGATTCGAATTCGTGACCTTGAGTGTCAAAATCAACATGCTTTACCTTCCCGCTAATGTGGCTATTAAAGTTAGGGTTGCAACATTGCATGTTGCCAGTCGAATATCGTGTTAACAAGGCAGTTTAAGTTGTTGACCTTTCTGCTGAACATTGAAAGGTTACTTTCATTTTGGGTTTGTGTAGCCTTTACTAACCAAACTCTGATCTAGTAGCGCTTAGTATATCTAATAGTTTTCGCTCTAGGAGTACTTTGCGGAGCAAAAATGAGTGTTCAGCTGTCCCAAACGCAACCAGTTAACGACTGGGGTAGGAAACTCGACCCAAAATTTCGATATCCATCGCTCTAGATTGGAGTTTCGCCAGTGGCAAATCTAATTGATTTACATTTTTTTCGTTCGCTGTGAATCATTCGAGCACTCCACTATAGGCTTTAGTCGTGCTTGAGGTAATATTAATTTCAGCTGATGGTTCGTGCCATCAACGCACAGAAATTAATTCGAAAGTGAGCTGTATTATCTTGCCTGGTGCATATACTGGCGATCGAGCCAAGACTTGAAGTGGAGATGCGGTAATTGCAGGCAGTTCCCTGATCCATCTAATCTTCATATATTAATGCCTCTAATTTATTCAATATTTGAGACTCCATTCACAGAACTGCATAGTTAGTTACTGATGGCAAACTTACAATTTCATCACCTGCTAAATTCCGGCAATTTGTTAAATTTATAAGAACGTAATTCTGAGAAATTAGGGAATATACCTGCACAGCCCAAACGTTGTATTGTATTAGAAACATTGTATGCAATAATATTACAGAGAATTCACAATTCAGTATAACCTAATAAATCTATTTGAAAACATTTGCTTATAGGAATCAATATAGGTAGTTCATCAGCCTAAACAAAGTTTCTTCAAAGAACTGGCTAGTTATATAATCAATTAATTACCTGAAAACCAAGATGGATTTATTTTTAAAGTCTAATAGGTCTACAGCAGGGAAGCATGCCATGGTTACTAAGACAACGATTTTTTCGTCATCTTGAATTAACTGGTGACTAATGAGTTCTCTCTGGGTGTACAATGACCCCATTACCGGGTGAATGAAAAATATTGTAGAAAAAGCAATAGACTACTTCACACAGTGCCTCGGCTGCATGACCACTGAAATCGGGTCCTTCCTCAGTGGGCCTGAAGGCCAATTTATTTAAACGTTGATAAGAAAGTGTTAATAACCACAGAGACCTCAACAAAATGATAATAATATTTTCGTTGTACCGTAAGGAATGAGTTGTAAAGCAGGAAGAACAAATTCATCAATATACGTCATCAGTGGGCGACAAACATCATCCCTATAGACACCAAGAATTATTAAAAATTCGTCATAATTCCTGAGAATATTGGAATTTTTCTGGAAAAATTTACACATACATACTTTGTAATCTACCTTAGTATACAATACAATTGTTTTTCCATTGGCCGACTCGAAACAATAACCCCGGAAATATATATATGTAGAGCTTTTGGCGAAGCCCATTCCAATAGCCACAAGCGTGGGGAGGTTAAGAAAACCTAGTAATACTTAAGAACTGAATTAAAATTAAAAAATTAAAACTACAGAATTACCCCAGTGTGAGATGACATTGATAGTCACAAACTAAAAATGCGCAATTATTGGTTATCTCTGAGGTATTGATATCAGGGCGCTGGTGAAATGATCTTAAAACGAGGCATTTTGGTTCGCAAGGCAACTCTTCACTACTGGAACCATCTCAAGCTGTACCTCGTGGCTGCCATTGTTATTCCACATGGCTTCCAATGTTAGATCACTTCATGGCTGCCCATGTTACATCACTTGAAGGGTGCTATTGTTACCCCGCTACATAGCTGCCAATGCTACCCAATTTCTTGACCGCCAATGGTTCGGATACATCGCTTCATATCTGCCAATACTACATACATCTCTGGCAGACGCTCTGATGAGGCTCTCGTATAACAGCTCGGCGCTGGCTTTCTCTCGTAGTAATAAGTAACTCTAGGGGTAGAAGAAAATAATTTTGTTCACAAGTTCATTATCTTCTTACTTGACATTTCATTGCAAATCTGAGTACACCACCAAGTTCAGAATCCTCTGTTCTACAACATGAGACTGTTCATTTAAATAGTTGTTGCAAAACCATTCCAGTTTAATGCAAAAACCAAAGGGTGTTAAGAACGCTTGCTTCACATTATTTCGCTGCAATCCGTGAAATTTTGGTTTATGCATTGCTTATAGAAGTTCAAAAAACATGTACAGACTTGTCAGTCATTAATGAGTGCTTAAGAACTGGGTAAAAGTCCCCAAAGAAAATATGAAGAAATAGACAAAATTAGAAAACATGTCTGCCGCATCGCGAGGCCAGGCCCACGTGGGATATGTGCTCCACCATTTCGGCCTCAGTGGAGCCTCAATTTTCATGAGCTCCATCAAATAGCATAATAACAGTACAGGTAGTCCTTGGTACATGTCCCTATTATTTTATTATCTTTTAGTATTTATTTTCAACATTTTAGTTTCCAGATACTGAATGTATCTACTGGTACTCTAGATTCAAGTGCACATATCTATAATGAGAACTTGGAAGTAAAAATTTTGAATTTAAATAGTAAAATGTATTAAATAAGGGGGCCGGGCTACATCGGGGACAATCTGTAACCATATATAGCCACTTGCCCAATAGAAGGTAACTGACATTACTTTGCAGTTAGATTAGTGCTGTTTTATATAATTGCAGCATTGCATGCACATGGGGTATTGGCTGAGCACTTGAAGTATAAGTACAATATCATCTTTCTCATCAAGTGTCTCCCTGTGTTCGAAGCTCAATTATCATGCAAAGAGGCCCTTTTGGGACTTCCTCCACGGCTTCAGCTGAACGTAATAAGGATGGCTCAAGTGTAGCAAATTTAAAAAGCTCTCACGGAGAATAGCAACTCTTCGGGCTTCTCATAATGCCCTCTAAATTCCTGCCCACCTTAATTTAGGATTATGCCACGACTTGCTTTCATTGTTCGCTTTAATCCAGTGGAGTCGGTGGCGTCTTGTCGGGGCCTTTATAGTCGTCGACTCTGGGCAATCTCTGCTCGACCCTTACTTGATGTTTCCATCGATATCACATAAATGTGTAAATGGATTCTAAGTTGTAGCTCGTGTCTTATTGCTGCTTCGGTTGTAGTATCTGAGTTTAGACACTCCAAGTGCGGCATCTCGATGTATTTTTATCGACAGCGCATACACTAAATTAAGTGCATCCTGGAACTACAACCTGCTGCTCGTTTGGTCGTCTCGAACTCTTAAAGAATTGCGAACTCGACTCGAGATATACGCGTTATTTACATAGGTGCCATGGAGATGTGCTTAATGTAAAATCTGTTTACCATGAGTGTGTGTCACGAACGGTAGTCACAAATGCCTGTTACAAACGTGTGTCACTGTGGAAGTTATTTAGAGTCTCTCTTCTAGTGCACGGGTACCAAACGTGGCGAACTCTAGCAGGAATGAAATACATAGATGTCACAACTCGATACTAGTGTAGTGTTGGGAGATCAGTGTAAAAAATGATTATTACATTTCAAAAGATGTCGCATGTGGCCTTTGAAGAACAGCAGCGAGAGCATGCGGGCATAGAAAAATTTTGTTATGTATTGCGCAAATATTTGTTCTGTGATCATAGTTTCAGCGTATATCGCTAGTTTGCTACATCACCCTTCACTTCATCAAAACATATGCTTATGTAATTATTGTAGCAAAATTTTTGACTACCAGTCGAATAACATAAACCGAACTTAGCCATTGCTCTATTTAAAGAGCATGGATATCCTCATGACAAATAGATGCTATTTGATTGCTAGTCGAACATATATGGCTGTAACATTGCCGTATTGTCAGTAAACATCTCTTGGTCCCGGTGTAGTAAATAACCTGCCTCAAAGTATGAGCTTAGAATACATTAGGTTTGTTGAATAAGGGCAATAGGGTAGCTCCGCTTCAGATAGGTGCCTTACCTATAACTAACTTCAGATACGCCACATACTACCGGCACCTATCCATTCATATAGCTACTAGTGCAATATTCGTCATTATTTTGGTGCTTACTAGCATCCTAACCAAATAACAGTGCGATAACCAAACACCAGTGCAACCATCTAATATATATACTAGTGCAATAACCAAATACCAATCAATAACCAAATACAAGTACAATAACCAATTACGAATGCAGAAACCAATTGCGCCAGTGCAATAACCAATTACACCATTGAAATACCCAAACACCAGTGTTATAATAAAATACCTTTTGTGAATATAAAATCAGCAGTATAATAATCAAATACAAGTGCAATAACCAAATACCAATGCAATAAGCAAACAGCAGTGCAATGATTAAATAGCATTGCAATAACCGTATATCACTGTAATAATCAAGTACCAGAGCATGAACGAAATACGAGTGTAATATCCGTGATTATGAAAGTGCTTATTCCCACATCATAGCCAAATTTCCATGCACGTCCTAGTGTGCTTACGAGATCATCTTTTATGTAAATTTGCCGCGAAGAGTCTCTGCATTACAGGCCTGAGCATTACAGCTCTTTTAAGCGAATTCCATAAAATTTTCATTAATATGAGAAGCGCTTACTAACATTACAGCTTGGTACACTGCAGGCACGCTGGCCTGGCAGGTTAGGTTTCAAGGCTTCAACTAAATTTTGCTTTAGGAAGTCGTATTTCGCAAGCATCGGGGCAGCAGCAGAGCTTTGGAGTTTTACGGTCCCAGCAGTAAGTCTTGCCTTAAGAGATACTGCCTTTTAAACCCACCTACTCCTCTGCCGTTCTTCTTGGAGAAGAAATATGTCTGTCTTTTGAAATTTTTGCAACGTTCTCTACTATAGTTCCTGATAACTTTTTCCCCTAAAGTCTGCTGTGATGAGTTGTAACACATTGAATAAGCGTTGGTGACATATTGTTGGAGTTCTTCTAATTTCTTCTAGCAGTTTCCGATGACTTTTTACCACTATGTTGTAATGAGATGTATTA
The DNA here is from genome assembly GCA_001587735.2 of Parhyale hawaiensis. Taxonomy (NCBI): domain Eukaryota; kingdom Metazoa; phylum Arthropoda; class Malacostraca; order Amphipoda; family Hyalidae; genus Parhyale; species Parhyale hawaiensis. The sequence goes on along the minus strand of LQNS02000137.1, from coordinate 14,233,607 downwards.
CATTCACATAGAGTTCGCTGAGATGAGAATCTTCACAGTATTTCCAGCATTTACCAGCAGGCTCCGATGACTCTTTCACCTCTATGCTGTAGGTACTTGGATGACTTACGTTGATAATGCAATCGTCTGCTTGGACTATTTCTACTTTAGCTTCCTCCAGCAGTCTCTGATTATTCTGTTATGACTATGCTTTCCGTAGGTGTATTGGATTTGAGAAATATTCATTGCTGTCTATCTACGGGATCTTTGCAATTTTCTCTAGCAGTCTCTGATATATTCATTCTACCTTTGTAGTTCGCTGCAGCTAGGTTACTGTGATCTAGTACTTGTCATGCTCTTGACTGCTTTCCATAAAAATTTTTCGGGTATTCAGAAATTATTATCCCCCTTCCACAGTGTCTACTGACTGATCTTGGCATTAAAATATATTCCTCTTATGCTCATCCCTGGTCCAAAAAATTTTGAGGGGTTCCCAAAATAGAAACGCTTTTCGTAGTTAGATAAAGATGCTAAAGACATTGTAGTGTATACCCAAGACTTCCTCTGCATTCTTAAAATTTTGACGCAAGCTAACCACTGTTTGTCAGTATTTTTGGAGTCCATTTCAGATTATATTATTTAGACATAGATAAATTATTATTCGTGCTAAACTCAAATACTTTACTTTAATCTAGCAAACAATATTTATTGTGAAAAGTATATCGTCACCTTGTCAAGCAGGTGCAACATTACACCGTACGCCTAAGTGACTTCCGTCTGCTGTCATTGTGTGACTTGATGGAAATACGATTTAAAAAATTCCGTCAAATACATTCAATTTTTGAGAATTTTTTTTAAAAAAGTAGAGCAGCACCTGCTACCATATTTCTTTGACGTTTCAGTGTTTAGATGCTGTCACCTTTTAATTTTCATTATGTTCTGTACGAGCTCTAACCTCCACCTTGCCTGAAACCACAAAACGAATAGTTCGTAATATTGAGAAGAACAACAGAGAAATAGGTAACGGCGTATCTTTCGCCGTCTTTAATAGTACTCTCTTGACGGAAAATATCTTGCTTACTCCCCGACTTATCTCCCTCCACCAAGGAGCTTGCGGACCGACTTAGCTCTTACTCATAAGGTTAGGTGAGGGCAGGACTGGTTACTTTAATTTTCAAATAAAGTTTATTCCTACGAGAACGTCGTTTAAACGTTAGTAGAACCATTCTTTGCCCTACCTAATCTTATGAGTAAGAATCATTATGATCGCTAGCAGTCTAGGAGGGTTAGATTATATGTCGTCCTAAATGTCTAAATAAGACAATTTTTTATCGTCGTTTTAAATGTTGAAATATAAGAATATATACATGTATAATTCCTGATCATATGTTTTGCATGGATAGACTTTAAAACTTTTCTAACTAACGCTTAGTCACTTTTAAAAATAATTTATGAAGAAGATAAACAATTGCTGTCTAGTCAATCAATCCTGGCCATAAGTTGAGGACTAGTGGAAAAACTGAAAAAGTTTATTTGGCATTGATAGACCATAAAGCTTTGCTGGCTAAAGTTTGCTCATTTGCAAAGATAAAGATGAAGAAGACATACAATTTCTGGTCAACAAACATAATTGGAAAATTATATGGTAGTACTTGTGGTGCTTACCATCTTGTCAAAATTAAAGACCAGGAAGTGAGAAAATAAAAAAAAACACTTTAGAACGATACTGAAATTAACAAAATGAGGAATTAGTTAGGATCATGCTTCCATACTTGTTGATAACCTGAAAAATTGCTTTGTGCTTGCTTGAAATGAGAGTTTTCCCGAGGGTTAGGGAAAAATTACTCCGAGCGGTAAAAATGGCAGCACGAAGACCATTTATTGTTTCAAATTGTTTACCATTTCTCTAGACGTTTCTTACCATCCATCTCCGAACGTTTTCTATTGGATTCAAATCTGGAGAATAGGCTGGATGACGAGAAAAGAGAGATATTCTGCAGAAAAGGAGTCGTGTTCACCCGGGCAGTATGAATTACTGCATTATCTTGCTGGAAGAACCATCCATCGCCTCCCACACGAGAGCTCTTATCGTAACTGATGCTCTCTACAGTTTCATTGCGCCTCTGGAAGAAAAGGTACCACACATCGTGACGGAACCTCCACAACAGTGCCGCGCAGAAAGCGTAACAGGCAACTGTTTGTCGACTCAGTAACTTTGGAAGCCACCAGGACAGTCTAGGTTGAGTTTTTTTCTCAACAAAGAACAAGGTTCTTCCACTTTTCAATGTCCATATCTGATGTTCCCCCGCAAATTCTAATCGGTTCACCTTCTCACATGGAAGTAATCGAGAATCGTGTAGATGATTTTCATCAACCAATCCTATTTTCCTGAGGTGTTATCTCATGGTTATTCAACAGTAATCGGCATCAGTGATTGCCCTAATGTCTCTCGAAGCTTTTTCCCTATCTCGACGAGCGACCCTACAGAGTCGTCTACATAACTTTGGTGAATTTTTGTAGCTTATCTACCACTATATGTCGCTGTTGCATGATTATTCTCAGGATCTATCCGGAGGTTACAAACTACTATTTCACTGCACTTAACCTCAGCCGCGATTGCATGCTGTGACAACTGTGCGATAGCTCTTCGAGGGCCGGAGCCTGAGTCCCAGCTGCTCTCTGCGAATGGGCCTATTGGTCCGTCTATTCCAAACTATATAATTTAATCTTATGCCACTTGAAGATTTTGCAACATCCACTAGAGGAGATTTTGTGGCCTTTGCCACAATGACAACCCCTATACCATGAGTGACACCCTCTAAGGTGAAATCCATGAATTTCCCTCCATTTCATTTTCTTTTTTTTTCATTTGGTTTTAAATTTTTCATACGCTGGTAAGCATCTCAATAATTTGAAATTTTGTTTTCAAATGAAAATAATTGGACAGAAATTGTTTGCCTTTTTCATCCTTTATTTTTGCAACAAATACACTCAAATAATAAAAGTTTCGTACAATACTTTGTCCGTGCAAAATAGAATTTTTTTCAGTTTTGGAACTGGTTCTAAACTTAGGATCAGTAGTATATGTATATATAGATATAGTATTTTTATATAATCATCTCATAACGGAAAACACATAATAAAAATATTAAACCCTGGACAGGCGTATGATATAAAATACCGAAGAGATTGTCTAATTTCCTAAAAAGGTTAATAATTGAAAGGAAATTAATATAATGTTAAAATTTAAGTTTCTGTCAGCCGTAATATTTATGTGTTTCTGCTGTAAATTACATCGGAGAACGCAGTGTTCTTTAAGCAATATTGTTTAACTTCAGTCAGCAAAAAAAATAAAATGTTAATAACTTTTTATAAAATCAGACAATGTCTTCCGTATTTTATAAAATACGCCTGTCCAGTGTTGATTAATAATTTCACACTATACATACATAATATATATATATATATAGCTGGACGCTCCCTATTGTTACAAATCTTAATGTCTAGCTATCTGCTTCTCTTATAAGAAAAAATCCATAAGATCATAAAAAGTGCTGGGAACCTGTTTCCTGTAGCACGACTCAAACACCAAGTTACATAATTTTTGTAATAACTAAAAGACTATCACGCAGCTGAAACTTGGGCGTACAATGGGTCAAGACCACCGGCCTTTAAGCCTTAAGGAGAAAAGCCCTGCAAGCCAGAGAAACATAGAAATAAGAAACCAAAAACACCACACCATCTTAAGACACCATATACTTTAAAATATCATACCGAAGTTAAACTGGAAACATCCTCTTCTGGCAGACGCATGATTTTAAGAAGGTCTGGAATAGTTTAAGAAATAGGCAGTGAGAGATCTTAGTTTTCTAGGAACGGCAGGCATTCATTCCTACACTCTCTGGCAACTTACATAGAAGTTAAAATCACGCAGGTAAATCGAAGATAATTACTGACAGTTTCCTATACCACAAAGAGTCATAAAATGTGGACATGGTTGTAAAATAAAAAGTTTATCGTAGATCCCACCGCCGCAACGTATGGGGGATGAATGGAGAAGAGAGGGAGGGAGCGAGCCTCCCAAACTGATGGCCCCCTCAGTTGATGCACAACTCTATAAGTTTGAACTTTTGCATAGCAAAAATTGTTTCCTGAAATATCGGTCAAAGTTCATGGGAAATTCTATTTTGTTTCGGCCACTGAAACCAAAAGTTTGTGGAGCATTTTTTAGTGAGGAATTTCTGCGTGCTTCTCAACTTGGCCTACTGGGTGTACGTGTTTGTACGTGTGGCTTTACAAAAGGATAGATTCAGGTTTGTATATGGGTCTGCTGAGGCTTAAAATGGACAAGTTCAGGTCTGTAAGTGGACCCAGTGAAAAACTGTGGGATTAATTCGGGTCTGTATGAGGAGACAGTGGAAGTCTATGTGGGATGGACTTGGGTTTGGAGGTGGACCTCCTGGATGTTTAAGTAGCTGTAGGTGATTATCTTCTGTGCTATGTTAGTTCTTACAACTTTCGAATACTATATTGTGTCTGATTGGGTAGCAGAAAGAACCCGGGTATCTAAAGATGTTACACCCTGACATTCTGCAACAACACACTAAAAACTAGAATAGCGACCTCTGTTAGGCACGCGATTCTAAAGCAGCTGATCCACTATCGCTATTCCGCGAATGTAAATTAACGTTCCGGTGGCGCGGGTAATCCTTGGTTTCTCAAGTCCAAATTTCGGATGGCATCGTGGCAGAATCGCAAAATTAAAGGTAAAAAACCCCGGCAATTACGATCGCGAGCAAGGAATTAATTTAAGATATATTCTGCTATTGATTTTCAATAGTACAGTGATCGTAGAATTGCAGAACACTCGGCACTACTAATGGCACTAGTAAAACCAGCTGCATGACGACCAACTACTTAACAAATCTTTTGCAACACACAGCTGCGTTTACGAGGAAAAAAAACGAAACATTCGAAACCGTAAAGTGCGACCATATATGTCGTTTGACCCATATAGGACAAACGACTCTTGTCTGCGGCGACCATAAACGCTTCTCAAGACAAGTGATCGAATATGGTTCTTTTGATATCTCTGTTCTTAAGAAAGTGTTTTCCAGCCTTCAAGTAAAGCGCTGAAGAAGAATTCAGGACTAAATATTGGCCTAGTAGACACAATGAGGAGATAGATGTGCGTTAACTCAAAATATTTTTCGACCGTTTTTTTTTTAACAAAATTTAAATCCTCTCTCTCGAAAGTAACTTACTTTTTCTCTTAAACTCTGCTTTGACTAGTTGATCATGGCGTTTAAATTACTTACTCGCTTTCGGTACAGACAATCAGAGCATTCATTGCAATGCAAACATTCAACAACAGATCATGCAGTCTGTGCGAAAGCTTCATGTTACGTTGGAGTTGCTGCTGCGTTGCTGCCGCTGTCGCGCCTAGTAACTTCCAACGTCACACGAATAAACTTTCTCACCAACCTCAGCTTCGGGAAAGCCATGTGTCATCAGCAATTTTCATCATCTCCGCAGCTCGGGGACCGCACCAGCACGAGTGAACGAGACTGCAGTTGCATAGAGACAGATATATTCCCAACTCCAGACTCCCTCGCGCAGTACTGACACTTCACTATAGATACAAACAACTCTTGTTTTATTCCGTTTTATTGCTTAGGCTGAAAGCTTTTAATTCGAGGTAGAGTGAAAGCTGCTAGTTCATTCGAGCGATCTCAATAATTCGTTTCTCTACCTACGCAAACTATTTTTTTTTTTGCCTAATTGTCCCTAATTCTCACTAATTTTGGAAGTGCGATCACGTGAACTAAGAACTCCTACTGTATTTGATATATTTACGTGAGAATCAAGAGTACATCTATGGAGCACCTGGAAGTAGAACTTTCGAAACTAAATAATTAAATTGTAAAACAAGGGAGGGTTACATCGAGTTGCTTCTGCTGTGCTAAACTGGCTTCGTAAGGCAGCGCTTGAAGACTTCTTATGTGGCGAAGTTGTTCTTAAGGTTCATCGTTTGTAGATGTTTGATTCCAGTTACTGTCAAACTAATGCTTTTTTTCAGGGGGTGGTGGGGCGTGAGGGTGGGTTTAAATAGAGATTTCTGTTCCCACTGAGCGGTTTTAACTCTTTATTTTTGTGCTGAAATGGAAATCCCTGTTGCTGTTACGTGCGCATCTTTAAGATGTCTGTTTTAGATCGAATGGAGATTCCTGTCCCTATCGAACAGGTTACTCACAACTGTTTGTCCCGTGGGTTAGGTGTAGATTTCATCACGACACTACTGAGTTTATCTTTTTCTCTGCGCAACATATGTTTCCGCATTACTGTTAGGGGTACAGTATCATAGTGGGAGGTGCGGTTAAGTAGACTAGACCTTGAGAATGGGAGTGCAATCTGGATGTAGTTAGCATTAATAAGCGGGTTTTATTTATTTTTTTGTGCCTGATTGTTCAATTTGAAGTCTTAAGTTTGGCTGGTGCTTAGAGAATAGCTATTGCCATATTTAACAACGTAGTTATGAGCTTTATATTCCAGTTTAGAAAAGCTATTTTGGAAATTACCTGCTTCAGCCACAGGCGCCCGTACAGTAGTCACGGGGCCCATGCTACAGACAGACACCCGCACAGCAGTCACGAGGCCCCTGCTACAGCCACTGGCACCCGTACAGCAGTCACGAGGCCCCTGCTGCAGCCACAGGCACCCGTACAGCAGTCACGAGGCCCCTGCTGCAGCCACAGGCACCCGTACAGCAGTCACGAAGCCCCTGCTGCAGCCACAGGCGTCCGTACAGCAGACAAAAGGCCCCTGCTGCAGCCACAGGCGTCCGTACAGCAGACACAAGGCTCCTGCTGCAGCCACTGGCGCCCGTACAGCAGACACAAGGCTCCTGCTGCAGCCACAGGCGTCCGTACAGCAGACACAAGGCTCCTACTGCAGGCGAGGGCGTCCCGAAAAGGCGCGGAACTACGCTAAAGGCGCCTTGGTCATCGGCAGGCGCTCGTCAGGCGCACATTGAGTCCTCTTCGGTAAATCGATGTTCCGACTGCTGCTGCAGCTTCGAAATAAAGACGTTAATTTGTAACGGATGGACTCGCATCCTGGCAATGGGTTGCTATAGTCCTGCGTCAGTGACAGAAATGTTCCCGTTTTGGGTTCTTGCGACCTTGTTCTTGTTTTACCGTGTTCTCATTTTGTGCTTCAGTACTCGGGTTTTCATTTCTGTACGTCCTATAGCCGTTATGCTTGTTTTCTCAGTAAGTTCTCCTTGAATATGCTTGCTCGGGTCTCAACATTGCTCAGTCGCATACCCGTAGTCTGGTCATACTTTTGTTTTCAGTCGTTTTCATCCTCGTGTTGCCTCCTAATTCAGGTGTAAATATCGGCATAATCGTAAATATATTGTCACTTGTATTACCACCGAGGAATTTACTTCTTTGTATAACCATCGAGGTATGCAATCTCTGCATCTATCACTGCGTCACACGGATCGGCGAAATGTATCGTCGATCTAAGCATTTCTTGGAACAGCACACGGAAACTCACAATGAAAACATTGAAGCGGAAGCGGAATACCTTCAATACATCCTGCAGAGCTGCCGGTAAAAGGCGTTGCACAGCAAAAAAAAACTTACTATCGACGTGCGTCCACTTTACCGACGGCGAAACCAAAACATAAAGTTGCTCTCCTGTCTCTCGAGGCATCAAGTGCTTTCCTGACCTAGCAAAAAGTTGTGTTTCCTTTGGCTTTTCGTCGGCGTCTTTTTTTTTCAGTTAACTTATTCGCTAGCGAATTGTTTTGACTCATTGGAGGCAGCGCCAAATCCGTTCGTGTGATTGCGCTGGGAATTGCGTCCCTCGCTCAGATTGCTGCTCGATAAAAACGGCCGAGTGCCGAGCACTCGATCAGCCGGCTAATGATAGAGCGTCTCATTTCCCTACAGTCTGAAGAGAGAACTCGAAAATTTTTTGCAGATTCGTAATGGCGACCGCGTTTGAATAAGAGGAGACTTGACTCTTTTGCTTCAGTGGACGATAATATACAACGTTAGGAAATTGTACTTATGTTAAATTAAGGTAAAATTGCTCCAAGTCTGGATGAGAGATCCGCTCTTCTGCAAAGTTACTTAATTAAGCTGAAGTGAAGTTATGGCCCGAAGAAATGCTCATCCCGTTAGTCTGTTTCGTCATTTGCATTCTGTTGAACGCGTCGCTAAATCTGATTTCAACTACCATACTACCTAGTGTGTAGAGTGCTTGTCATATGTTCTCTTGTACAACTTGCTAGCAGTTTTTCGAAATAAATAATTTCTGCGACGATCCCTTCACACTGCGTGGGGTGTCTACTGCGTTGCTTTACCGTATTTATCTTGATTCATGTTTTCAAATCACCTTTCCCTCACAACGTAGAGTGCGATCGACATTTCTTTATTTATAAATTTACAATTCTACACTTAAATCATTTGCTTAACGTTCTTCCTTTACTTTGACATTTATTGATAAATTTTGAATTCTCTTCATAATTCACTACTCCGCTTTACTTCATGGAGTGTGATATACATATGTATATCATATTGCAAACTTTTCCCAAATCATTTCTTTCGAGGGCCCTTTTGCATCGCCTGGACCACCGGCCACATTGCTCTGTTTGTGCCAGTTTCGCTGGCACTCTGCGATGCCTTCTTTTCCGCAGCGCTTTCTGGATGCCGCGTCTGACCAAATTTCATTTCCTTTGGCTTCGCCTCCTCGGCAGTGGCGCTTCCTCTGCCTCGTTCCTGGAGGCAACTGAAGCCCCAAGAAAGGTATTCGGTAGGCGGCCTTCAGACTATTGGCCAGGTCAATGGCAACCATAGCGAGTTATTTGCCGCGCCTTTCTTCACTCCAAAGATCTTCCGTTTCCAGCGATGCATGTCCGTCCCTGGAAAACAAGCTACTCCAAGGCTGCGTTGCCAGTCTCTAATCTTTCGATATCGAATGTCGGAAACTAAGTATATTTTTGCTTGTCTTGCTTACAGTATCCTGCGAAAAATATGGAGCTAATTGAGAGCCTTGCTTCTGTATATCTGTGGACAAAATAAGCCTGGCATAGTTCAGTAAAGTAACTTCATGTATTATCAATTGAAGAACACCTCATGATAAATGCTTTGAGCACTTTTTAAAAAATTTTCTACTGTCAGTGCTGCAGTGTTTTATGAATGGCTGAAGAGTCGTCACAGTGCATCTTCAAACCAGGGATAATCCGAAGGATCAGCTGAGCCTGGAGCACAGTCAGACGCAGGTAAATTGGACTAACTTTACCTAGCAAATCCAGGCATATCCCACAGAAGTTATCGAGTCGGTCGCAAACTTAAGTACAGGTGACAGAGGCTGTACATCCTGCAGTAAGTCCAGGAACAACCCAGAGAGGCTACAGAAATTGTAAACTCCGAACAAAGCCCAGATAGGCTGCGGAAACTAGCAAAACCAGGCACAGCCAAGGACGCTGTAGGTTCTGTAGCAAACCCAGATATTCCTAACCTAAAGAGGCTGAAGAGTTTGTATCAAATCGAGGCGCAACTCAGAGAAGCTGTAGAGCCTGCAAAATGCTCAAAGAGACTTTAGAGTCTGTAACAAATTCAGGCACATCCTTATCGGCTGCAGAGGCTGGTAGCAAATCCAGATACAGCCCACAGAGGCTGCAGAGCCTGCAGCAAACCTAAACACAGCCCGAAGTAGCTATAGAGCCTGTAGTAGATCCAGGCACAGCCCAAAGAGTCTACAGCCAAATCAGGCACAGACGAGAAAGGCTGTAGAGCCTACAGAAAATCCAGACACAGCCAAAAGCCCCTGCAGAAGCCTCGGTAAAGCCAACTGGCACCAGGAGTGCCATAGTCTAGATGCCTTGCCATATTTTGGCACTCTGGAGCGCCGACGTTGCCATCTTTGTGGCCTGTCACCGACGCTGCAAATTCATGAAGGCAGAGAAAATGGAGCGGCTGAGATCTGCGTAGAAATGGCTTATGAGATTCTACCTTGGCTACCTCCCGCCCTCCTTACCTTCCTCCCTCCGTTATCAATGGAATTCTCCGAAGTTTTCCCTTAGTGTTGGCTGAACAAAAGCGTAGACTGTAGACTGTGATAGGTTAAACCCTTCACCAGACAAGCGGATTATTTTGGCATGTTTCAAAAGGGTACTATTCCTCAAAATTTGATTGCTGCTGACGCGAAGGGAATTTACGCTGTTCTACCGAGATGACAATGTGGTGTGTGTCCCCACTATGCTCCTCCGAGGGCTCTGTCCGGGGCTGTGGGATCAGTACGTGAATGTCAGTGTGTTTTCTGATGTTGCGCTTCAGCGAGGGCAATGGGTTTCTGCAAGGACTCTACTTTCGAATTGTAATATAATGTAGTAAGGTAAACTTATAAAGATTTATTTGCCATTCAGTGAAAACTGTAGGACTGGTAAAAATGATAAAATTAAAAGTATTGTAAAAGTACACTAATCGAAAAATTCTAAAAGTTACATTTCAGTAAAAAAGCTAAAGAAAACTGGATTTTCACAACTCCTTTATTGTAATTTATCGTAAATTTAACTGGATTCATCTGTACACCTAGTCTCATTTCTAAAGATCTTTCTAGTCCCATTGGTTCTATAACATTACTGCATGAACACTAAGCTATTCTTTTCAACAGTTTGGGTATGCTTTGGAAATCCATTTGTCTCTCGGCCTATTGGGAAACCGTTTTGCAGCGCAGTACCCTTACGACACTCAGTTAGCGCGCACCATCATTCCTGTCACCACTTTACGACCTTGCAGTTCGCATGTCAAAATCTACCTGTCTTTTTGGCTTAAGCAACAAAGTAATACTTGACTTTCCAAAGATGCGCTCATCTATAAGTTTGATTTTACAGGAGCTAGTGCCGCAAACCACAAGAATATTTGGCATACCAAGGACTCAGTCATTACTATATGCAATTGCATCAAATTTTATAACGCCATTTAATTTCCAATGTTGGAAGCCTAACCTCCTTCATTATTGCATTTTGTATGACGTAAACCACAATGCTAGTGGCCTTACTAGAAGCTCATCCGGTCATTATAGTGTGTGATATTTCACTGCCGTTTATGACGCCAAGACTAACTAAAAGCTTAGTCATTAATCGGGCGAGAAATGGACCCTGCCGCGGGCCGTCAACCGTGGGCAAAACCCCGTCGATGATAATTGGCCACCAATATGTTGTCCAATCTCGCCTGCCATTCTTCTATTGATCTTACTCATAGCCCCTGGCCACAGGGGTAAAATGTTGCACGGTCAGCAGCTGTGAACTGCAGGCGATCCCAGTGCTGTGCTGTGGTCTATCTTATTGCGTGTGTTAGGTTAGATTAAGATAGTCTAGAATAGATTGGTTAAGAATAGATTAAGAGAGACTTGGTTCAGCTAGAATAGGTGCCTAATGTAACTGATGGATATATACAGTGGAGGGGATAAATATTCGAACACCATGAAATTGTTTATTAAAATATACAATATCTAGAGAACAAAAAATAAATGTATTGATACAGTATTTGTGTTTAAGTGTTATCAAATGATATATGTCAACTAAACCAAAATTATGATGAATTATATAAATTATATAATGTTGCACATATCTGGGATTGAAAAATGTATTCGTACAAAACTACATTTTTTCACTTTAAATTGATTTGACTGCTCAAGAACTTTCCAGAACGTTCTTGATTTTACGTTGCAAATCTACCACTGTCCATGAACAGCTTTGGGGTCATTAGTTCACACGACATCGTGGAAGAAGGTTGTAACCATGGCAATATGCAAGGAGCTTACAAATTCTGTAAAAGAGTTGTGTTTTTAATGAATGGAAATCCGGAAAAAGTTTTAGGCAAACATCACAGACACTTAAAATACCGTTTACCACCGCCATTGGGTCATTTATCAAATGGTTTAAAAGTTCGGAAGCCGTTGAAAACCAACTTAGATCCAGCAGACCGCGGAAGATTTTCCCTAGAGCTTCAAGATAAATGGCCAGGAAAGCGTCCGAAAATCCCAGGACTACTCGCAAAGAGCTTCAGGAGGACTTGCTAGCAGCAGGAACAGGCGTAAGCCTTCGTACAATAAGCTACGAGCTGCACCGAAACCGTTTACGTTCTCGAACTCCTCGCAAAACTCCCCTGCTGTCGAAATAAAATAGGGAAGCTCTTCTGAAATTTGTACGCGAGCACTAGGACAAGCCTGAGTCGTTCTGGGAAAACGTGTTGTGGTCGGATGAGACTAAAATAGAGCTATTTGGACGAAATTCAACGAACCATGTGTGGAGGACGGACGGAACGGCATTCGTACCAAGAAACACCATACTCACAGTGAAATTTGGTGGTGGTAACGTTATGACTTGGGGATGCTTTTCATCACGTGGAACAGGTAACATTCATATCATAGAAGGGAGAATGAACGCTAACATGTATCAGAACAGTTTTAGGGAACATTTGCATGCGCCAGTTCAAAAAACTCGGGCTACCGCAAAAATTCGTTTTTCAGCAGGACAACGACCCAAAACATACGGCGAAAACCACGAAGAATTGGTCCACCGATAATCATGTACAACAAATAGAGTGGCCAAGCCAGTCTCCGGATTTGAAACCGACAGAAAATTTGTAACGATTTCTAAAATTAAGCATTATTGCGAGGAGGCCGAAGTCCTTTCCGGAACTCAAAGAAATCTGCTAGGAAGAATGGGCTAAATCCCTCAGGAACATGTCAAGACTTGGTAAAACTATACAAAGAGCTTAATTGCCGTTGAATTGAACAAAGGCTACGCCACAAAATATTAAATGTTGTTTTAAAATCTTGTTTGCATAATACAAATACTTTTTTCAACCCAAAATTCATAAATTGTTACCTAATTTCTACTATAGAGGAACTTACTTGTTTTGCTGTTGCGTGTGTGTCATTTACGTAAAAAAATACAGTATGAATATATTTAGTTTTGGTTCGCTACATTTTTTAAATAAACAATTTGATGGTGTACGAATATCTATTCCTCCCCCCCCCCTCTGTAAATACTCAATACTCAAACAAAATTTTTGCCCGTTCTAGAGGCTGAGAGGCGACCCTGAATTTTGTTAGGGAATAGTTTCCTGTTGATTAGCTAGGCCACATATGTACTTCACCAGCACCTCCAGACCTCTGCAACGATGGCTCCAAGGCAGTTCTATTGAAGGCTTCCAGGCAAACATGTTCGCCCACTTCATGCACAGATGCATGGAATGGCAATAATCGGAATTTTGTGCAGCATTATAATTGGGACACGCTGTAGGTGCCAGTAGCCCCTGGGACAGGAATGCCGACCCGGAAGACTATGTTAGTGAATAGTGTACAGCAGCATACGATTCTTGGATAACAAAGCGTAGCCGACGTCCCCTAGACTACTAATACGTAAATAACAATTTCGTCTTGTTTTCGATGGGAGTCTCCAGTTTGAGATAACAATTTCCACTGTATACTTATTTCCGCTACGTTCAATAAATAAATAAATTGGTGAGCGTAGTGCTATAAATCGCTAATATGTACTGGTGAAAACTTACCGAATTGTTGCAAATAACCAAAACACATTGCGAAGAAGTTCAGCGGGAGTGTTGTTGCGGGGAGAGCAGGCGCAACACTTTAAATCTCTTATTTTTCCGATTACGTTCGGAATATTATTACCGCCGGCCCGGCCCTGCCGAAGGATCACACACGGGGGAAACGCACTCAAAAAAATGACAACACTTTATTTATAC
>LQNS02000137.1:14193647-14212719 GCA_001587735.2 Parhyale hawaiensis | reverse complement strand
AAGCTGACACGAATTTTGTCGCGCTAACGGCTTTTTGGTAGGCTAATGACCCAAAATGTCGTGTTAAGTCGCGCGCTATAAGAATATATATATATATATATATATATATATATATATATATATATTAATAAACAAATTCATGGTGTTCGAATATTTATCCCCTCCAGCGAACCAAAAAGAAATATATTGATACTGTATTTGTGTTTAAGTGTTATCAAATGATATATGTCAACAAAACCAAAATTATGATGAACTATATAAATTATATAATGTTTCATATATCTGGGATTGAAAAATGTATTCGTTCAAAAGTATTTTTTCATTTTAAATTGATTTGACTACTCAAGAACTTTCCAAAACGTTCTAGATTTTACGTTGGAAATCTAGTACTGTCTATGAACAGCTTTGGGGTTATTATTTCGCACGACATCGTAGAAGAAGGTTGTAACCATGGCAATATGCAAGGAGCTTACGAATTCTGTAAAAGAGTTGTTTTTTAAAGAATGGAAATCCGAAAAAAGTTATAGGCAAACATCACAGACACTCAAAATACCGCTTACCACCGCCACTGGGTCATTTATGAAATGGTTTAAAAGTTCGGAAGCCGTCGAAAACCAACTTAGATCTAGCAGACCGCGGAAGATTTTCCCTAGAGCTTCAAAATAAATGGCCAGGAAAGTGTCCGAAAATCCCAGGACTACTCGCAAAAAGCTTCAGGAGGACTTGCTAGCAGCAGGAACAGGCGTAAGACTTCGTACAATAAGCCACGAGCTGCACCAAAACCGTTTACGTTCTCGAACTCCTCGCAAAACTCCCCTGCTGTCGAAACGAAATAGGGAAGCTCTTCTGAAATTTGTACGCGAGCACTAGGACAAGCCTGAGTCGTTCTGGAAAAACGTGTTGTGGTCGGATGAGACTAAAATAGAGCTATTTGGACGAAATTCAACGAACCATGTGTGGAGGATGAACGGAACGGCATTCGTACCAAGAAACACCACACTCACAGTGAAATTTGGTGGTGGTAACGTTATCATTTGGGAATTCTTTTCATTACGTGGAACAGGTAACATTCATATCATAGAAGGGAGAAGAATGGACGCTCACATGTATCAGAACAGTTTGAGGGAACATTTGCATGCGTCGGTTCAAAAACTCGGGCTACTACAAGAATTCGTTTTTCAGCAGGACAACAACCCAAAATCATGCGGCGAAAACCACGAAGAAATGGTTCCCCGATGATTATGTACAACAACCAGAATGGCCAAGCCAGTCTCCTGATTTGAATCCGATAGAAAATTTGTTGCGATTTCTGAAATTAAGCATTATATTACGAAGAGGCCGAAGTCCATTCTGGAACTCAAAGAAATCTGCAAGGAAGAATGGGCTAAAATCCCTCAAGAACATGTCAAGGTTTGGGAAAAACGATAGAATGAGATTAATTACCGTTGAACTGAACAAAGGCTACGCCACAAAATATTAAATATTAAAATCGTTTTTTGCAGGATACGAATAATTTTTTTCAGCCCAAAATACATAAATTGTTTTATAATTTCTATTATAGAGGAATTTACTTGTTTTGCTGTTGCGTGTGTGTTGTTTACGTAAAAAAGAACAATACAGTATCAATATATTTATTTTTGGTTCGCTAGATTTGGATATCAAGAATTTAATGGTGCATGAATATTTATTTTCCCCCACTGTAAATACTCAAACAAAATTTTTGCCCGTTCTAGAGGCCGAGAAGTGACCTTGAATTTTGTTTGGGAATAGTTTCCTGTTGATTAGCTAGGCCACATATGTATGCAGTTCACGAGCACCTCCAGACCTCTGCAACGATGGCTCCAAGGCAGTTCTATTGAAGGCTTCCAGGCAAACATGTTCGCCCACTTCATGCATAGATGCATGGAATGGCAATAATCGGAATTTTGTACAGCATTATAATTGGGACACGCTGTAGGTGCCAGTAGCCCCTGGGACAGGAATGCCGATCCGGAAGACTATGTTACTCAATAGTGTACAGCAGCATACGATTCTTGGATAACAAAGCGTAGCCGAGGTCCCCTAGACTACTAATACGTAAATAACAATTTCGTCTTGTTTTCGATGGGAGTCTCCAGTTTGAGATAACAATTTCCACTGTATACTTATTTCCGCTACGTTGAATAAATAAATAAATAAATAAATAAATAAATAAATTGGTGAGCGTAGTGCTATAAATCACTAATATGTACTGGTGAAAACTTACCAAATTGTTGCAAATAACCAAAACACATTGCGAAGAAGTTCAGCGGGAGTGTAACTTGTTTATTACTGGTGATTTCAACTGCCCATGCTTGAAGTGGCCTACGCCAGATTTGCTCGCTGACACAGGCAGCTTAGTGTCCATTATATATAATAGAACATCATTGCCCACAAGAGAAGAAAAAGTTCAAGCCCTCTATCTGTTTTGCAAGTAATGGATAACTTTTCATTAGTTCAAATGATTTCTTTTCCAACGAGAAGAGAAATGTTATTGATTTTTCCTCGTAGATAACTTACTACATATTAGGAATATCAGCATCCGTGATACAACATTGTCTCATCATGGACTCGTTGATAGAACAACTCACTGGATTTATAATTACTAAAAGCGCTAGACAAACCCGCTGCAAACGGTAAGCGATTAGGAGCAGTGTGGAGACAACTCGCTGCTATAGTTCTTCCGTTCGTCACCGTACGTAGTGTCGTCTTCGCATAAGACGAATGGCACGCATAACGCCATCAGGACCCTGTCCGAATATTTCTACAGATTGCGCACAAAGAAGCTCTCACTGTACTCAATGTTTCATAACTTAGCACGGTTTCGAATTTCATATCGTTGGCTGTAATGCGTATTTAATACTTTTCTTGGGGGACGTTTTTAAAAGTGTTGAGAATAGAGTTTGATTTCTTAATTTTTTTTTTCATGCAAAAAAGTTCGTCCAATTATGATGCAGGACTTTGATTTTGGCTAAATGTTCAAAAAGTTCAAACCCTAATGCAGACACTATCGTCAGCTTGATTTTCTACTTCTATTATTAATTAAGGTTCACATGCAACTAATGTGCAGTACGATAGTTTCTCAAAACATCGATCATAGACCGCAACAGTACTTCACTCTTGGGTGTGACGCTGGCGGCCAAAAGTCGGCAACGGAAAAATGGGATTTTCTCACGAGCTATTCTTTTACCCCTGTCTAATACTGAAGAAAAAATTCCTAGGTACCCAGCATTTTTCTTCGGATAATGTATCTTGGATACGGCGGGGACGCACTTGGGCGCTTGCCTGCATGACCGTGTTGGACATACTGTATGTTCATAATAGCTCTTGAGAAAATCGCATTTTTCCCACTTTGGCCGCCAGCGTCAGAGGCCACTTGGACCTAAGAGTCAAGTACTGTTGCGGTCTATGCATCGATTAACAAAATCCTTTTTGGCAATAAAATTTTTTCCATTCTTCCGTTATCGGTATCTTCACCAGCTGATCTTGTAAAACGTAATCAAAATACACCGGAAAGTATGGAAAATGGAAATGCTTGCGTGTCAAAAAACACCATCAGCAGATATTTTTTTCTAGAGGTGTCAGGTTTGAAAAAGTTGTATCACCTAACCTGATTTGTCTGTAGCATAAACGCAATTTCAGGGAATTTTTTTTTTATTTTATAAAAAGCTTCTTACTTGTTGGTCTTTCATTAAAATATTGGTTCACTCCTACAGGTCAAAGTAGTGCCCTTAATTATCAGAACGTGGTTAATTTTGAAGGTATAATCCCACGTCGCGAGGGAACGTTCGCTAATTAATCACAGTGACGTGACAGAAAGGAAGGAAGGAGAGGCGCGTCATTTGCCATTGCTGGTTGGTTTTTGATGAGGCCCAGAAACCTCTTCGATTTATGGCGCGCAGGATGAACAGTTGGTCTTTTTCTGCTCGTCTTCGGTACTGCCATGGCGACCAAAAACCTGAGACGGTAATCGATCTCGGGCAGGGATCTGTTGTGGACTCCAACAACATTTTTTGGAGCGCCAAAGACGTGTAACTGTTTTTGGCCTGCTTGTGATTAAAGACTCTCGGCGCCTAGAAAGAACAAAAGAAAGAAACTTGAAGAGGAGTATTTAATGAAATAAGAGGCCCGGGACGGCCACTAAGAGCAGAAGAATGAAGCGCAGAGAAGAAACTGGATAAAATTAGGACCCGAAGCTCCTGGCGAGAATGGGAAAGGAGATTGGAACTGGGAACCTAATAAAGTATAAGTTAAGGAAGCTAAGAAAGAAGAGCAAACCGAATTTTCACTAAAGATCTCTTTATGTATGCCTATGTGTGGCAAAAAAAAAAAAACAATAGCAGACAATAATGGAAACAATAGACATGAAGCACGACTAAATGCGAATATTGCTACCTTCTGAAATATCTACAGAAGCGTGAGGTAATCAACACCTATAGTCCTATAGGGTTTAGCGCAACCTTCATATGGTAACCGTTGCCCAACTTCCGTTTACGGCAGCACCATCTCTCAATGATGATCGTAAGCTTAATAATGACGATGTCCGGCGTTCATCGTAATTTCTCTAACCGGGGTCAGAGAACATATATACACTTAGCTATATTTACTATCGGCAAGCAAAAAAGTTTACTATAGCTGTTCATTTACGTACTTCCTGTGTTCCCTGTATTCGAAATGGATGTTCTTGAGGTGTGGCCGACATCAGAGCAACCCATGTCTCGATCGTCATTACCACTTTTGGGTTTGTGTTTGCGACACAATTTCAAGCTGTGGTGTCACCGGTGTAGCACAAGTTATCCTGAAATTGCAGTAAAAATATACCTTTGTATTTGATCGCAAGGCATTTAGTTAGTTTCTACAATACATACAAGGAATATCAACGTTCTTTGCATAAAAAGAGTTTCCCCACTGCCAGCAGAATTGAAAATTAAAATGGAATGCACTTCGACAGGTCACACAGACCTTCGCTACGTCACCTTTCCGTTTCCCTGTAAAATCAAATTGCCCACAGAAAGGTGTCACCCCTGAAAACAATTGGCAGTTCGATAAGTCTATTATATTGGCCGTACGCGCCTCATACTTTAACTTATAAAAATTCGCGATGTGGCAGTAAAAGAAGCAACTTAAGCTGATTTTGCTTACATTTAACGGGGTTCGGTTCATGATTTATATATAGGGTTAGGGGGATTGACCGGCGATATTAAGATTTCTACCCTTAACATCACTGTGAATCGTGGCAACCCTATAACATCGAGCCAATTAAAAGCTCCATTTTACAGAGCATCATTGAGTACTGGGAAGTCTCAGTGGTACTCTATTCAGGGTCTCAAACTCGTTGCATCGAAGCCAACGCACCCTTTTCAAGTCCTGGACAAACCAAGCTTCGAAGTTTTAACTTCCCTGGTTAATCGAACCCCATCTTAATCTTGCCTTCTCGTCGAAAAAAACATTATTTGGACAGTTGTCCACATGATACCCCACGAGAGAAAGAATTAGCAACGAATAACCGGAGGCCATAAACCTTTACCCTCTGCCGTTCACCCTAAGTATTACATTTCTCGTATGATTGGTGCTATTTTGAAGGCGACGGAACGGTCTTCTTTGGGGTAAGGTTTTTTTGGCCCTTCGAGTCAGTAGTGATCGGACTAGATGATATTATTTCATACGAACAGTTCTTTATGTGTATGCTATAGTCTAATTGCTACATGTGCACTAACTATACACAAAATTAACGTCGATTATCAACACTTTTTAGGGCAAAGTATTGTTGCAGTGAGCGATATGATATAATTTTTCAAATAATCAGTTGATGCAGTGATGCTACATTAGTACACGCAATTTTCACTCATTCAATTTCAGGCTTTTGCACCTCCTCCCCATTAACTTCTAATTTGCCTTTGCTAAGGCCATTCCAGACAATACTGCCCCACGATTTACAGTAAGTCGCAATTACTTTCGCTGGCAATTTGCACTTAGCTGCCTTTGCTATCTGAAAATTGCCGAGGCTTCAGAGACCGCTAATGCGCCCGATTATGTCGCCTTGTCTCATTTAATTCTGTTCTTTAACACTCTTGTCCTCAGCACCAGCAGAGCCTTCTCTGCTTTTATTCTTGTGGAAATGTAATGCTGTCCTTAATGTCTCTGTATTCGCTTGCAGATATATCTGTCTATTTTATGATCGACATCTGATGCGACCAATAACTGCTTTTTCTCTCAATTTTTCTGTTAATATACTTAGCGATATCTAATGTTTTCATATAGTGTAGGTTGGGTTTTATCAATCATTCATGGTTTTGTTTATGAGCTTACGTAGAGTGAGTCTAAGGATGGTTGCATTATGATCGTCGGACATTACCCAGGGAAGCGTTTTTGGGCCCTATAGCTGTTTGTATTGTACTCTAGTGAAGACATACCCCCTTCGTTGGCGAATACTACGATAATACCGATAATTCCACGTTGACAGCTGTGATTCCCATTCAAGTCTGTGTAAGCCAGTCGCCCAATTTTGAATATAGAGACCTGTTACAGATTAAATGAATGGTGCTCTGCCCGAATAATGCAGCTGAATGCAGGCAAGACTGAATCTATGATTGTCAGTCGGATTCGGTCGCTTGTACACCAGCATTTGCCTCTGAAGACTGGGAACACTGTGTTTGAGGAGTCTATAGCTCTCTGGAGATGCACGGTGTTCTCTTCGACGTGAAACTTACATCTGAGGTGCATATCAGGCGCCTCATCTAATGTGCATCAAAAAGGATTAATTCATTCACGGAGTCAGTGCTTTGTTCGGTGAGGTTATGTGGCTTGTATTAACTTTTATGCGCTGTTGCTGTTTTTATTGGAATATTGTTACCCTATTGGAATTCCGCTGCTGCGACTGTACTTGTTACATAGGCGGAGTGCTGCTTGTCTCTGTATGCACTACAAGTTGTTGAAAATAAAGGACATCCAGGTTCCATGTCGTCCAGAAGAAGTATTATTTTACGTTATTAAATGCATTAGAAGTTATTGAAC
Organism: Parhyale hawaiensis; assembly: GCA_001587735.2. Lineage (NCBI taxonomy): Eukaryota > Metazoa > Arthropoda > Malacostraca > Amphipoda > Hyalidae > Parhyale > Parhyale hawaiensis. The sequence continues at coordinate 14,205,687 of LQNS02000137.1, read as the reverse complement.
AATGTTGGTCGTAGATTTATGCCTCGCTCCCTGTCCTCTAGGTGTTTGGAATAAACACTCGCCCTAAGCCTGAAGCCCATATAGTAAGATGCCACATTCGTTAGTTCTGTCGGTATTTTATTCCTCAACCTGTGTTTCCATGAAATTTATTACTGGCATCCGTGTACGGCCGCATTGATATGCAGGTCTTCTAGTCGAACATGGATTATTTTAATAGATTCGTCGCAACAGAGCTTTGGCCGCCCTCAGGCTGCTCATGGTCCACCTAGACTTCATTGCCTGTCCATAGACAGGTAATCCCGTAGCAGATGTTGCTGTTACTTTCATAGCGAAATATGTTGCTGTTTTTTATTCTCTTCTTCAGTAGTTGTTTGTACTTATTTTATTACGAAATTATAATGGTTTTATTCTCTCTTGAAGCTTTTTTCTCCTAGTAACTTTCCTTGCTTCTTGTCTTATGAAAATCTAACGTCTTTCTCGACGCCTTTAAAACTTTTATCACTCTGGTTTCCGACTTTGAAAATTAAAAATGAAGAAATTGCAAAACGCATTTCAATTTTTTAATATCAGCCCTCCGTGTTTACGATTGTGAAAGTTAAAGCGTTTCTCTTTCCCCTCTTCGAAACATTTGAAAGGTTTTGATATTTTATGTTTTTTCGGGCGTTTTCGTTAGCTCTTTTGCTCTTTTATTTTTACCGAATACAATTGTGATTCCGAAAGCATATTTAAAATTAGACAATCTCTGTTTTTGGCTACACAAGCAATAACCATTAAGTATAACGATTCCTCTTTCTGCTTTCGGAAGAAGCAGTAGGCGATTTTAATTTCGTAATCTAAAACTTGTGCCCCCTTCCATGCCTTTCTATTTATTTTCATGGAAGAGTGTCCCACAATTCTTGAAGCTAGTAAAAAAGAATCGGCCCTTTTCTGTCCTTCATTCCTGAAATCGAATTCCAGTTCATTCAGCAGTCACTCCATGTTTTCTTACAGGAATTTAAAGCAATTTTCTGCACTCTAGCTAACCACTATCTCAACAAGACTGTGTTACCTCGCGACGATGTTTTTTCTCCTTTGAAATACAGTAGAATAAGGAACACAGCCTGGCTAAAATAAGGTTAAGAGTATTTTTGTAATTTTAGAGTATAGAAGTTGTCAAGAGCTTAATTTTATGCTGAAAAAATTTCCCCAACAAGCCTGCAGTGCAAAACAATTTTCGCGCCTTTTAAATCTGTCTCTGCAAATAGTAACTCTCTTAATACAAGCTCAACCTATAAACATTTGCAGAAGCCAGGCCGAAGGTTAAGCAATGTAGTGTATGTAGTCTTACATATACAGTATATAGATACCTACACCAGATATCCCTGGAACCGAACTCAACACAGTATCCAGTTTGCACATGTCTATGTAAAATAAATTGTAGAAATTAAACACTACGTTTTTACAGTGATCTGCTAGCACAGTGAAGAGGAAGTTATATTTCTGTAACGTTCAGTCTATCGTGCAAGGAGATTGTGCTAAAATTATCACGGGACTGTTGCGATAGGAATTGAGAAGGCATTGGCAAGAGGAGCACATTAATATTCTGGAGTTGTGCCCCTGTGATTGGCAATTAATTAATTAGAGGTGACATCTGTTTCACGCTCATCAAAAATTGTTAACCAAATTGAAGGTAAAAACTCTAGGAGTGCAATGCAGCGTTAGAGAAAGCTGATGAGCGTCTAATACGGAACATGTACACGTAGGTATGAGGATGCCTTTTCGTTGTCCCAATTGGTATTTTTTCAGAGTTTGTATAGCTATACGGATATCCCTTTACAGATCCAATTTAAAATCAATCATCATAGGAATCACCCCATGGATGTTTCCTACATAATCAACTGGTTTTTCTGTTTTAAAGCGTTAATTTTGAAATAGTTGGGATATTCAGCAGAATGCTCCAAAAAAGTTTATTTATGACTGAAAGCGCAAAGTCTTTCATCATTCGGTCTCCATGGAGCTCAGAACAGCACTACTGGGTACATAGCAGATTGATTCTTTTTGCCGTAAAAAACCGTGCACATCCCAAAGTAAATATATATATTACGCAGAATGATTTATGGACTGTAATTTATGTGTAATACATATGTATCGACTATCAGTTTCGATAATACTTAACCAGTAAATATCTGTCTCGCTTAATCTGACTTTTGATATTTTGAGTTCTTGATTTCATGCATAAAGTCTTGCGTGCCTCAAGTTACGAAACGCCCAACCAAAGTTGAATTTTTCTGGGAGTACCGGTATTGACAGTAGAGCCGCAAGAAAAATTACACGTCACTATAGAGAATTAAGCTATTTCAGTAGAGAATCCTGCTGTTATTAATGCTTAAGCCTGAGTCAGTGTTTCCAGTATTATGTAGAGTTTCACCTAAGTTACTGTTTAATTAGAAGACAACACAGAAAGAATTGTTTCTTTTTATGATGAATTTTCCTGGCTGCTTCTCAGCTCTGTAGTACATCCTGCACCATAATTATATGACATGCTTCTATACGGCATTCGCCTTGATAATGTAAAGCAATATTTCTGTGATGAAATGAAAATAGTGATTAATATAGTAGATTTGACATAAACATATATTTAGAAAAGAACATTACCTAGTTTTTTCACAAATATCTGGTGTTTTTTCAATTACGATTTGTCAGCATACATCGAACAGCCACGAGGAAGCCGTCCGACGTTGTTACGGAAATTTACTTTCTTGACTAAACATGGGCTATGAGTTGATCTTACTGATGCTCATCGTGCTAGAATTATTTCCATGCTTGCCGCAGGTATTTCCACGTTAAAAAGATCTAACAATATGGATCGCAATCATCGAACTATCACGAATTTTGTGCGTTATGACAAAACGGGAGAAAAACACTAAAGAGAGCTCCTTTGAGGAAGCTATTTACACTAGATATTTGCAGACTGTACATTCAGATGGCAAAGACACTCCATGAAACGAGTAAGGCTGTTTTTGATGATGGCTGGCCATCTGAAAAGGGCTAAAATAACATAGTATTAAATTCCGAAGACTTCTGGACAACTACTGAAATTCCTAAACCGACTTCCTTGAAACACACATCACAAACCAAAAGGTTACAGTGGGCCCAAAGGCCTCTGAAGACGGATTTACGAATGCCATACATGCGGATAAGTGACGTGTCACTCTTGATGAGCCAGATGGTAGGTCATTTGGCTGGATATCTAGGGGATATTAACCCAGATTCTGTATTAATTGTCAGCAAAGTTGTACAGACATTTTAATTTAGGCAGGAGTCAAAGGCGATGTCATAATTGAACCATACAAGGTAGATGAAAGAGTTAAGCTTAATTCAGAAACCTGTTGTAAGCTCCAGAAGAACTGCCTAATACCTTGGTTGCTGGACCAACCGCTGCTTTCCAAATGATAATGCCCCGTGCACATACTTTGGATCTCAGTACACCTCTAACTGACTTATGGATGCTGGTTTTAAAAGTGAGAGGGTGATGGTATGGGCCAATTTCACGGTAACGGAAAGACAAATCAGAGACCATTTTTAAATTTAAAACGTAAATATTACAACGACTTTGTGTAAATGAACAAAAAAATCAATAGCACAAGATACAGTCACTGCCAAAAATTATTAAGCTAAAAATTTCTTGTTTATTATGTATTGTTTTCATATAACACAATTTTATGAGGGTGGTAACGGAAGGACATTGAAATGGACATGGTATTGCACCTCATTCGCAATTCGGTGAAACTCTGTGAAGTTTTCTAGGTCAGCATCTTTTCATGTTATGTAATGAATTCTTTGGTACTTTAGCAACAAATTGTCAACTTCCAATTGTAATTTATCTAATCAGTAGTTGAACTACGAGGTTAAACATAAAAAAGATTTGGTAACGAAAGGACAATCGAACTGCTCAATTAATACATATGCAGAAAGTTACTTTCAGTTGGCAGCAAGTTATTATTATTAATGGAAAATTTCATCAGGATTAAATTTGAACTCTCTCTTTGTAGTTCTGAGAAGTAGCATAGGCTGCATAAGAGACCACGTGCCTCTGTACGACAGAGACTGAGTGAGTTTTGTGGATGTTCGGCAATGCTTTGACATTGTTCCATCTTGCATCCAGGACATCCTTTCCATCTTTGTCCATTTCAATGTCCTTCCGTTACCACCCTCATTAATGTTTGTTATATGTAAACAATACATAATAAACAAGAAATTTTTTGGCTTAATAATTTTTGGCAGCGACTGTATCTTGTGCTATTGATTTTTTTGTTCATTTACACAAAGTCGTTGTAATATTTATGTTTGAAATTTAAAAAATGGTCTCTGATTTGTCCTTCCGTTACCGTGAAATTGGCCTCTTGCACTTCTCTGGCAGTAATGCAAGCAACACGGATCTTCTTCAAGTGTCTGCTTGCTTCTGCTGCAAAGGACTTTGCATCATTCACAAATGCACCTCTTTTGCAAGCTGAAAATACAACTCTCTTATCCTGCCCTCCGATACCATCAACACATCCCTTGCCATGACTAGTGGCAAAAAAGTTCTAATGTCTGTTGGTCATTTTGTTACAGTTTTTGTCCTTCCTTTACCAAGAAATTGTAACGGAAGGACAAACATATAATTAGGTTTACCTAATTAATGTGAAGACCAAGATTAATTTGAGTGGTTAAATATAATTGACCTTTATGAACTTACAATGAATATGAACTATTAAAGTTTTACGAATTCAATTGTTGATAATATACAAAAATTATTTTTTTTTTGGTAACGGAAGGACAGTTCAGTGGCATAAGGAATTACAAAACGCCGCTAACGCATGCCAATGGTGCTTAGGTGTAAGAAAAATGTTTAGAACAATTTAGGACAACTTAATTAATTCACGATAAACAATAAGCTGTTTGTGTTTTAGTATTTAATGCAGAGAGGGACACTTTTCTTTTTTGCATAATTAGTCATTTTTTAGGACAACTGTTAATATGCTCACATAACCCTTGGTTTCCCATAAGAAACACATTCAAATTGTAATTGTAACATAAAATTCATTAAATATGGACTTTCACCTTTAATTTGACACCAAGTATGTGTGATTCTGATTTATTTCAATTTTTGACACCAATGTCCACTTTTCACAGAAATTGGCCTATTAGCTCCGAATAACCCAGATTTGAATCCGATTGAGAACCTATGGGTCATGATGAAGACAAATAAAGCATCAGTAATGACGACAAATTTCGAATATTTTAGTAAGATTAATAAGCATGACAACACAGTGGCTATGCGAACTCGAATTAATTTGAAGTCTTGAAAACTTGTCGCACATCAGAACGTAAAAAGTTTGAGTGTGAACGACTATGACGATGAAAGGTTGATACTGCCATAGAACATGCAGCAACAATGTCCGCTGATCATCTACAGCGATTAAGCAGTGAGCTATATTGCAGACTACTACTGTGTTAGGTATTGACGTTATTGCTCTTCATGGCATTGATACTTTTTACAATGGTGATTTAGTTATCACATCCAAAATGCTAAAAAAAGGCAACAGCTTAAATGTCATCCCCATATTTTCTTGTTTTCATTCGCAGCTTCTGATTCTACGCCACAAGATAATGCATAACATTAGTATTGTTTTTTTCATTTTTCATTTGCCACAAATGTGATCAATAAGTAGTTTTTTTGATGTACGAACTCTTATTTCCCCATTTCATGCTTTTTACCATTGTATCATTGCAACAGTATAATTAATTATACTGTTGCGCAATACCCATGAATGTATACCAAAACAATTTTTATGGATCTGTGAACACCTACAATAACACAAATATTGATATCCATTTTATCAAAGTACACTCTTGAACAGTATTCTCGAATACTTACTTGAACACCAGTATTGATATATTTTTTATCTTTGTATACTCTTCTACAATGTATCGCTATGAGAAAGAGAGAAGGAGCGCTTCTCTGTGTGCACTTGGACAACGAAGAAGGTCCAAGCCTTAGCCAGTATAAAGCAGAAGTAACTGTGCGATATCACCCTTCCATTGAATTAACTTCATAATACGCAGTTGCCTGACAAGCAGTGCCGTTTAAGAGACCTCTAATGCAACAGTAAGGATGTCAATGGAATTTTCATGGTGCCAGTTATACACATGAGCGTGAGTGTTAAGGGCAGGCGTGGGGAGGTCGTAACGTCATATCAGGAGCAGCAAAGACGATTTTCAGGCGCCCATAGAGACACCATTACCGACGTGCGATGCAGCGAGTTGGTGGCTCTGCCTCGCCGCTTAAAGCAGTTTGGCCAAGTGATGCAGCGGTGAGAGCAGGCCAAGATCATCTGAGCCCTGCGACTTGGCGTGCAGATGCGACGGCGAGAGATCGAGTTGCGGGACTTTGTGTGCAGATGTGACAGCGAGAGATCGACTTGCGGGACTTTGCGTGCTGATGTGATAGCGAGAGATCGAGTTGCGGACTTTGCGTGCAAATGTGACAGCGAGAGATCGAGTTGCGGGACTTTGTGTGCAGATGTGACAGCGAGAGATCGAGTTGTGGGACTTTACCGTGCAGATGTGACAGCGAGAGATCGAGTTGCGGGACTTTGTGTGCAGATGTGACAGCGAGAGATCGAGTTGTGGGATTTTACCGTGCAGATGTGACGGCGAGAGATTGAGTTGCGAGACTTTGCGTGCAGATGTGACAGCGAGAAATCGAGTTGCGGGACTTTGCGTGCAGATGCGACGGCGAGAGATCGAGTTGCGGGACTTTGTGTGCAGATGTGACAGCGAGAAATCGAGTTGTGGGACTTTACCGTGCAGATGTGACGGCGAGAGATTGAGTTGCGAGACTTTGCGTGCAGATGTGACTGCGAGAAATCGAGTTGCGGGACTTTGCGTGTAGATGTGACAGCGAGAGATCGAGTTGCGGGACTTTACGTGCAGATGTGACAGCGAGAGATTGAGTTGCGGGACTTTGCGTGCAGATGTGATGCCGAGAGATTGAGTTGCGAGACTTTGCGTGCAGATGTGACAGCGAGAAATCGAGTTGCGGGACTTTGCGTGCAGATGTGACAGCGAGAAATCGAGTTGCGGGACTTTGCGTGCAGATGTGACAGCGAGAGATCGAGTTGCGGGACTTTGCCCTGCAGATGTGACGGCGAGAGATCGAGTTGCGGGATTGGCGTGCAGATGTAATGGAGAGAAATCGAGTTGTGGGACTTTACCGTGCAGGTGTGACGGCAAGAGCTAAAGTTGTAGGGCTTGGCGTGAAGATACGATAGTGACAGATTGAGCACTGCGCCTTTCATCAGAGCTACAGCAACACAACGAGCAATGCAGTGCGATGTTTTGCGGGAGACATCTTGTCTGTGACTGACAGCAATGCATGGTGTGTCGAGCGATCTGGGTTGCGTCCGTGGGGACAGTGGATTGCTTTAACACACACTGAATTTGTTGCTTCACATGTGGCTTGCTGCAATGGTGTGGCGATAGTTTTTGTGTGCCTGGGCAACGGCGATAATTCAAACCCTGTGACTTTGCGTGCTGCTGCGACGGCGTGAGACCGAGGACAGCCACTTTGCGTGCCATTGCAGTAGCGAGAGTTCGAGGACTGCAACTTTGCGTGCCAATGCAACAACGAGAGTTTAAGGACCATCACTTTGCGTGCCAATGCAGCAGCGGGAGTTCGAGGACTGCCACTTTGCGTGCAGATGCTCAGGGACAGAACGAGGGCTCCTATTTTGTTCTGGCTTCAGATGCCCCAAAACATCTTAGCCCTCCGACCTCGCGTGCAGATCTCGCGCACACTAACTTTTCTAGAACTTCGCAAAGAACTCAAGTTTGCACCAGGATTTATGCGATTTAGGGCACTAATTTGCGCAGCAGGGATGAAACTGTCGTAAAGGAAAGTTTGTCATTTTTGCCCTGGGATATTTTGTTTTATCTGCGGTCTCTGTTGCCTGCCACTCTCTTCTACTTTGTTTCAGCTCAACTTAGTTAGGCACGTGGGTTCTTCCTTAAAGCTTTAACTTAAATATCAAGATATTGCAGTTGGTTACTTTAGAAGTAGTATTTTCATGGGTTACAGTGACCTTCAATAACAGCTCTAAATAATCCTTTTACCCAAAATAAGGGTGGAATTTTGAAATTTCATTGGACCAGTCAGCGATGGAGCCAGTGAAAGAAAATTCAACATGTTATATATTTTGCAGAATTGGTCATTTATGTCCCTGCGACGTGAGTAAACAACGACCTGGAAGATGCTCACTTCCAGGGCTGTTCACTCTTTGTGGCTGGCCCGCAAGTGGGCGCAGCTACTCGCCTCTAATGTCGACAGTGGGTCACAGAAAAGCTAAACTCAATTTGACCGCACCCTCTGCTGGGAAGCCCACACGCATTGGTTCGCGTTGTATATATAGGCCAACTGCGTCAGAGGAGTGTACGACTGCAGTCGATCACACATCGTCCAGAGCTATGGCGTCATCGGCGGAAGGCTCGCTTGCCTGACTGCGGAATCGATCTTGCGACGTTCAGTGCCATTGACATCAGCATTTCCAGCCTGCTACGGACGAAGCAAGTATATAAATATTAATGAGCGGTAAAGATAATAATATGGAGGAGTTACCAATTTGCATCAACAAATTAAACAAGTATCCAAGGTAGTTCCATGAGGAGTTGATGCGGGTTTATAAGGATTATTTTTCTAAAGCACTTCAGTTTATCAGTGAATTCTAAGCATGTCGTATTAGCTCATTACCTGACTTTAATTAGCTTCAACGGGTAGTTCAGCAAAGGAAAAATATGAATAACGAACCCTATACGCTAACTATCATACACTATGAGATGAAAAGCTAACATGTATCCAAGGCATTTGCGCAGAATCTGTCTGTTTCCTGTTCTGTTTCTTAGTATCAATAAAAACATTGCAGTAACTATTACGTGGTGAACAAGTAACCTTAAGCAGGTACCTAATGCATTATTAATGAATCTTCCTGTCCAGCAGCGATTTAGGACATTCCCAAAGAACTTCACGATACTAGAAATCGACCGGCAAGGAGAAATTAAGCAACTATCCAGGTTTTAGAGGAAAGGAATTATAGCACTCATAACAAATGAGATTAATAATGATCTAGATATAATATAAAGAAGCTAAGCAAGTATCCAAAGTGTTCTAAGAATGATTATTACTTTCCCCAACACCTCAGTAGATTTATGCTCTAACGACAATGATAAGCTCAGCTACTATACAGATATTCAAAAAATACTTAAAACGTTCAATAAACGCTTCACTATATTGATATAGCTATACACTGTGACTATCTAAACAAGTATTCACGCTATCCACGAAATGATTATTATGTTTCTCAAACACTTATAATGCTCTAGCGACAATGAGAAGCTAAAGAGAGTATCCAGAGAAGTCTGGATATGATTAAAGCGTTCCCTAACACGTCAGGATAACAATTAGCTGGCGAGAACGCAGGGTGACGTTTGCCAGGTAAGCGGCTCTGAAGTTTCCGGACTTGTTTTCCCTTTCGACTAATGACTTTAAAAAGTTTTGAATGGCTCAACGCTGAAACTTTGAGAAGGCTGGGATTTAAGACCAATTTAATTCTCAGGAAAGTTGCCGTAAGATTAGCGCATTTCCCTTTCAATATTTAATTTTATTTCTTCTTTGCCAAGAGTAACACATTTTGGATTGCGCACATGTTAAACGCAAATATCAGGTGGGCGCAAAAGTATGTCCTATTTCCAGGAAAATGTTTCAGACTGAATTTATTAATTAATTTTTTAAGCTCTTCTTGTAAATATAAAGTAACTCTGTGTTTAAGTTTTATCATTTGCTTTGAGATGGTCTAATATATGCGCACAGTTTTCAAAAACGTAACCCCCAAATTTGTCCCACCTAACGGTCACGTAAAAGAAGGTTTACTCGACGAAATTTTATGAAGGCGTTGACTGTTGATGCAAGTGCGGTAGCAAACTCTATTCAGAACACTTCTGAGGTTGATGTAGTGAATGGAAAAAGTTGCAGAAGGTGGTTTTCTCGCTTCCAATGTGATGACTGATTCAACTTTGAAATATAAGTAAAAAAATATAAAACAACATGATTCCGCATTATGGAAAGCTTTTGTTTTAGAGAACTATACCATTACCACTGAGAAACTTATAAAACACCTCAATGTTGCCCATTCCACCGTGGTACGCCTTCTAAAACATATTTTCTTTTCTTTATAAATATATTTTTTTAATGGAACATTTTTCTGTCCCTACCTGATTTCTCGCCTTCGGTGAAGAAATATTGATACCAATAAAGACTGGGCAAAAACTAACTAAAGACATAGTGTGGAAAGCGAAGTACCTTATAACTTTCACAATGGCTTTCATTTTGCAATAATCTTGCGTTGTTTAGTCTAGTTACTGTGTCTATACTTTTGCTTCCCAGTACTGTACTTCAAATTCACTGGCATAGCACTATCTGAAAGTGACCAAATAGTCCTATGGGACGTCAGTCGGTTAACCATCTATTTTTTTTATACAACACTATGGAAACATAACCCAGCAGTCCTTTCAGACGGCAAAGAGATAATCAAAAATATTTTCAAGAAATAACACTATTTAGAACATAACTGGGCATTCTCTCAGTCGGAAAAGGGTTAACGATTTATTTTGGAGGAATAACACTATTTAAAACACAACTGAGCAGTCCTCTGAAGCAGTAAACACCTATACATCAATTTTATAGGAACACCACTATTCAAGACATAGGTATGTAACTGAACAGTCCCCTCGGGAGGAAAAGGAGCTAAACATTAATTTTTATAGGAACAGCACCATTTAAAATATAACTAGGCATTCCTCTCAAGGGTTACTACCCCATGGATCAGTCTTTCGCAAAATACTTTGTAACTTCTAAACTTTCATCTAATTTCCGTAACGAAGACCTAAATTCCTTTGAGATGGCGTGCCCTAGCACGTAGCTTATCATTGTTAATTCAAACCTAACGAGTAAAGTGGCCACCGCCACGCGATGTCATGCCGAACCTCACTTTCAGTCCCACAGATTAGGTCTCTTCGGCAATTGTTCAGGAGCGACACCAAGGCACGTCTGCCGGTGCTTGCGTGTTGGATTCCTCATCCAAATCACGGAAGCAAGCATTTGAAATTACTTGTCAGCCGCCAAATTTCTGCTACTTGTAATGTAGGTTACTGAAATGTTAGAAAATGCTTATCAGCCTAGAAAGGACTCCTTCTCGCAAACTATCTAAATTACCGAAATGTGGTTAGTCGCGTAGCCTCTGCTACGTACTTGCTATGTGTGTTACTCAAGTGAGATCAAAAGCTAGTTATTCATTAGCTTAGTTTAGTTATAAAAGCTTAACCTAGGTTAGGTGAAGCTGCCTCTACTTATACTTATATCCGCAAAATGTTTTTATTTAAAACCACATATTTCATAGGTTGAGTTCATCCTTTTTTGGCGACTGTCACACAGCGCTAGACTAAGCGCATAATAAATAAATTAAGACAAATATGTGACGACGGCATCCAGACACACCGTCTAATGCATTCATTGTGGCCTCGGTTGTCCCACAAAAGTACAAAAAATTAGTTAGAACTCCTTGGTCCCACATGGCACCAACGGCATATGCATCAGCTAACTAAGAACATTTTGCAGTGACTGAAAGAGATAAATGGCTGTGGGTAGACGGTAGCTACAATATTTGTACGTCGTCTCAATACCCAGTGAAAGTCGGCAGGGAAGATATCCATGGAAAGGCTTAGTTTGAGCGATGTACGAGTTGAACGAACGCTCATAAGTTGAGCGTACGAATACATAGTGTGACCACGAAATAACTAGAACACAAAGGCCCTAATTAAATTATTCTTCTTTTATTTAAAATGACTGCAACACGGAGACGCAAGGTCGTATACATCCCTTGTGGCCCTGCCGTCCCACATAACGCTAACGGCTCTCATTTTGATGCTAATGCTCTGGTTGTAACGAGCTTCTCAGATGCCGCCGACT
>LQNS02000137.1:14174751-14193495 GCA_001587735.2 Parhyale hawaiensis | reverse complement strand
TCTTCTTTTATTTAAAATGACTGCAACACGGAGACGCAAGGTCGTATACATCCCTTGTGGCCCTGCCGTCCCACATAACGCTAACGGCTCTCATTTTGATGCTAATGCTCTGGTTGTAACGAGCTTCTCAGATGCCGCCGACTGTGCGGTGCTTCTTCTTCTTCCCCAGCGGAGCCTTGCCGTTCCGCTAAGTCTTCTTACACCCCTTGTCATTGCCTCCACGACCGGTCCAATTATTTTGGACCTGCGAGATTTCCTTGCCAGTGATTCTACCACTCGGGTTAAAGTTTATTGCTGCTGAAATTTAGGGATGGTATTATTAATGCAGATTACTAAGGAAGTGAGGGATATTACTGGTCCTTTGTTTCTAATGGTAATGCGATTCTTTTGGAGCTTGGAACTAGTGAATGTGAAACCGTTCTTTATGGTGTCGCCCATGCTATTAAGTAAGGGAATCTGCATGACACTTGCGAAATAATTGATTGTGTACTTTACGTTCCAGTTAGAAATGATTTATATTGAAGATATTATTTTTCTCTCAACAGCTCAAAAGCTTAGTATTAACTTACCTGTATTTAAGTCAGTCTTTGCTAGCATAGCAATGGACCCTTTGGCTAGAGAAGGAGTTTCTCTGACAATAAATTCTTATGTACTGTATTACTGTAACAGTGGTTATACATTGCAGCAGAGGCGATTGTTTCAGAAGCTGTTGAAAGTTGGGGCATAGTTACTGCACAATATTCCAGAGCTGAAAATGTTTTAGGTTACCCAACGTTGAGTTATAGAGCTCCAAATTTTAATGAGATCGAATTCTTAGTAAACAAGGTATTATCAAGTACGTACTGAACAAGGTTTATTTGAGCCTGGTTTCAATCCCTCCTGATTATTCAGGATAAATAAGATACTCTGACGCTTGGGTTCCTGCCGATCTCAGAGCAAGGTACTAAGCAGTGGCTACATTACATTCCAAGATGCTAAAAGTTAAGATTTCAGTTTATGAGTCTCTTTTAAGAAATGCGATCCTTTTATTTATTTGTCGTCTGTGGCTGAAACGCAAAATTGAGAAACTGTAGACGCGGGTATTTTTGCCCTTTGTTTGCTCGACTTGTGGGGTACAGCCCTGTCGAGGCAAAGCCCTGTCGAGTGATATATTTGTTTATGCTAATATGAAAATCACTCCATATATTGATCACAATAAATCATGAATATTTAAATTTATTTGTGTTGTTTTCTTCCTCTTTTTTTCCGACTTACTGTTTTCGTGCACGTTGATCCTGTGTAAGAGTGTCGTCGTGCATGGGCTCCACGTTTCAATCAACCTACTATACGTAGCTTATTTCTTCTCTTGTAGTGGAGACGGAGGCTTAATTCTTTACTGCGTGACTTAATCTTACCTTTCTTGTAGGAGTGATACTGTTAAAATTGTATTATATGTGATATATTACGCCGTGAAAAGTTCAATTTCTCAATATAATACTCATTTTTTATTCAAATTCTATTGAAATTTTCCGAAAGATAAACAATTAACGACCTCGTTCTGAAAGTAGACTATATAATTGATACTGCATCTTAAATTGCCGTATGAAAACAACAGTGCTGAAGAGCACTGCAGCGATGAAGTTACACTGGCATCGTAGAGCACTTGAGGAGTTCTTGTATAAATTGATCTGAGGCTGAGGGTCTGACTTCCGTGCAAATTAATGTATGACTGCTACTGCCTGAAAAGGTTGTGGGAATCGTTTGGTTTTGCAGAAAGACACAGACGGTATTGAGTTCCTGTTCGCCTAATTACCCATTTTTTTGTATAGGGTAAAGTAAGCTTGACGGCTCAGGCTAACACTGGTTCATGCTGCAGATAGATACCCGCTAAGTCTCAGATGATGCACGGCTGCAGTTGACCTCAGATGGTCGAAGCTATGGCGTCAAAAACGGAAAGTTCATGTGACAGTTACGACTGCCGACCGTCCTCAGATTAGATTAGGGTCGGTGGCCCTACAATGGACTGTGAATGCTAGAAACGCTGATGCTGCAGGCCATGCATCGCATAACTTCACTTGCTGGTGGGGAAACGGACTCGGGAGCAACAGCGTGCAAGCACGGCACTCTAGCATCCCACCACTGCGAGCAATAGCTACTATATTGTTTTAATACAGTGCTAACAAACTTTCTATTCATTATAATCGTATTCAAACAGTAAATGAAAACATTTCCCCTTGTAGTCATGATTTAATATTACTCTAGCAAGATAGGTATATTTGACAGCCGAAGAACCAACCGGTCTACGTTACAGTACTTATTCACTCCTTTTTGTGTGTCTGAAGGCTTATATTCGCTCGTGTCAGTACGGTGCAAGTAATGTGCAAAGTATTGTTTTCACAAAAGCCTTGGCAGCGACTCACTCTCAAAGTCATTCCGTTGCATCTGAACTTTGGCTCGACAAAAGTCCTGGGCTCCGTTGACTTCAACTTCTCTTTCGAGTTCGACGGAGATGAGATGCAGGATTTTCTGGCAAACACACTGCGACTTCAGATGCGTCCTCAGTATTTGGAAAAGTCCCCGATAATCTGTAATATTACGCTAGTTCAGATAATCTGTAATATTACGCTAGTTCAGATGCATTCCTGTATTGGATAGGTAGTGTCTATATATAATGATCTGTTATGAGAGGCATGGGAAGAAACGGGTTATTGTGTAACATTAGGCGAGTTCAGAATTATTCTTGTGTAGCATATGAGAGTTGGGTTAACGGGCTCTTAGGTCAGCTCAGAAGGATTCTCATGCTAGAAAATAAAATGAGTATCATAATTCATACCATTAGACGAGCAGAGATGCAATCTCCGAATTAAAGAGAGTTTACGACCGTCTCTGTTACTTTGCACTATTAGGCGAGCGAGGAAGTATTCTTGTTTTAGAAAGAATCCATGATTATCCACACCACTTGATGAGTAGAGCCTGGATTTATTGCGCTTAAAATATTACAGTTAGAAGTCCTAAAAATTGCTCTTATTGCACCTTAAATTTGTTCTTATTGCACCTAAAAATTGCTCTTATTGCACCTAAAATTTTCTCTTATTGCACCCAAAAATTGCTGTTACTGCACCTAAAAATTGCTCTTATTGCACCTAAAATTTGTTCTTATTGCATCTAAAAATTCCTCTTATTGCACCTAAAAATTGCTCTTATTGCACCTAAAAATTGCTCTTATTGCATCTGAAATTTGCTCTTATTGCACCTAAAAATTGCTCTAATTGCACCTAAGCAATAGGAGTGGAAAAAATGGGAACAAGGAGAAGGTAAATACAGCAAAAAAATTGAAAGGACCGATTAAAAAGTCGGATAGCAAACGGGAATAGCCTGTCAGTGGATCAACGGACACCTATATCCGTTCCAAATACCAATTGTCAGTATACATTGCACTTATGATGATTGGCAATTCTTCCCAATGGCAAGAATGATTCTTGCAAATATCCCACTTTATCAGTTCCCATGATGTATCCCCCAAATAAAAATGGGAATAAAAATTTAATAGTCAAATTTGGAGATTTTGCAACTCAATTATATTTTTATCCCAACAAAAACATTGAACAATAATTGATAAAGGAACCAATTGTTATGGCGTATGAAGTCTTGTGACACGTAGCAGTGATAATAAGTGCGATGAATACACTCGTCCCTCATTGCAACGCGTTCAATCACAAAAATGAACACGAGTTGTGCGTCAATTTTTTCTGTGTCCACACGAAGAAGTGTCCTTTATTCATGTGAATGACACCTCGCGTTCAGTTATTATATCGTTTCTTTACATTTTCGCTTAGCCCAGTAAACTGACAGAAGAGAACTCAACACAGAACAATCAGTTGGACTTCCAAATCAAAGATGGCGTCCGTTTTCTTACATATTTTTAATTTTTCTAGTTTGCTTCTCTAAAACGGGAATTATGTACAGTGATTCTGATGATTAAAGTGAAAATAAAAAACATTTTTATGTCGACATGTCCGTCATCTGTGAACGCTGCAGAGGATAAATTTAGCATTTATTAGTTTTGTTTACTGAATTTGAATGACACAGCGCATTCAAAAAAGGGGCAGGCTTCATTCTTCAATCTACCACATTTGCTTTAGCTGCTTCTCTCAAATCAACGCGCCGTATCCATCAGCTTAAGTGAAGGCGTTACAATGAGGGATGTGTGAACACGGTTTAATATATTGCATTTATATCTCTCATTGCAGTTACTGCACTTATTGCAGTTATTGTACTTATTGCAGTTATTGCACTTATCGCAGTTAATGCACTTATTGCAGTTATTGCAATAAAACCGGAAACTGCAATTAATCCGGGCTCTGTTGATGAGTTCAGATGTATTCTTGTGTTGGAATGGGATTATGATACGCTGTAGCATTAACCGGGTTGAGATACAATCTTAGCGTATAGGAAGAGTCCAAGATAACCTGCATTATTAGGACCTTCGAGATATATTCTATCCATTGGAGAGAGTCCACAATATCCTGCAACATTAGGCGAGTTGAGATGTACTCTCAGTATTGGAAAGAGTCCATGATGATCTGTGTCAGTACCTTAAAAAATTCCGAACCACTCGGATGAGAAGGTCAGTAATGAATATTGGACTTATCGGTCTTCAAGAAGCTCGCTCTATAAGAGCCCTCAGGGCTTTTTGAAGGCCGCCTCAAATAAGGCCTTTCAAAGTAATCCCTCGTCTTTGCTTTGGCATATTGTGAAGAAAATCTCGAATAGTCAAGCTGGAGAGGCCCGCTTGACAGCGCCCTAGCAGTCACGTGGGAAAAATGGATAAATCTTCGAGCAAATTTAAATGCCGGTCATTGGCTGCTGGGGCAAAGCTCCTGAGCGCTCCCGAAATAATAATTCGAGAGCTAAATGACGGAGTATGCTATTATAAATGTAAATTCTAGGTAGATTTCATATAATTTTTAAAAAATGCCAGCTTTTCCCGTTTAGGAAAGTTAAAAAAAGTGAGTTCTACGAAAATATAATTATATTTAAATGAGGAGTTAAAAGCTTGAGATTGAATGATCGTGAATTAGTTTACTGATGATGGACCGAATTCTTTCCAAAGAAGACTAAAGAAGAGTCAACAATTCAAGTACGATAGAGCAATTTTTGAATTATGAACTAGTGCAAATTGCATTTCACGTTCAACGAATAAATGGCATCGAATAAATTGCAGCGAATAAATTGCAACATAAAAGTAATAACAAGAAAAAATAAATTTTTCGTAGATTCAACGTGGAGGCCACGAAAGTAGAGCTAATCCGGAAATAACTTGCTAATATACGAAGAGCGTTTGTGATACAGGGTCCTTCCCTAGACTGACGGAGGGTTTCACTACAAAATATAGTATTTTATATATATATAATAATGGGAGCCATGCCATCCTTATTTTAAATATATGAGTTTATTTGCAATTGACGTAGTTTCATAACGTTTTTCAAGTTTCATAAAATTTTTTACCGTCGTCATCTAAAAATTGCCACAAAATTTCTCATGGCTCAGTATATGGAAAATTGCCCGTAATCAGTAATATAAGCTGCTACGGTTATATAAATAGCAACACGCTCTTTAGCTTATCGTAATAATTCGTACACTATCCTAACGAAGTTTATTAGGCACGTCAAATGGCTCAATAACCAACATGTAGAGTGTGTTACATATTATTTTGTAGAATAAACTTCCTCCTTCCTATTCACTGTTTAAGCAGCGCAGAAGTAGACTTTTTAATTTTTTTCTTTCACTTTCTTAATCCGATTGTCAGGTTATATAAATTAAAAGCTCGTGTAACTATGCACTAGTGTCAAATAATACCACGGTTCTTGAATTTGAATTTTTATCACTGATCTAAGTTCATATTACTCTCTTACCGGGCAGAGAAAACGTCTTTGTCTATCAAAACACCGGTTCGTCTTCCTAGTTTCGTATGACGTGATCACCTGTGAATTTCGTATAGACACTATTGTCTGAATAAAAAAAAAAATAAATAAGTGTCCAATTTCCTTCTCTTCGCATAAACAGCGCCCGGCGACTAAGAATACCGAAATTAACGCATTAGCAAAGCTAATCCTGTGTTTTGTGAATCCGATCTCCAGACAGTACAGTAAAAAGTTTTACTACTCGTTATCGAATGAAATTCAGACTTCTATCTATTGAGTATTGGCAAACATACAAGAGACACAAGTGTTATGCACTGTGGCTGCCCTAAAGCTATCTTCGATATTTTTTATTCTATGTGATGCGTACTGCGCTGTTCTACTGAGCGGTACGTGCAGATATACTCTACGCAGAATTTAGTTCACTGTGTCGCCTTGCATAGAGCGAAACGTAGCAGGAACTGCAGAGGCCTCCGACTCGTGTTGTTCCGCAATTATGTCACAGGAAGTTTCCTCATCCAGAATTTCTGCAACTCGAGCCATCCTCTTGAGCTTGCCACGCTCGTAAACTGCAGTCTTACGGCCGTTATTTCCCGCCAGGATTGCGCGCGCATGGAAAAACATCCTTCAATTTATTCCTGAACTGTAATAACTGCGTCAAAATATCCTAGGGTGACCGAATCCTTGGGTTTCTACACGACATTTCGAGTTTAAGGCAGCTGGCCTTAGACGCTTATGTTTACGTTGCACAGTGTTTCTCTAATGGCTGCCCTTGTTCTCAGCCTTCCTTTGTTTGTTCTCTTTAGCAGGAGTACAAGGAGGGACTAAATTTTAAAAATTATGCTGCTATTAAAAGCGGATGAATGAAGGAAGAAAATTGTGGTTATTTTTTATGTGGGATGCGTGAGGAAATCGACGTGCAACACACTACTACACTATTCGCGTAGGCCTAAAACTTAGCATCGGACTAGTAATGCTAACTTAGAGAAAATAAAATAAGAAATTTGATATCGAGGATAAAAGCAGTCACTTTCATTTCTCTACTGGTGTATTTCCTGTTAGTTGCCTCATTAAGCTACATCCAATATTTTTATTTTGCCTGATCTTGCCACGGTCGCAAATGAAGACTTCCTTCTCGGGATGTTCCTTTGATTTTTGGGCACGATTTTACTCTCTGATTTAGCAAAGAAAACTTAAGCTTATCTCCTCCACGCCATCTCTTTGCTATCTGTTGCTCTTTGCTCGAGATGCGGAAGCCAAAAGGGGGCTGTGCTCCCTTACACTTTCTTCAGCCATTCCAACTCGTGATTGAATATTATGCTTCTTGGACATTCACTGGCTGAAGATGGCTGATTGCAGTCATGTCACTTGTTGCTTGGTTAGTTGTTTGATGCTTACTCATAGCAGTAATATGACGAAAGCGACTCTTTGACGCTTCGCTAGTAGGTAAATTTATATCAGGCTTGACCATACTCTCTACAAAACCCACATGCACTGGTTCGTGTTGCAGATATATGCCAACTCTTCAGTCATTTGACCTACTGAAATATTACTGCTCGGTGGTTTAGGGATCAATGTGATCATGCAACTGTGTGCAACTTGCTAAGTTAGCAGAGTTGAGTGCTAATATTGTGCTCACGGCAGTTTCTTAGCAAATTGTATGTTTTGCTTGAGAGCTCATTCCAGTCCTACTGCAAGATTGGTTGGTTATTTTTTTCAGTATGTAATGTGAGAGAATGTAAAAGATTCTTAGCTCCGTATTTTACTTACGATATTGTTTCTAAAACTTCTGCCTTATTTAATATGAGTGCAGTTTTCCTTGTCATTGTGTCAAAAAAAGTTATTACTGAGGCATTCGAGGTTAATGTGAAAAGTACAGAAAGAGTCACTCCTTGTCTTGTAACTACGTGCTTTGAGCGTCATATACTGCATGTGATTAATATAAGATTCTGTAGTGCCACTCAGATTAATTACGGTTACCAAATTTTAAAGTTACATAATGTAAAAGCTTTCACTTTCGTACTTTTTCATCACTGAGCACATGAGTAATTGGTAACTACGTCGTGCAAAATTACTAGGGCATAATATCTTTATCGGCGCTCGTATACCATGAGAATTACTGTATCAATAATTCTTTGAACAGTGCGTCAGTAAACACTATGACTCTCGCGTGAATTACAGTGCCCATACATTCCACGGCCACTACCGGCTTCTAATATTCATACCACCCATCCGAAGGGAGGCTATAACCGTCTGTATAAAGGGCCGCCATTTACCTATTCATGAGTGTCACTAAGAGCAGCCTTTGAGGTTGGACAATAATTTTTCCAGTGCTTTGGACATTAGGATGCTTGGCCGTCGTGTTCGCNAATTGTCATGCCATACATCCGAAGGGAGGCTATAACCGTCTGTATAAAGGGCCGCCATTTACCTATTCATGAGTGTCACTAAGAGCAGCCTTTGAGGTTGGACAATAATTTTTCCAGTGCTTTGGACATTAGGATGCTCGGCCGTCGTGTTCGCGTACTCCCTTGCCTATAGTGTACCGCATAGACTAGTGAATCGAGTCGGTAAACAGAGTGCTTCACCTTCACTATTAGCTAGCAAATATATACTTGCATGGTTGTTAACTGCAATCAAAATTTTTTCACTGGAAGAAATTTTATTAAAAATTAGCTAGAAGTGTTTGCTTCTCGCTACTGTAATGTCCATTGAGTTTTACATTCTGCACACTATTATAGAGCTTATACTCGTCTCTACTGTTCACATATATTGTTATACGCAGTGTGAGGACTCTGCTTCTGTCTTGACATGTTATATGCTCCATCCTCTTCACCTTTGTCCGACGTAGCGTTGTCTAAGTAGGCTAAATCCGCGGTATTATCTAATCTAATCTTCTGCCTCTATTAATGTTTCGACGGCGGTTTTCCTCCTTTTAATTTTGCGAGAGCTTTTGCAACGTCACCGTCTGCAGAAGATTCCTGCAAACATCCTCCGCTTGCAATATCGTGCAGCAAAAGCCGCGGATTTTGCTCCACGAACGACTGGCGGAGATTATGTGGCATTCAAGCGAACTTTGGACAAAAAACGGAGAAAGTGCGCCGCCTAGTTAGTGAAGGGACAGGGGCCGTTACGGAAGCCATAAAAGCCCATCGTTAGAGGCAGCATGGGCTTGAGGTACAGCCTTCGGATGATATTCCCCCGATATAAACCACAACTCGGCGTCGCCTCAAATATGCCACTTGAAGTCGAGAGCGGTCTCGCGTGAGTAGTTGAGACCCGCCCTGACGAGTTGTGATAACTTGTGTTAACCTTAAAGAGCTCAAGTAAGATTTTGTGTAGTTGACCTTAGGGCTCTAGACCAAGTTTGGATTTAGTTAATCCTAGAGAGCTGGACCAAGATTTGGTTCCTTGTCGGAACTGCAGCGTTCCAGTCGTCGTAAATATTGATACCAGGCGACATTGGGTTACATTTGCAACTTGAGATCGTTAGGTCCAGTGCATCGGTATAAGCACAGCTAGTGAAGAGGTAGGGTAATGTCTCAATTACCGAATGCCCATCTATTACCGAATATAGGTAGGAATCTCATTGCGTTCGGTAGTAGAAAGGCATTCGGTAATTGAGACATTACCCTACCAATCACCTTGTCGCCTACTGCTGTACGCACTTTTTTCACTAGTTTACCAAACTGATGAAGTTATCAGGGATCTTAAACCCAAGAACTGACGGTTTGCACTTTGCCACATGCAATATTGCTATTTTTCAAATCCTTTTTGCTGAATGTGTCGAGGTATGGCTGTGGTTGAAGACAACGATGAGCATACAAGTGCAGGCAAAATAAGCAAGCATTTTCGTAGTGTAAAATATTTTCACATGCGCGTGCTGCGCGTCCCATGGCAGCCAGGATAAATAAAATTCAGACTCTGTCTTCTCTTTGGGATGGGTAAGCTCTTTCCTCCCTTTATTACCTCATATCTTTTCTAATCTACTGTTGCTATACTGCTATTACCGCTGCCCCGCTCACTGTTTCTCTGCAGGAAAATTTTAGGCACACAACAGATATCTTTAAGCAAGAAATCATCAGCTAGAATCTTCGATTTCGGTTCTGTTATCAAAGGAAGACCTCTACATACATCTGCAGTGTTGCAGTGAATAATGTCTAACTGTAGAAACGGAAGAACTTCGTGGTTACCTGCTAACTCTACCAGGACCTTGTTTAGGCACTGCCCCTCAGGGGACATAGAATAGGTTAGATAGGTTCGCCCATCCTGTGTTATGGGAGCAGCAACCTGGAGGGGGGGGGGTGGTGTAGGTTGCCTTAGCCATTAGATATGCTATCGGGAAGTCTGTCTTTGCTTTTTTCTACTTTCATACTCCAACTGATGGTACTTTGTTCTTCCTCTTCTCTCCCGATTTACTGTGCCCGCTGAAACTGTATGCAAACACTCCCGTGCGTGGGCACCACGTTCATCTTGGCATACTGTATATCCCTTTATTTTCCTCTCTTAGAAGAACAGTTTAGTACTGCTTTAGAGAGGCTCAAACTATCTTTGATAATTTAACAAGGCACATCTAGGTGGATTCAACCCTTTCTCTCATGCTGTGCACAAACAAATTTGCCGTTTTCATTGTATTAGTACCATCCACAATGCTGTACTTAGGCCACGCTTTAAGCGAAAAGGTTAAGCTATGCCCACTAGGTATGGCTTGCTAGAAAAAAGAGCTACGCAGTAATGAAGTAAACTGTCTAGCGAAACGCACCAATGCAGACATCCAAAACCCCGATGCCTCTGTAGGCGCTAGGATTTCACCAACCATTCGATGTCCAGTAGGCGAATACGCAATGCGAGAGCCGTGGTCTATTTTAAAGCCTGCTGGTTTTTCAAATTTGCAGTCCAATTAGTTGAACTACGGAGATTCTCGTCCTCAAAGCGAGGAATTTGCAACGAGTTCTGTTACCATTATTGATGATTGCAGTTTTTGCCAATTCATGTTCCTCAGTGTGCAGTGAAATTCTATACGGGTATACACACGAAGCGAAAGTATACGGGTACACACAGGAAGAAAGAGAATACTGGTTGGTATACACACGGTGAACTTTCTAGTTAATGTCAGTGGATAATACGACCAAACACACCAAGTTTAAAGGAGCGAAAAAACAGCTCGTATAGGAAAAAAATTACGAAATTACTAGTGAATGCATGCAATTACGTGAACCGACCACAACCATATTACTTTCTAGAACCAAAAAATCTAGTTACGTGTACTATATTTAGCACCAACTCACAATCACATGCGTTTATATGCACTATTAGGCTGCTTAAGTTTGGTATTATTAATCACCTTGGATAATGTGACACCATTTAATGTTTATTTTTCTCTACTGTTACACTGCATCTTTGAAAATAGGTCTTGTTTACGAGGATTATAAAATAGTATTTTCTGAATTGAATTAGTGGAATAGAATAAAAAACTATTGATTTTCTTAGCGTTGCTTTCATCACGGCTTACCCGTGTCTTTTTCGTATGCCATTATTAATACGTGTACGTAAAATGAACAATTGAACATGCTTATATCTAGTACGGAAATATTCATGCATGCACAACCATGCGTAAAATAAACATCCATGCATGATATTACAAAAAAATATATGCATGATCTAGCTATAGGAAAATATGGATGAATGTATCACGATACAGAGAATACATATGAAAACAAATATGTGTAAAGATATAACATTGCAAAACAATAATTTGCACGGTGATATATCTATACTGAAGATACGCTTAATTTACATCCAGAGAAATATACACATATATTACAAAATTTAGAAAAAGCATATGCTGTACGTATATCATAATACAGAAAGCATGTACTTCTATATTGCAATGCAGGAATACAAAAGTTACGCATGAAAATACCAGCATAATGAAAATGCATATGACAATACAAGAATATAGACAAAACGGGCAAAAGACAAGCATATATTACGATACCGGAAATGCATATGCGTGAATTAATGTACTGCAAATAAACATGAATACGTAATTTCTAGGATAATATGCAACATGAAGCTGTGTAGGATCAGTTATGTTACCTCTCTTCCCACGACCAGGTCGCGCAGACTCCCTCCAACTACAATGCGTTCAATTATCAAATGCAAATCGGTGGCGCTCAGTAAACATGGATTGGCCGAGATTAATTTCACAGGTGAAATAATTATTGGCGAAAGATGTGTTTCTTGATGACGATTATCAATACTGTATCATGTGCTAAACCGACTTAGCAACGTAAATTGACTTTGCTCAGTACACATGGGTTGATCGAGATCAATTTTACGAGCGAAATAAGTATTGGTGAATATTTGTTTCTTGATTGCGTTTCTCAATTATACTTCCTGAACCTACTTTGCGAGGTTGTGTCCTGTAGATTATCAACGTTATTCCGAAATACAAGTTATATTAAAAGTTGATAAACTTCATTTAAAACGAACTCTTATGTAATATGACTACATTAATGTAAAAGTTTAATAACTGGTATAATTAGAGAGATAAAAATATTGTATTATGGGGGGCGGTAGTTATGTAATTCTACTTTTTTTTAAAGAGAAGCGTATATATTGGCTGCATGAATGTCCTAAATTTTTCTATTCCAGATAGAAGTAGCCTAGAGGCATCGCAGGCAAGTAGGAAATTATCTGACATATCCTAAACTACTTCGTATTTTTTGTAGAAAAATACTTTATAGACAGTAACGTAAAATTCTAGCAGGCGAAAATTTTACTTCAACGTTTTCAGTATAATCAAGACCGAACTGTATTTATTTATCTGTTTCTTTATTTATTGACCCGTTTATCTATCTGTCCATTTCTTGCCGCGCTTGAAGAAAACAGTTAAGCGTAAATCAGGCCAGGTTGCAGATGATGGCAAAAGTATAATAAGCTCATACTGCTGCATGCACTACTTGCTCTGCTAAGGTTGAAATCAAAGCATTGAATATATCTACGTCTATAGCTTCTCTTAGCACTCTCATGCGGCCTGCTATTTACTGTCTTCCCTCATGCAAATTTCAGCTCTTCTGAGAGCTAACTTGCAAATTCAGTAGATAATCGAATAGCAAAGAGTGAGATATTCCTAGGAGAGATGTAGAATTGAGTAGATAATCGAAGAGCAAAGAGTGAGATAATCCTAGGAGAGATGTAGAATTGAGTAGATAATCGAAGAGCAAAGGGTGAGATATTCCTAGGAGAGATGTAGAATTGAGTAGATAATCGAAGAGCAAAGGGTGAGATATTCCTAGGAGAGATGCAGAATAATGCGAAAACGGGATAAGAACCCAAGGATTTCATTCAAGCAATCACTTTTCCAGACTCTGTTTTCGCCTTGCATGAAACCGTTTTTGCTTGAGCGAAAAAATGTCGATAAATATGATACCATTACGTATCAAGCATTCTCAGCTGAAATTTATATCATGAGTGATGTAATTTATATCATGTGTGATGTTTGACCTCCCGTTAATAACAATCAATTTAGGTGCATGTCGCCGACGGATAAGAAAGGTTTCGCTGCTGAGCAGTAGTGACGCCGAAAACGCCCCTCGCCTAAAATCCATTAAGTTGGCAGTAGCAATATAACTATCATCAGCAAATTAGTAACGAAACTGTTATCGATGAAGATAAGATGCATCAAAAACTCATCGTCGATTTTGATGGAGGGGTGCACTAGTTTCAAATTATTGCAGTATTGACACTTAACGCTTGAGAACTACACTTCAGAAATTTCATTCCATAGTCCCTGCGTGTGGTGGATTGGCGCCTTAGTTGGATGCACAATGCTCATGTAGTACTGAGGTGTGTTGTATTCAGCAATTCTAGGTTACCGGTGCTACACCGGTGACCCAGCCAGTCTGAGCTCGGTGTTGCAATTATAGATCAATGACGATTGTGACACGGGTTACGGTTACGCAAGTCACCGCTCGAAGCATCAGTTACACAGAAAACAAATGCCAAAATTATGCAAATAAGTAACGAGTAAACACTGTAGCCTTAGAGTAAGCAAATGTTTATTTGTCGTAAGCTTACGTCGACAAAATTACAATAAACATTGGTATTCATTATTGTTACCCTTACACCGCTCATCGTTAGATGACGCTTTCATGATCACTTTTTGGGTGACGGTAACGTTTTGTCAGTCTGCGGTGACCCGATTTGAGCGTGATTACAACAGGCCTCTAGATACGTCCTCACATATTGCCAGCATGTGGCTTGGTGCATCAGTTGAACGCTCAATGCTGCTGCAACACACGACACTCCAGCAGCGTCCTCGCGTATATGCGTTCCATTCTCCGGACAAATTACTCCATTGTCTGGCACATTGCACGCACTGATTGCGCAATAACAGAAAAGATATTCGATCACCGGGCGATGCAACTGCAATTTTTGTTCGCTCTAAAAAGCTCCCATTGCAGGGTTTCTACAATGATTTTTTTTCCTCTTGATGCAAGCCGGGCAGACCCTCATCTTTAATTTAGCTGTGTTGAAGCCTATACAGGGTCTGCAACGGTTATGCAGGTTATGCAGACCCTTCATAATATATTCATTTGTACTGAAGCTTTTACAACTATTGTCATCTGGAAGCAAGCTTTTCATCGCTTATTCAATGGTGTATAAGGTCGTACAGTAACAGTGCTGCCAAATTGATGCTGGTTTTCACCTTTAATTTCACATGTACAGACTCATTTAGTATTCTGTACAATTACTGTTGGGTTCGTCCAGGGTTAATTTCATGCAGCTGTGCTGAAGCCTGCTCAATTACTACCATATCGATAATGGATACACGGCTCCTTCGTCTCAATTGAGTGGTAATGAAACCCGTACCGTGATTCCTTCCATATTTTCGTAAATTAACCATCAATATTTTTACCATTTATATAATACCGCACAATGGCCATAAAATTTATCTGTTGAAGCCTTAAGAAATTTCAAGGGATATCGACACGTTCATTTTTTTCGTCACTCATAAATATCTGAACAGAAACTCTTCTGCCTCCCACCGGGGAAACAAAATAACAGAGGAAAGTTAGCATCTCCCTAGGATCAGGGAATTTCTTATCGTTCCGGCCAAAGCTGTTATTAGTGACAGCAGCTACTGCAACTGGAGCGCCTAAAGGCGTAGAAAATGCGTTGCATAGGCGAAAATTTTACTTTATATACATATAATGAATGAAATTAAACTAAAGCCCTTCTGGACTTATTTATGTATTTTTTACTGTATTATTTCTTTATAATTTTATATGTTTATTTGAGAGTTATTTATTTGTTACCTTATTTGCTTATTTCTTGATTTATCTAGTAATCATTTACGGAGATGTTTAAAATATGCAAAATTTCGTCTCTGTCAGGTGACACAGAAACGTGTAGCATCACCCATCGTAACTGAAATTTTTATCAAACTAGGCATGGGAGTTCAGATCTAAGGCTTAAGGGCGAAGTCTTGATATAAAACAATTTTTTACAAACAATGAAAACTTCAGCTGCTTCATATCCTAATTACGGCTGAAGCACTGTAGTTTATCCTGCTAACAGTTTTTTCTACTGCTCCTATGAAATCCTTCTTCGCTAGAAAAACATTTTTTCCTACGGTAAAACGTTGCCGTAGACCAAGCATCACTATAACCAACTTGAACGTGGTGTGTGTTCCAAGGCCACCTAGAAAACATTGTATAGGTGGCGTTGGGTGTGCCCATACTAATTCCTTGTCATCATTTCTGACGGCAAGGCCCTCTAAGCAAGAGATCAGCAGCTCCAATGAGAGTCACTCTAATTATTGATAGAATAGAATGTAAATGAAGTCGAATTAGTTAAGCCTGTGTTGCACCATACGCTACTAAAATGTCTTTATATTATGTACTACCATATATCTTTATAACACATAAACTTCACAAATAATACAAATGCATGATTTATGAGAATAGACTAAGTTGTTTAGAAAACATCGTAGGTATATGATAAATTCAATCGCTCATAGAATTTTATTGAAAGTTAGTGAAATGTGTGTCTCAATTACCGTGGACTAAAATTCTTCACCGCAGCACTCGTGGGATTTGCTGGTAAAACTTAAAGCAATCAAACGCCAAAGCGAAAAGCTGAAAATCCTTGCTCTCTTTTCATTCATCCAAAGAGCAAAAACAAATTCTTGTCACTTTTATTCATTCTTCGTACTCCACTGCCCTCTATGGAATTGTGTGGGGTATGGTTTTCAGCAGCTCAGACAGATGAAACTAGTAACATACTTTCGTTGTACAGGGTACAGATTTATTACTACTTTTCTAAAGATCAAACTTAACATGTCGCTTATTCGTTTCACTTTCTTAGGCTCCTTTACATAATGATTGACAAGTTCTTGTTTTTTTTGTAATATATATATATATACACACACATACACGTGAATGTTGCTTTTATTTAATTACTAGTTATTTACAGCTTTATTTATGGACACATTTATGCATTTTTAAATATTAATTTAAGCCTACATTTCCTGACTTGAAATACAAAGCATCTGGATGCAATAATGCTACATTTATGTTGTTGATATCAGTAATGAATCTTAAAAATCGTGCTCACCACTTTTCGCTCACATTCACTCGGCTAAGTGTGTCATGAAGGTACTAACAAGAAATATACAGTCATATCCTTATAGTCTCAGCGGATCTTTTCTATCCCCAAAAGCTATGTCCAGTCACAAAACGAATATCTATGCTTACAAAAATTATGCTTAATCGTATCAGAACCAAGTAAAATGTCGAATTCTGGATGGAATAGCTGATGAAGTAAAGTTGTTTTCATTGGGCTTAGTAGTCAATTCAGGGGTTCAATTTGAAGGTTACTGCGGAACTAGTTGCTATGTTCTCTACCACTGTAAATGTGAGATACAAATTATTCGGATTCTTTGTAGGGTTACAGATGCTCGAACCCATCGCCCTGCAAAGAAATAAATGCACTTTAAAAGCTGCTTCCATAACCGAAAAAATTCCAATTGCTTCATTATTTAACTATGGTAAAAAAATACGACGATATAATTTCTTCACAAATAAAAACTGACGCTACTGAGCAATTCAGGAAATAGGTATTGCGTGCGTGTTAAGCTTATATAGAACTTTTTCTACTTGTTCCACGCTGCTAAAATACTGACTGATGACTTTGTTAAACTGAATATTGAATGGTATACACTTGTCTGTTACATGGAAGACTGACACATCCGCACCGGCAGCTCTCTATACCACGTCCTGATATGTATCACTGGCAAACTCACGTCCCAGTATATAAAGAAACATATATATCTATCTATATTTGCAGCGTTTTTCTGGAGGAAGCGTCACTAAAAATAGTCCGGAGAACGGGGCAATCAAATCTAGAAATTGCGTTGCCGATAAATTCGTTTCCGGAGACAGAGTGCCTAAAATTTAGCTAAAATTCTGATGCAGCAACGGAAGGCAAATCGCTTCGTAACGTGATATTTATTAATAAAACTGCTTCAGTTTCAATTTTTTGTTTTTAAAATTAAGCTGATTTTACCGTATATAATCTTTAACACGTTAACGTAGTGCATAAGTGCATAATAAGAGTGCAGAATGGTTTTCATTTTCTAGATAATGAGATATCGGTTCCCTCTGAAATTGAGCGACTTCAGTATATGGAGATATCAAGTGGAAAGGGTGATATTTTTGTTAGCTATCACTCTATGCCAATTTTTCCCCGTATTTGCAATATCACTGGTCACTCTCATTTAGCAATTAAGATAGCATTCACTAATATAGCTGTATCTTAAACTTACTCGTATTATTTTCTTTTACAAGGCACAATAAAAATGCTTAGATTTAGGAGAGCTCTTAGTTGACGCTCTACACTATTGGAAGAGTTTCGAGTTAATAGAACACTGCCATTTTTTCCTGTTGCTAGTCGAGCAGCCAGTGCATGCAGAGCTGCACCGGAGCATACACCTCCCGTATTACAGCTCTCGAACATGGGAATTCAATATCAAATTAGGTCGCGTCCCTACAATGGTTTTCCATTCAAAATAATCCATTTGGGACGGCAGCTGCAGCCCTGTCCAGTGCACTCTCTTGATAAATTGCCATTCGATGCTCTCGCCTTCCGATGGGTTCCGTTGTCAATGAAAGAACCTTCAGCAAGCGAGTCCACTTGACAAATGGCACTAGCGGTCACATTTTCAAATGGCTTCAAAATATTTTCTTCTCCCACTTAACTGTATTGCTGTGGATATAAAACTAACGCCGAGAGTTGGTGAAGATATCAAGCAAATTGTTGTGCAATAAAGTGTTTCTAGACGCAGCGTTGCGAGCTCTTTTTCTCTGTCAAAAAACAGTGTACTTGGTGCTGGTGAATTTCGCAGGACCATTATAATGACTTCGTCAGTATTAAGTAACAACGAAGGATGTTCGAGCATTTTTGCAGTGTCAATAAGCTTTGAAGATCTTTAGTTAAGGAAAGATTCTGGCTCGCTTGTTGGATGTACATCTTGAATGAATGTCTTTTTGCTATCATTTATGTACTTGGTGCTGGTGAATTTCGCAGGACCATTATAATTATCTCGTCAGTATCAAGTAACAACGAATAATGTTCGAGCATTTTCTTTTTTTTTGTGGTAGGTTGTCTTACAGAAGGACGCAAGAGTTTTTTGGCTTATCTGTTCCCTTATAATATATACTAGTGTCCCAAGCCGTCATTGTAAATGACGGCATATTGGGTTATTAAATGACTGGTGCACGTGTGCGATAAATGACGGCAGTAAGTTAGCCCTTCAGGAAAACCCCCGCTGGCTTCC